>WNYA01000159.1:55452-177435 GCA_019512145.1 Engystomops pustulosus | reverse complement strand
TCTAATACCAGGCTGCATCTAATACCAGGCTGCATCTACTACCAGGTTGGTGCACTATTCCCAAGGACTCTCTCCATGACCACTCCAGTATCAGAATCTGCTGTTGATCGTTTGGGCCTTTGCCTGTTGTTCAATAAAGAACCGGGAGTTATTTTGCACCACATTGCCTTCATCTGATCCCTGGATACGGCTGTTACCACCGCGGGCTTCACCATCCATTACACAGGGACTCATCTTACAGACACTCAGGGGTTGCCCCGGGGAGATCCAGTACTTCAGCCTCTCCCTCCATATTTCCTGCACACACCACCTGCTGGAGATCTGCCAGGCTGTAGGACAGTCCTCCGGTCCCCATACCAAGCACCGTGACCACAGCGTGCTCTAGGCCGCAACCGCCAGCCACTCCGGTATTCTGTGCCCCAAGAAAAAGGCTAGGCCCCGGTGGGGGATGTTGCACTTCCATAATACCCCTGGGTGGATCAATGAAAGCGGCCACCCCATTTAACGTGTATGTGACTGCTGCAAACAGCTATTTCTTCATACGTTCCCCATGATCTGTACAGGGCTGCAGGTTCTATATATAACTGATACGTGTGTCTGTATATAGGTTTATAGTGACTGTAAATGGAAATCATGACCTGTGTGTGACATGGGGTTCCGGCTGAAGGATAGAAGATAACTAGATAATTCGAGGACCATGGGGGGTGATAGGAGACTTTTCGGAGGTCTCTTGAGGAATCAGCCCATAGGCCCTGAGGCTACGGCTTCTCCATAAATGGGCCTCATGTAACCATCGAGTATTTCATCAGCCACAACGAGGACTTCCCTCCCGCAGAACCGAATACATGTCACAGCAGCTTCTGCAAAACTTTCCCTGGGGAATCGCTCGTTTCTTTCAACGCACTTCTGTGATTTAGTGCATGAAAAAAAAACAAAAAAGGAAAAGACAATCATCTTTTAACAGAGGAAAACGAGACGTTGCGATGGCCAAACCCCAACGCTAATCTAATGTCAATACTCCGGATATACTTAAACCTGTTTTCATTGGATCCCGTCCATTGGGTTTAATAAGAAGCAGCTTAGGTAAATTTGGTTAAATCTTCATAGATGCAAATTAAATAATGACAATCTACACAGATTAGACCGGAGCCGCCGCATTGTTGTGCTGTAAATACTCAACCCATTTAGGAACCAGTTTACATTCGTCTTTAGCTTCTCCTGCCGCCTGCCAGCGCTCACTAAGATTTTTCACGTTACGCATCTGCGGTCTGCAAATAATTAGTCATAAAGTCTTGTCATATATAGAGAGATTTACAGATATATATATACTAGAGAGTTACCATACAAGTGGCTGCTATGGGGCCGGTGGAGGAGACCGGGGCTTGCACTGAAAGGACCTTTTGTGTCCTTTTGCATTGATGAGGTCACCGCTGCTTTCTTTCTCGGGATGCACCAAACTGCAGCTTTTACCTCTCCTAATATTGTAGAAACTTCTAGATCAGTGATGGCGAACCTTTTAGACACAGAGTGCCCAAACTACAACCAAAACCTACTTTTATGTCATGGGGGGTGATAGTGCCAAGATGACAATTTAAGCAGTAACCTATTGATCCCAACTGTATCATAAGTCTGAATCCTACTGCCGGTCTGAGGAAACCAATACAACAGAAAGAAAATTTGGATCGTAGCTTCCTTCCAGAGGAAGAATCAGGGGACCCAGAGCAGGAGCTCCGACCATAATCCATCTCTGTCCACACCTTCTCGCTTCTTGTGTAGCCCTGGCAGCCAAAGAGGTGTCGCTTTAAAATAGTTTTGGACCCCAGGAGGAAACCTTGAGTCTTGTCTAGCAAATTCTGTGCTAGAGTGAAGGCCTGGGTGCCCACAGAAAGGGCTCCGAGTGCCACCCCTAGCACCCGTGCCATAGGTTCGCCACCACTGTTCTAGATGGTTTTTTACATCTTTTGTGCAGCTTATGGATTCTTGTTTCACCTGCGCAGAAGCTCATTTTACTGCATGTTTTCTTCACAGCAAAATCTTCCCAATGCAAGGACCACACCTCAAATCAACTCCATTCATCTGCTTAACTGAGACTGACATAATGGATGAACTGCTCACACCGCACACGTGAATTACTTTGAGTGAATGGTCCAATAATTTTGGGTCCCTTTAAAATGAGGGTGGTGCATGCAACAGAACTAAATTCCTAAACCTTTCATCCAATTTAATGTGGATGCGCTCAACGAAAGCTGAAAGTCTGGATTTCATGTCCATTATATAACTTTAATATGTTCTGGTAAAGTGGTACAAAAACTAAATTTGTGTCAGAGCCCAATATTTATGGACCTAACTGTATAGATTGCAGAAACGTGGACAAGGTGGGAATCGCATCCATAACTAACAGCAACAGTCTAGAAGGAGACTTGGATCCTACCAGTGATGCCCATCATGGAGAGTCACCCAATTGTGCTCTAACCCTGTTATACTCATTTTGGTTGCACAGTTGGCCCATTGTAGGTAAAAGCCAACCACGAGGCTGGAACAAAAAGAAAGGAGCCGACAAAAGATGATGCCTCACATATCTACCATTGCTGCTCCTATAACATGTGCCTGCAGATAGGACACTATGTACAATCTGTCAGGATCCTCCTGCTCATAACATGGCTCCTGCAGATAGGACACTATGTACAATCTGCTCCAGCTCCTCCTGCTTATAACAAGCAAGTCATATTTATCATGCTTTATCTTGTTCTTGATAATCTTATTAAAATCAAGAATTTTTCTGGTTCAGGATTGGTCCACATGAAATCACAGCACAGAAGTACAAGGAGTGATGAGCTCAGGGGCTAATCAGTGGTAGGTAGCCATAGAGACACATGGGCCGCCAGGTCAGGGGGCCCGTCATCCGATCTGACACAATAAAGAATGGAGGATGGTGCACCATATATCTATATTGTAACTGCACATGTCCAGCATAATAAGTATATAACATATACTGTGCTATAACATGCATGTCTGTGATGTATATGGTGTCTGTATCACGTATGTGAGTAGCTGCATATGGCACGTATGTGTGTGTACATGCACCTGAGCGTTATTTAATGTGTGAGTATTACTATAGGTATATTTTTTAAGTGGGAAGGGGGGCCCCATGCAGTAGCCTTCTAGGGGGCCCTGTCTCTCTAGTTACGACCACGATGAGCGGATATTTCCTTCTCATACGTTACTTTATCACGGTCGATGTCCTGCCATCAAATCACTTTATGTAAAGCAGAAGGGGAGGAGTCTTCTTATATGTCACAATGAGACGACTCTGTCCCAGGACACACAGCAAAGCAGCAGCCAGCGATTCATCTCCGGACGCGGTGACTCCGGTTACTTTATGTCTCCTTCCTCGGAGTCTTGCGGTTATGTAAAGCTCGTATCTCTCCGTTTTAGTGGTCCCTTCTGGTGATTGGGAAGTCGCCGACCCTGCAATTAAAGCGGTTTAACGGCAACAAAAAATATAAGCTTTTTTTAATTTACTGTTATTAAGAGAAAAATGGAGGGTCAACAAGTGCCGAGCGTTAAATCAATAGTATCGAGCGACCTGAGAGAACCTTTTACATTGATGAAATTGATAAGGCACTTTATAGGAATGCACTTAGCCGCATTTGCTTCTTCAAAGTTCGTCAGTCGACAGGAAACTGTCGGATACTTATAGTTTTATCCCAAAGCTCTCGGTAAACAAGTACACACTTTTCCTTCCATATAGGAACAAGGAATATCCTTCTCCCTGAAGATGAAAGAAAGGACTTTATTCCTGGAATGACGACTCTCGCCGGCGAGAACCATTGGCTTAATGTCAGAAAATAATTAGAAGTAGAAGCTGATGGTGGGAATGATTTCAGAAGCCTCGCTAATAATTATAGGCAAATTAAACTGCTTTAATGAGCCAACTTACCGAGCAGCCGGGCTGGAGTAGGGAGACTCAAGCGGATGGCTCTCCGTCCTTAAGCTTGAGTGTCTCCATTGCTTTCTCCTCCAGGCGCTTGCACACGACCATCACGGTTTTGTGTCACAACACAAATCTCCAGCGCAAACCGGCAAATAATCCGACCCAAAAAATCATCTGTGCTCTGCCAGATGTCATCTTCAGAAGTATCATGAACGGTGGAGCCACATGCTGCACAATGTCCCCAGATAGGTCTCATGACACACAAAATTGGGAGGGGTGCAAAAACCTGCCCTACGATTTGTGGTGCGACCGCATGGCTTGGATTCGGTGCGGTGAGACGCCAGTGTGCTCAATAGATCTTTCGGCCGGGAGCTAGCTGCCGTTTTTGCAGCTGGCTCACTGTATGGTCATGTGGATGAGGCCTAACTGTAGGGGCGGTTTTGCCGCCATAGTTGCTTATTACATTTGAATAGGGCTCATTCATTATCATCGAGAATTAATTACATAGTTGGGATTTTCTGGGATTATGGGCGTGCATAATAAACAGTCCGAAATGCCGGACATCTTGTCCCCACTCTCTGGGCTGCTAATTATGAATTTCTAGGTGATCCCAGACAGCACCAGGATCAACATCCAGAGGAGCGGAGGGGAGTACTTGTAGGTTTTTTCATCGGTTGATTTCCTGCAGGTTTTAACGTCGGGGACTTCTGACCAGGGACCCCAACCCGCCGGCTACATCTGTCTGTGCCATAGACGGTGTATGGAGCAGCAGCGCACACGCTCAACCTGCCAATATATCCATTAATTTGGGGCACAATGGGGGTCATTTACTAACATGTTACCCGAATATTTTTGATTGCGCCGATTTTCCCGGAGTTGCCCCGGAGATTTATGACACATTCTTAAGATTCGCATCAATGGAGGGTCTGATGGCAATGACTCTATGATCGAGAACCGGGTTCTCCCGATCATAGGAGTCATTGCCATCAGACCCTCACATTGATGGCGAATCTTAAGAATGTGTCATAAATCTTCAGACCCTCACATTGATGGCGAATCTTAAGAATGTGTCATAAATCTTACCGGGTCTTACAGGTAAGCAACTATGGTGGCAAAACCACCCCTACAGTTAGGCCTCATCCACATGACCATACAGTGAGCCAGCTGTACATCACTAATGAAATAGATGATATCACAGCTTATCTCCTCCCCCTCCTGTACAATGACCTCCTATATAGATAACCCTGACCCTCGTTACATCACTACTGACAATAGATGATTCACAGCTTATCTCCTCCCCCTCCTCCCTGTACAATGACTCTATATAGATAACACTTGACCCATCATTACATCAATACTGACAATAATGATGTCACAGCTTATCTCCTCCTCCGGCTGCCCTGTACAATGACCTCTATATCGATAGCACCGACCCTCATACATCACTACTGACAATAGTGATGATCATAACAGCTTACTCCCCCCTCCCTGTACAGTGACCTCTATATAGATAACCTGACCCAATCTTACATCACTACGACAATAGATGATTCACAGCTTATCTCCTCCCCGTCCCTGTACAATGACCTCTTATATAGATTAACACTGACCCATCTTACATCACTACTGACAAGAGATGATATTACCAGCTTATCTCCTCCCCCTCCTGTACAATGACCTCTATATAGATACCACTGACCCATCGTTTACATCACTACTGACAATAGATACTGCCCCCCACAGCGTATCTCCTCCTCCTCCTGACAATGACCGTCTATATAGCTAACACTGAACCCATCATACATCACTACTGCATAGATGATTGTCAAGCTGATCCTCCTCCCCCCCTTTACATGACCTCTATATCGATACACGGACCCACATTACCTCACTACTGACTATAGATGATGTCACAGCTTATCTCCTCCCCCTCCCTGTAGCAATGACCTCTATATAGATAACCCTGACCCATCATTGACATCACTACTGACAATAGATGATGTTCACAGCTTATCCCCTCCCCTCCCTGTACAATGACCTCTATATAGAGACACTGACCCAGCATTACAAAATCACTACTGACAATAGATTATGTACAGCTTATCTCCTCCACATAAACTATATTCCCATATTCCATCTTAGGAAACCAAACCTCAAAACATGTTATCATTAATACCGCTCCTCTGCCACCTTTATTCGTTATGTTTTTGAGGTGGTTGGTTTCCTTAATTATCTTAAATAGAATATAGGTCTTGAGGGGCAAAGTGCATTATAATAACCAACCTCAGGATTGCGACCATACTTTTTGGTAAAAATATTTATTCATTCAGATCTCTTATACATTGAATGACCTAGCGGGCCCAACCGTATACATACTATTCAGAACCAAGTGACAAGACCATAATTTGGCAACTGCCACCAACTCTGCTCTGATGAGCAAGGAAGGGAGCAAGTATCTATAGAATGCCTCCCCCTGGTCACGCCAAGTGTTTATGGGTATCAGATTGACTATCGCATGCCCAGCTATAGTCAGATGAAGGGGGTCATCAATCGATTCGTTTTTCTAACGAAAGTTTTAAACAAGAAAAATCTAAGATATGCTAAAAGACATTGGAGTACTAGATCAACTTCAATGTTTAAAGGGAAACTTGTCACCACATTTTTCACAAAACCACTAGTGACAGGTTCCCATAGAGCCCTAGTAATAAGTGTCACCTTCTTTAGCTAAAAATTGTTTCCCCACAATCCCATAAAATCACCTTGTTATTTTACCTGTCATAAAGCAGATAAGCGTGGAGTCAAAGGGGCAAGTCCATCTCAAGGGTTAATGTCCTTCTCACCATAACATTTTGCAAAATTTAACCTGTGTATGGATCTGATCCATGAAATTACCGCACCTCCATGGAGGTAGGACGGAGGAGGAGTGCATGAAGTGTGTTATGATTTCATTTGATCAGATCCATGCAGTGGTAATTTTACAATGTTTGTGGGTAAGGACTTATATGACATCATCCAGGTCACGTGACTAAGTGCTGAATGTGAGAATTAGGCATTGGGAGGATCCACTGACCGTCCTGAGCTGACACACCCCCTCTGACTCCGCTGCTGGAACCTGGCATATGTAGGTAGATGGAAAAATTGATTTTATGGCGATGTGAGGGAAACCATTTTAGCTAAATGAACGTTGGTGTTTAGTTTATCGTCTCTATGGAACCTGTCACCAGCTAGACTTGAGAAAAATGTGGATACAGGTTCCATTTAAGAAAATTACATAAACCCAATATTGAAAAGGAAAAAAAAACTAATGACCAATCTCATCCAAAAAAGATGGAAAAATCACGTGCAGCAGCTTGATTTACTTCCTGCTGCGATAAACGGACTGAGTCCGCCTTCTGGTCTAACTCAAATCCGACAAATGTTCACAGAGAAAAGCTACAATAATTAGATGTTGATAAACCTCGATGCGTGCTAATTTTCGCCTTCAGGAGGTTTGTAACACAACACACTTAATATTCCCATGGTTTTGGAGATATTGACAAAGCCACCACTTGTGAAGTCACAGCGTAGTTTACTCCGGCTCCTGCGGGCGGGGGGGGAACTCAATCTGGAATAACAGCCACCACCGTTGCTAATAAAGTAAATATTTATAATTAGTTGGTGCGCTCCAATACGAGTCAATCACTGCCTAAAGGAATCTGTGCAATTCATTACCTCTCTCCTACGCATTGAGCCATTAAAAGGGAAATGGGAGGAGGCCGATCCTCCCTTCTCTCAGTCATACTTATTTTCTCATTCGAGTACATTGCGCTGAATTGATTGTCTGTTTAGTCATATGAATGATAAAGCGCCGCTGCCACGATAGTTAAAGCTCCATTCGGTTGGAGGGAGGCGGAATCGTGTAATGCAGACGCATGCGCTGCCCCGATACTTTTGTAACTATTTACTGAGATTGTCGCTGGAACCATCCTGAACATCACATTATATCTGTTTATTTTATTTCGGGCTTAGAAACGTTCAGTGCGGCCCCGCAGGGTCACGGCATTAACCCTTATGTGCCTCCCTATAACGGACAAGCCGGTCTCTGGTGTCAACCTCTTGCCAAGCACTCATATTTTTATCGACAATTGCTTAGGACCATCAACACGCCTAAATGTAACATTATACATTATTTTGATCATTGGGAGGAATTTATGAAACGTCAGTCTTAAAATTTCACCTCGTCCCGTCCACATCTACTAAGAGTCGCTTCGGCTTTTCTTCTTTATTCTTTATAAATCGTTATAAATAATTTTCACATAAAACTTACATCGTACCATCATATAATAGAATAGAGTTTCAATGACACCATCCACATTCTAAACTTTATTCTTATCGGTAATTCAACAATAAAATGTTAATTATGTATAAAATTTTCCCTACCGCTCCAACCCCGGTCCGTCAGGAATAAATTAATAATGAGCCCTATCCCTCGCTCTGCTTCATGTACAGCTAAGATTTCATATATTATCCAAAGAGACATAGTTCACTTACAAACTACTCCTAGACGTCAGCTTCTTAGTAATCCGGACTCGTTGTTCCGCCAAATGGACGTGTTTAGATCTGGAGGAGATTTCTGCATAGTCCTCTGCTGTTTTGTGGTTTTCACACCTCTGACCGACCCCCACCTGTTTCCCAGCTGGCAGAAAAAGCCCCAGACTGGCCAGGATTGGGGAATTGGCTTCCCCACCAGAAACCAGAAGGATTGTTATCTCCCCCTTGTCTTGTATGATATAGAAGCTGATGGTCATCACTAATATCAGCCCTTGTCCCCTTTAGGCTGGATTCACACAGATGTATTTTGTGACAGATGCGCATCTGATGCGTTTTATCTCTATTTTCTCTCTGTTTTGCTTCCGTTTTTGGTCTGCATCCACAAAAAACCCCAAAGGGTTTTAACATTGGTTAGACACTCACACCTCCTCTCTCAGCCTCATTCAGTGATTAAACACCACTAGAACACAATGCGCATAATGCATCCACTGAAAATCAATGAACCAGGACGGAATACAACAGCAGCGCGAAAGAGCCCCCAGGGTTCACCACAAATTTCCAAACTGAAATTGTCTGGATTATTTTCTTGTTCAGCTTCTTCCATCTCAAAGATGGCTTTGCACTGAGTCTTAATTCCATCAATTAAATAAGGCTTGCGTCGCCCTTTAAACCTCTTTCAGGCTGCTAGACTCCTAATGCTTTCTATGGGGCCATTAAAGGGGCTCATCCCGCTCTTATACACGTTAGTCAGACAGACAGAATAGTAGAAATATAGGAAATCATTCAACCACTAACTATGTTTTTGTAGATTTTGCTGGTAAAGTTACCATTGTCATGTAAATCCCCGCTGCTCTGCTCCCCAGCCCCAACCTGACTTCATCGGCAGTGACGATCCCCCCAGAAATGAATGTGCCTGCACCCCCGCGGATTATTGGTGGCTCACACGGCCACTGAGATCCAAATGCTGCTGGCGGCTTTGCCAGCGCATTTAAAGAGTTAATGTCCAAGATCCTCGTCATGCATCCATCACTGGCGTTATGGTGGAAGAGGGTTTGAGCTTGACCCAGTACAGATCAGGCTCACCCTAGTCAGGAGGACCCATCAAAGGCAATGTACACAGACACAAGCAGAACCAAAAATTTCCAACGACTTTCCTAAGAATTGATCTGAATCCAGGCGATAATAATCTCCTCAGCCACCATCCTACTGAGCCACATCAACTGAGCCACCATTTGTTGAGCCACATCACTGGCCACCATCTACTGAGCCACCAGCTACTGAGCCACCATCTATGACACACCATCTACTGAGCCACCATCGTATTGAGCCACCATCTACTAGCCACCATCTATTGAGCCCCCATCTACTGAGCCATCACTAGGAGCCACCAGCAACTGAGCCACCATCTACTGAGCCACCATCCACGGAGCCACATCTACTGAGGCCACAATCTACTGAGCCACCATCTTTGATCCACCTTCTACTGAGCCACCATCTAACTGAGCCACCATCTACTGAGTCACCTCTACTGAGGGCCACATCATTTTTCTGAGCCACCCTCCTACTGAGCCACCTTCTACTTGCCCCCATCTATTGAGTCCACCATCTACTGAGCCACCATCTATTGAGGGCCCCATCTACTGACCACCACTACTGAGCCACCATCTACTGAGCCACCATCTATTGAGCCACCAATCTACTGAGCCACCATCTACTGAGCCACCATCTACTGAGCCACCATCTATTGAGCCACCATCTACTGAGCCACCATCTATTGAGCCACCATCTACTGAGCCACCAGCTATTAAGCCACCATCTACTGACCACCTTCTACTGAGCCACCATCTACTGAGCCACCTTCTACTGAGCCACCTTCTACTTGGCCACCATCTATTGAGCCACCATCTACTGAGCCACCATCTATTGAGCCACCATCTACTGAGCCACCATCTACTGAGCCACCATCTACTGAGCCACCATCTAGTTAAGCCGCCATCTCCTGACCACCACTACTGATCCCACCATCTATAAACCCCCATCTACTGAGCCACCATCTACTGAGCCACCATCTACTGAGCCACCTTCTACTGAGCCACCTTCTACTTGGCCACCATCTATTGAGCCACCATCTACTGAGCCACCATCTATTGAGCCACCATCTACTGAGCCATCTACTGAGCCACCATCTATTGAGCCACCATCTACTGAGCCACCATCTACTGAGCCACCATCTATTGAGCCACCATCTACTGAGCTACCTTCTACTGAGCCACCTTCTACTTGGCCACCATCTATTGAGCCACCATCTACTGCGTGCCCACCATCAACTGCGGCCACCATCTTTGAGCCCCTCTACTGGAGCAACCATCTATTCCCCACATCTACTGATCCACCATCAACTGAGCCAACATCTATTGGCACATCTACTGAGCCACAGCTATTGAGCCACAAAAGCATCTACTGAGGCCCCATCTATGAGCCACCATCTACTGACCCCATCTATTGACACATCCAATGAGCCACCATCTACGAGCCACCATCCAGTGAGCCCTACTGACCACCTCCATGAGCCACCATCTAACTGAGCACCATCTACTGAGGCCATCATCTACTGAGCCCCTCTACTGAGCCACCTCTACTTGGCCCCCATCTATTGAGCCCCCATCTACTGCCCCATCTATTTCGCCACCATCTACGTAGCCACCATCTACTGAGCCACCATCTACTGACTCACCTTTTATTACTGACCCCCTCATTGACACCATCTCTGAGCCCCCTTCAACTGAGGCCCCCATCTACGAGGGCACCACCTACTGAGTCACCTTCTACTGATCCACCATCTACTTGGCCACCACCTACGAGTCACCTCTACTGATCCAACCATCTACTTGGCCACCTCTGCTGAGGCCAGCCTCTACTGAGCCAGACCCTCCCCCCCCAGAAGAGCCCCCCCCCCCCCCCCGCCCCGGCCCCCCCCGCCCCCCCCCCCCCCTCCCCCTCCCGCCCCGCCCCGCCCCCCAACCGCGGGCTCCCCCCCTCCCCCCCCCCCCCCCCCCCCGACCCCCCCCCGCCCCCCGCCCCCTCGCCCTCCCCCGCCTCCTCCGCCCCCCCCCCCTCCGCCCCGCCCCCCGCCGCCCCGTCCCCCCGCCCCCCCCCCTCCCGCCGCCCCCCCACCCCCCAGTCGCCAGCCCCTCCCCCCTTCCCCCCCCCCCCCCCCCGCAACCGCCCCCTCCCCCCACCCGCCCAAAACCCCCAAACCCCCCCTCCCCGCCCCCCCCCGGGGAGGAGCGCCCCCCCCCCCCCCCATCCTAATGACCACCTTTTTACTGACCACCATCTATTGAGCCACCATCTACTGAAGCCACCATCTATTTGCGCCACCATCCATGAGCCCCATCTACGAGCCACCATCCATGAGTCACCTACTGAGTCCACATCCTGAGCCACATCTACTGAGCCACCATCTACTGAGCCATCATCTACTAGGCCACCATCTACTGCAGTCACCTTCTACTAAGCCACTTCTAACTGCCACATCTTTGAGGCCACAATTTTACTGAGCCACCCATCTATTGAGCCACCATCTACTGAGCCACCATCTACTGAGCCACCATCTACTGACCACCTTTTACTGAGCCACCATCTATTGAGCCACCATCTACTGAGCCCCCTTCAACTGAGCCACCATCTACTGAGGCACCACCTACTGAGTCACCTTCTACTGATCCACCATCTACTTGGCCACCACCTCCTGAGTCCCTTCTATGATCCCCATCTCTGGCCACCATCTGCTGAGTTCCCCATCTCCTGAGCCCACCATCTACTGACCACCTTTTTACTGAGCCCATCTAGTGAGCCCCATCGACTGAGCCACCATCTATTGAGCCACCATCCAATGAGCCACCATCTACTGAGCCACCATCCAGTGAGTCACCTACTGAGCCACCATCCAATGAGCCACCATCTACTGAGCCATCATCTACTGAGCCATCATCTACTGAGCCCCCATCTACTGAGTCACCTTCTACTGAGCCACCTTCTACTTGGCCACCATCTATTGAGCCACCATCTACTGAGCCACCATCTATTGAGCCACCATCTACTGAGCCACCACTCCGGAGCCACCATCTCTTACCACCTTTTACTGATCCACCATCTATTGAGCCACATCTACTGATCCCCCTTCATCTGATCCCACCATGCTACTGATGCACCACCTACTGAGTCCTTCTACTGATCACCATCTACTTGGCCACCATCTGCTGAGCCACCATATATTGAGCCACCATCTACTGAGTCACCTTCTACTGAGCCACCATCTACTTGGCCACCATCTGCTGAGCCACCATGCTGCCCCTATGTTTTGAAGGTCTTTGATATTCCCATAAATTCTCAAAGAAAGAATTGAGCTGGCTCTTACAGAAACCTTGGATGCTTTGTTGTCAACACAGGTGGTCCACTATTAATCAATAAAGGTGAAAGATGACGACCTCTCATTGTGCCAATATCTTCTTCATATTGGTCATCAGAGTCCAAAGTTTTGGAAGGGGGGGACTTTTTTGCAAGGTCTAGGAACATGAAACTGCTGAAAGAAGCCTAGCAACCATTGTGGTCCAAATAGTACTGTTTCTGAATAGTAGACAGCAGATTTCTCAGAAGGAAAACTGAGCCGAGTTGGAGAAGACACTCAATATAAGCAACTGTGTGTACTAGTTTTGCTGGTTGGTTTTGGTCATTGCTTAACTTTTTCTCTACTGACCATCTAGTCTAAAGGGTATTTTAGAAAATTATGAATTTCATGTCAAGTGGCTCATTAAAATATAGCTAGCTCCTTATCAGAAAAAAGACTGTGGTCATACACTACAATAAGAATTAAATGCTCCCGGCCCTTTAATTCAGTCCCTGTGAATTTGTCCCTGGTGGACTTGTTTCCCTGTCCACATCACATGTCCTGCACCGCGGGCCAGGTCATGTTCACCACCATGTTTGGTTTAGTCCAGTATGGCCGGTATGTGGTGGACGTCACTCCGTGATGGGATGTGGCAGCGATGGCAGTACACATCATTACTTGGTACAGCAGGACCGTCTGGTTCATCTCAACTGGGAGCAGCGCATAAAAGACAAGGAGAATTACTGAGAACTGAGGGATCCTGTGACTTTTTTTTGGTAGTTTGTAGATTACAATCATCTTGAGATAATCTCCGCCTACTTTAGAAAACCATAACATTTGTGAATATAAAATCAAACAATTTCAGCTCCATGTGATGAAATGATATTGAGTTTGCCCGCTATCCCATTTATTTCACAGCATTAGGTTTTTTTGTATCCGCTTTCATATTCCCGGAATACCCCTTTAATGAATTTCCTAAATACATATACACCTATGAAAAGGCTACAGACCCTACCACACCCCCTAGCCAAGGCTTATCTCTTATCTTCCTAACCACCATATGTTGAATGTAGTTGGCTGAAAATTTTGAGCTAATTAAGAATGGTGGACCAACCTTGCCGCAATTTAGAGGTTGCGCATATGCATGTCAATGTACCAGACTATTTTCAAATTTTTCTCTTAGACCTTTAATGTATTTAAAGAAATTGTCAAGTAACAGTAAAAGGCTATTTTCACGCTGGGTTGAGTTAATTAACTTTAAATAAACATTTTCTTGACTCCTCTATCCAACACTCACGCCCGGTGCCGCCGGTGTAGCTCACATTCAAAGGTCCTATGGCCAACCACTACATTGTGGCCTAGTGTAGGAACATGGAAGCTTTAAGATTATGGATCAGACCTACTGAGGTGGTCAACCTTCCATCCCTTAGTAATTGTGTTGACATTGTTGAATATGGTGGTCTGGAGCATGCCAATGCCCGTTGAGGTGGTCTGGAGCATGCCAATACCGTTGAGGTGGTCTGGAGCATGCAATGCCTGTTAAGGTGTTGGAGCATTCCCAATGACTGTTGAGGTGGTCTGGAACTGCGATTACCTTTGAGGTGGTCCTGCATCCAATGCCTGTTTGAGGTGGTCTGGAGCATGCCATTGACTGTTGAGGTGGCCTGGACATGCCAATGACTGTTGAGGTGGCCTGATCTGCCATATGACTGTGAGGGTGGTCCTGAGCATGCCAATGACTGTTGAGGTGGCCTGGAGCATCCAATACTGTTGAGTGGCCTGGAGCATGCCATCTGTTGGGTTGTCTGAGCATGCCAATGCCTGTTGAGGTGGTCGGAGCATGCCAATGCCTGTTAATGTGTTCTGAGCATGCCAATGCCCGTTAATGGTGTTCTGGAGCATGCCAATCCTGTTTGAGGTGGGTCTGGAAGCATGCCATGCCTTTTTAAAGAGGTGTGTCGGAGCATGCCAATGCCTGTTAAGGTGGTCTGGAGCATGCCAATGCCTGTTGAGGTGGTCTGGAGCATGCTATTACTTGTTGAGGTAGTCTGCATGCCAATGCCTGTTGAGGTGGACTAGAAAATGCCAATGCCTATTGAGGTGGACTGGGACATGCCAATGCCTGTTGAGGTGGATTGGAGCATGCCAATGCCTGTTGAGGTGGACTGGGACATGGCAATAGTCTGTTGAGGTGGCCTTGAGCATGCCAATGCCTTTGAGGTGGTCTGGAGTAATGCCCAATGCCTTTTGAGGTGGCCTGGATCATGCCAATTCCTGTTTAGGTGCTTCACTCTTCACATGGATGTGGAGTGGTACGCCTTTAAGAGGCAGATTTACTTACCCGTCCGTTCGCAATCCAGCGGCGCGTTCTCTGCGCTGGATTCGGTCCGGCCGGGATTCATCAAGGTAGTTCCTCCGCAGTCCACCAGTGGCCGCTGCTGGCGCTGAAAAGGCATCTGTCGCGCGGAGTTCCCCGAGCCGGACCAAGTGATAGGTAGCGCTGTCCCGAGCGATACAGTTTTCCCTTTTTTAAATCAGCGTGTGTTTCCGAATAGTCGGGTTTTCATTCGGCCACGCCCCCGAATTTCCGTCGCGCGCATCAGGCGCGAGCGCACAATCCGATCGCGTGCACCAAAATCCCTGGAGCAATTCAGGTACATCGGCGCAAATCGGAAATCCGGGTAACACTCGGAAAACGCGAATCGGGCCCCTTAGTAATACCCCCGTGTCTTATCTCTTCTGCATAGTCCCAGTCTTAGATATAGTCGTCGTGGCAGATTCTACATCGTGTGCGTGTATTTAACTTAGTCATTCTTCGGCCTTGCCGGATTTCCATACGTATGATGACGTAACACGGTCACGCTTCTGTCAGTAAGGACAAAAAAAAATGTTTTTTTACCACACACATATTCTGACACAGTCTGATCGACAATTCATGTGGTTCCTAACCACAGGGAAAAGCCGCCCATCCAGTTTTCCTCGCCGGCCTGAATAGAGTGACCGTGGTATCACCTGCCAACCTCAACCCATTCCACGGAGATCATCTGTGACATCAGCCCGGGCCTGAAGAGAAGTGTGTAGCCCCTGAATGGCAATTTTTTAGGTGCATTGTTTTGAAAAAAAAATCTAAGGAATTTTTAAATTAGCGCATTTCACTGAAATGTAAAGATAGTCTGTTTCAGTGTCATTGTTTCTCCACATAATACACAACTACCTTTGCAGAAGACTTAAGCATTCTTCTCATTCAGGCAAAGGCTGCAAGTACACACCTCGAAATCTTCACTCACCCCAGTCCCCAATCCTGTGGGTAAGGAGGCAATAAACTTGGGAGCATGAGAACAGGGGCTCCTCTTCCTCTAATTGGTGGAAAGTATATCCGTCCGCTGGAGGGGATTCAAATTTTTGTCACTGGAGAACAGAAAGTGTGAAGAAGACCTTGGGGCACATCCTAATGTCCTTGTGCCAGTTTTCTGTGGAACTTTGCATTTTCTTTCTTTTATCAAATCTTGCTGCGCGCAGGTATTTAGTAGCGTTCCACAAGCACCATTGTGTCACAGTTTCGCCGAATTTTTCCGTTTTGCGTGCTGAATGACCCCGGGTTTTTGCGTCATCGCGCCGGCTTTCTGCAACCAAATCGGGGTGCGTGGCCGTCTGACACCCCAAGGACACTGAACACTACACAGGATTCTGCACATAGTCCACAGGACCCTGCACATAGTACACCTGCAATAGCACACCGGCACATATACAACAGGACACGTCACCTGCACACCCTGCACATAGACACAGACCCTGCACATATCACACAGGACCCTGACATAGTAACAAGGACACTGCACATACACACACTGCACATAGCACACGGACCCTGCACATAGTCACACCCCTGCACATAGTACACCCCTGCACATGTACACAGGACCTTTTGTTTTTGGCCTGCACATAGTAACAGCACTGCCATAGTAACACAGGACCCTGCACATAGTACACACTGCACATAGTACACAGATATCTTCAAATAGTACCACCACCCCGCATATTTTAGTACACCCTGCACATATACAACAGGACCCTCCACATAGTACACGGACACTGACATAGCACACAGGCGCCTGCACATAAACACACCCCTGCACATAGTACAGCCTGCACATAGGTACACCCCTGCACACAGTACGCAGGACCCTGCACATAGTACACATCGCACATATTACCATGACCCTGCACATAGTACCACTGCACAATAGTACACAGGTACCCTGCACATATTATACACTGCACATAGTACACAGGACCTGCCATAGTAACACACTGCACATAGTACAAAGGACCCTGCACATAGTACACACTGCACATAGTACCACCATGCATTTAGTACACAGGACCAATGCAACTAGTGGGCACACCCTGCACATAGTACACGACCCTGCAAAGTAGTACACCTGAACATAGTACACACTGCACTAGCACACCCCTGCAACATAGTACCACTGCACATCGTACACACTGCACATAGTACACACCCTGACATCGTACACCCCTGCACATAGTACACCCCTCATATAGTAACAAATGCACAATAGTACACCTGCCATGTACACAACCTGCACATAGTACACCCTGCACATAGTACACACCCGGCACATATTACACACTGCACATAGTAACACACTGCACATATACACACTGGCACATAGTACACATGACACTGCACATAGCAGACCTGCCACATAGTACACACCCTGCACATAGTACACCACTGCACTAGTACACCCCTGCACATAATGTGCACACCCCCGCTCATACTATACACTGCCATAGTACAGACGCAAATAGTACACAATGCACGACAGTACACACCGACACTGCAACATAGTACCAGAACTGCCCTAGTACACACTGCAACTACACAGGACTCTGCACATAGTACACACTGCCCATAGTACACACCCTGCACTAGTTAACACCCTGCAAATAGTCCACAGGACACAGCACCTACTACCACTGCACATAGTACACAGGACACTTCACATAGTACACACCCCCGCACATAGTACACCCTGACATAGTACACGGACCCTGCACTAGTACACAGGACACTGAACAGAGTACACAGTACCCTGCACATAGTACACACTCCTGCCCAGAGTACACTCACAAGTACACAGGACCTGCACATAGTACAACCCTCACCGTAATGAACACGAACATAAAGTAAACCCCCTGCACATAGTACACCCGCACATAGTACACCCCCCGCACATATTACACCCCCTGCACATAGTACACGGACCCTTCCCTAAACACTCTGCACCTAGTACACCTGCACATAGTACACCACCTGCACATAGTAACACCCCTTGCACCTAGTACACAGGACACTGCACAAGTACACCAAATCCTGGGCCCCCACACAGTACGAGGACACGCACATGTACACACCCTGCACTTAGTGCACAGGACACTGCACAAGTATACCCTGCCTTAGTAACACAGACCACTGCACCTAGTACACAGGCCACTGCACATTGTAACAGCACAGCACAATTACACACAGCACATAGTACACACCCTGCACATAGTACACACCCGGAACATAGTACACCCGCAATTGGTTTACACAACCCTGCCATATAACCCTGCCATTTACCCACTTCACTAGTACACAGGACCTGCACTTGTATCACCCAGCACATAGTACCACGCCCATAGTACACACAGCACATAGTACAACCTGTAACAAGTACCCACTGCATATAGTACACCCTGCACAGAGTACACACGGCACTAGTACACACAGCACATAGTAACACCCTGCACAAGCACACACCTGCATCTAGTAAACAATGCATATTGTTACACACGCACATAGTACACCATGCACATTGTACAACCCTGCACATAGTACACCCCCCTGGCACATATACACCTGCCCATAGTAACCAGGACACTTCACATAGTACACCCCCTGCACCATAGTACACCCCCCCTGCCTCACATATACCCCACCCCTGCCTATATACACACCCGCACATTAGACACAATCTCCCCTCACACTAGTTACGCCCCTATGCCCATTCCACCCCCTGCCATATACAACACTTCACATAGTAACCTACCAAGGCACCGGTTGTGACTATGCTATCAATCCACCTATACACTATGGGTGGAACTGTACAGAACGGAATTTTCTTTTCATTTGCTCTCTTTTCTCTCTTCGGGCATTTCATTTTCCCCTTTTTTCTTGTAAATCTGCTATCAATTACTGCGATATCTGTGATGAAACACCACCCCTGACAATACACGGCAGCTGGTGGTTGGATAGCGCCCTCTCCAGGTGAGGAGCTGTTAGGGGGATCGCCGAACCCAGACCTCATGCTCCTTCTCAGGAGTCTGTTTTTCTTTGGCCTTCATCATCCAGACCACTGTATGATTGAAGAAGACAGTACCAGTGCACGTCCCACCTTCAACCAGCACTGACACAGAACCCATCCCAGGAATGATCAGAAGACTCTCAAGTCCAGGAGCTGCAAGCTTGCCACAGTTTTGACAGCAGCTCCATGTCCATTATCCAGCATCTACTAACAGGTGGCATCTACTAGCAGGCGGCATCTACTACCAGGCTGCATCTACTACCAGCGGCATCTACACCAGGTGGCATCTACTACCAGCGTCACTCTACTACCAGGTGGCCATCTACTACCCGGCTGCATCTACTACCAGGCTGCCATCTACTACCAGTGGCATCTACTAACCAGCGGCATCTACGACCAGGTGGCATCTACTACCCAGGCTGCATCTACTACCCCAGGCTGTCATCTACTACTCAGGCTGCCTCACTACCAGGCTGCCAATCTACAGGCCGGCACTCTACTACCAGGTGGCATCTACTAACCAGGCGCATCTACTACCAAATCGCATCTACCTACCAGCGATCTACTACCGGCGGCATCTACTACCAGCGGCAATCTACTACCCAGGCGGCATCTACTACCCAGCCGGCATCAACCGTGGATCTCTACAAGTTGCACTACCAGCATGGGGTTGCTTACAACGATGCGGCACTCTTCTACTACCTGTGCGCAGTCTTACTACCGGCATGTGCAATCCTACTACCTCAGCATGCATCTACTACCAGCAGCGGCATCTACTTACCGGCGGCATCTACTACAGGTGGCATCTACTACACTGCTGCATCTACTACCTAGGCGCATCTCTACCGCGGAACTCATGGCTTCCAGCATCTTCCAGTGATATCCGGCTGTGCATCTGAGGCTCTCTCCATAACCACTCCAGTAACAAAAGCTCTGCTGTTGATCGTTTGGGCCCCTTTGCCTTTGTTCAATAAAAACTGTGAGTTATTTTGGCCCACATTTGCCTTTCATCTGATCCCTGGATACGGCTGTACCACCGCGGGCTTCACCATCCTTCACAGGGACTCATCTTACAGACACTCACGGTGTTGCCCGGAAGAATCCAGTACTTCAGCCTCTCCCTCCATATTTTCCTGCACACCACACCACTGCTGTGAGCTGCCAGGCTGTAGACAGTCCTCCGTCCCCTACCAATCACCGTGACCACAGCGTGCTCTAGTCCGCACCCCAACGCCAGCCACTCCGGTATTCTGTTGCCCCAAGAAAAGCTATGCCCCGTGGGGATGTGCACTCCAAATACCCTGGGTGTACATGAAAGCGGCCACCCCATTTAACGTGTAGTGACTGCTCAACACTATTAGCTTCATACTCCCCCATTATGCTGTAAGGTCTGCATTCTTATATACGATACGTGTGTCCTGATGATAGTGTTTATGTGACTGTAAATGGAATCATGTACCTGTTTGACATGGGGTTCCACTGAAGAAGAAGTACAATAATTCGAGGACCATGGGGGGTGATAGGAGACTTTTCGGAGTCTCTTAGAATCAGCCATATGCCCTGAGGCTACGGCTTCTCCTAAATGGGCCTCATTAACCATCGAGTATTTCATCACGCCACAACGAGGACTTCCCTCCCTCAGAACCGAATACATGTCACAGCAGCTTCTGCAAAACTTTCCCTGGGGAATCGCTCGTTTCTTCAACGCACTTCTGTGATTTAGTGCATGAAAAAAAAAAAAAGGAAGACAATCATCTTTTAACAGAGGAAAACGAGACGTTGCGATGGCCAAACCCCAACGCTAATCTAATGTCAATACTCCGGATATACTTAAACTGTTTTCATTGGATCCCGTCCATTGGGTTTAATAAGAAGCAGCTTGGTAATTTGGTTAAATCTTCATAGATGCAATTAAAAATGACAATCTACACAGATTAGACCGGAGCCGCCGCATGGTTGTGCTGTAAATACTCGACCCATTTAGGAACCAGTTTACATTCGTCTTTAGCTTCTCCTGCCAGCGTCACTAAGATTTTTCACGTTACGCACTGCGTCTGCAAATAATTAGTCATAAGTCTGTCATATATATAGAAGATATACAGATATATATATATCTGAGAGTTACCATACAAGTGCGGCTATGGGGCCGTGTAGGAGACCGGGGCTTGCACTGAAAGGACCTTTTGGTCCTTTGCATTGATGAGGTCACCGCTCTTTTTTCTCGGATTACCAAACTGCAGCTTTTACCCTCCCTAATGTAGAACTTTCTGATCAGTGATGGCGAACCTTTAGACACAGAGTGCCCAACTACAACCAAAACCTACTTTTATGTCGAGGTGTAGTGCCAAGATGACAATTTAAGCAGTAACCTATTGATCCCTGCTGTATCATAGTCTGAATCCTACTGCCGTCTGAGGAACCAATCAACAGAAAGAAATTGGATCGTAGCTTCCTTCCAGAGGAAAATCAGGGACCCAGAGCAGAGCTCCGACCATAATCCATCTCTGTCCACACCTTCTCGCTCTGTGTAGCCCTGCAGAATAAAGAGGTGTCGCTTTAAAATGTTTTGGACCCAGGAGGAAACCTTGAGCTTGTCTAGCAAATTCTGTGCTGGGTTGAAGGCTTGGGTGCCCACAGAAAGGGCTCGAGTGCCACCCCTCACCCGTGCCATAGGTTCGCCACCACTGTTCTAGATGGTTTTTCCATCTTTTTGTGCAGCTTATGGATTCTTGTTGCACCCTGCGCAGAAGCTCATTTTACTGCATGTTTTTTCACACAAAATCTTCCTTTGCAAACACCACACTCAAATCAACTCAATTATCTGCTTAACTGAGATTGACATAATGGATGAACTGCTCACACGCCCACGTGAATTACTTTGAGTGATGGTCCATAATTTTGGGTCCCTTAAAATGAGGGTGGTGCATGCAACAGAATAAATTCCTAACCTTTCATCCAATTTATGTGGATCGCGCTCAACGAAAAGCGAAAGTCTGGATTCATGTCCATTATATAACTTTAATAGTTCTGGTAAAGTGGACAAAGACTAAATTTGTGTCAGAGCCCAATATATATGGACCACTGTATAGATTGCCAAATCGTGGACACGGTAAATCGCATCCATACTAACAGCAACATCTCGAAGGAGCTCTGGAAGGTGAACCGGTGCACCCATCATGGAGAGTCCACCCATTGTGCTCTAACCCTGTTATCTCCATTTTGGTTGCCAGTGGCCATTGTAGGTAATAGCCAACCACGAGGCTGGAACAAAAAGAAAGGAGCCGACAAAAGATGATGCCTCACATATCTACCATTGCCGGTTCTCCCGATCATAGGAGTCATTGCCATCAGACCCTCACATTGATGGCGAATCTTAAGAATGTGTCATAAATCTCCGGGCAACTCCTGGAAAATCGGCGCACATCAAAATATTTTTCGGGTAACTGGTTAGTAAATGACCCCCATTTGTGCCCCAAATGAATGGATATATTGGCAGTTTGGCGTTTGCGCTACTGCTCCACTACATCTATGGCCACAGACAGTATTGTAGGCCGGCGGGTTGGGGTCCTGTACTTCAGTCGAAGTCCCCGACCGTTAAAACCTGCAGAAAATCAACCCGATGAAAAAACCTACAAGTAACTTCCCCTCCGCATCCCTCTGGACTGTTTGATCCTGGTGCTGTCTGGTATCACCTAAAAGTTCATAATGTACGATCCAGAGAGTGGGACAAGAGTCCGCCAGTTCGCCTGTTTTATATCACGCATAATCCCAGACAATCCCAACGGAGCAATTAATTCTCGTATAATGAATGAGCCCTAGTTCAAGTAATAAGCAACTATGGTCGGCAAAACCCGCCCCTACAGTTGGGCCTCATCCACATGACCATACATGAGCAGCTGCAACAAAACGGCCAGCTAGCATCGCCGGCAGCAAGGAGAGATCATTAGGCACGAGCGTTCTCACCGCCACGAATCCAAGCCATGCGGTCGCACACAAATCGTAGGGCAGGTTTTTGCACACTCCCATGTAGTGTGCATGAGACCTATCTGGGGACATTGTGCAGCATGTGGCTCCACCGTTTCAGTGATACTTCTGAGATGACATACTGGCAGAGCACGAGATGATTTTTTGGGTCGGATCGGATTATTTGCCGGTTTGCGCGGTGAGATTTGTGTGTGGACACAATGAACCGCCGATGGTCGTGTGCAAGCGCTGGAGGAGAAAGCAATGGAGACACTCAAGTAAAGGACAGTAGAGCCGATCCGCTTGAGTCTCCCTACTCCAGCCCGGCTGCTGCTGTAAGTGGCTCATTAAAGCAGTTAATTTGCCTATAATTATAGCGAGGCTTCTGAAATCATTCCCACCATCAGCTTCTACTTGCTAATTATTTTCTGACATTAAGCCAATGGTTCTCGCCGGAGGAGCGTCATTCGCAGGAAATAAAGTCCTTTCTTTCATCTTCAGGAGAAGGATACCTTGTCCTATATGAAGAAAAGAATGTGTGACTGTTACCGAGAGCTTTGGATAAAACAATATAAGTACCGACAGTTTCCTGTCGACTGACGAACTTTGAGAAGCACAGTGGCGGCTAAGGCGATTCTATAAACAAGTGCTCTTATCAAGTTTCATCAATGTAAAAGGTTCTCTCAGGTTGCTCGATACTATTGATTTAACGCTCGGCACTTGTTGAGCCTCCATTTTTCTCTTAATAACAGTAAATTAAAAAGCTTATATTTTTGTTGGCGTTAAACCGCTTTAAATTGCAGGGTCGCGATTCCAATCACCAGAAGAGGACCACTAAAAACCGGAGAGATACGAGCTTTACATAACCGCAAGACTCCGAGGAAGGAGACATCAGTAGTAACCGGAGTCAGCCGCGTCCGGGAGTCAGGGGAATATGCTGGCTGCTGCTTTGCTGTGGTCCTGGGACAGAGTCGTCTCATTGTGAGCTCGATCCTCATGAGCGTATAGAAGACTCCTGCCCTTCTGCTTTACATAAAGTGTATTTGATGGCAGGAATCGACGTGATAAAGTACGTATGAGAAGGAAATATCAGCCTCAGTGCCGTCGTAACTAGAGAGACAGGGCCCCCTAGAAGGCTACTGCATGGGGCCCCCCTTCCCACTAAAAAATATACTATATGATACTCACACATATAAATACAGCTCAGGTGCATGTACACACACATAAACATACAGTGCATATAGCAGCTACTCACAAGTGATACAGAACACCATATACATCACACGACTCCTGTTATAGCACAGTGAGTATATGTTATATACTTATATGCTGGACATGTGCAGTACAATATAGATACATGGTGCCATCCTCCATTCTTTATGTGTTCAGATCGGATGACGGGGCCCTGACTCGCGGCGGCACCATAGTGTCGCTATCTGGCTACCTACCACTTAGTTAGGCCCCTGAGCTCATCACTCCTTGTACTTTTGTGCTGTGATTCATGTGGACCAATTCCTGAACACAGAAAAATACTGATTTAATAAGATTACAAGATAAAGCAGGAAAATATGCACTTGCTTGTTATAGAGCAGGAGGAGCTGAGAGATGTAAAGTGTCCTATCTGCAGGCAGCCTGTTATGAGCAGGAGGATGACAATTGTACTAGTGTCCTATCTGCAGGCAGCATGTTATAGAAGAGGAGGCAGTGAGCAGATGTTGTACATAGTGTCTATACTGAGATAGCATGTTATAGAGCTAGGAGAGCGTGCGAGAGTCATAGTGTCCTATCTGCAGGCAACATGATATGAGCCGGGGGCTGAGCGATTTGTACATAGTGTTCTATCTGCCAGGCAGCATGTTATAGAGCAGATGGAGTTGAGCAGAATGTACATAGTGTCCTATCTGCAGGCAGCATGTTATAGAGCAGGAGGGCTGAGCAGATCAGCTACATAGTGTCCTATCTGCAGGTAGCCTGTATATAGAGCAGGAGGAGCTGAGCTAGGATTGTACATGTGTCCTATCTGCCAGGTAGCCTGTTAAAGAGCAGGGAGGACTGAGCAGGTGTGACCAGTGTCCTATCTGCAGGCAGCATGCGTATGTTTAGAGCAGGAGGAGTGAGCACATTGTACATAGTGTCCTATCTGACAGTAGAGTGTTCTAGAGCAGGAGGAGCTGAGCCAGTATGTACATAGTGTCCTTCTGCCGGCAGCTAGTTATAGAGCAGGAGGAGCTGAGCACATTGTAAATAGATGTCCGTATCTGCAGGCAGCAAGTTCGAGGGGAGGAGAGGTGAGCACATTGTACATAGTGCTCTATCCCTGCAGCGCATGTATATAACGCAGGGGGAGCGGCGAGCGTTGATAATTAGTGTCATATGGCATGGCAGCCGTTATAGAGAGCGAGGACTGAGCAGGTGTACATAAGTGTCTATAGCTGCAGGCAGCAGTTATGGCAGCAGGAGGAGCGGAGGAAGATGGACATAAGTGTCTATCTAGCGGAGCAATGTTTATTTAGAGCAATAATTGTCATCTAGTGCACAAGCGGGCAAGATGAATAACCTGCCAGAATAAAGTGATACGGGGAGGAGGAGACGCGGCGGTTACGACTCTGCAAATAGAATACGTGCAGTCCTGAACTGTCCTTACGCACTTGAAGATTGTCAGATTATCCGAGCTCTTTGAACTAAGTGTGGGACTTCGTGACTCTCCACCAGCAAGAATACACGCCGATGAAGAGAGCAGATCAGCGCAACACAGAATACTGGCCGCGCCGCTCTCTCAGTGTATCGTGACATTTGTATCAGGATAAGCCCACGTAAATATAGCCGAGGACAGGGAGCCGCTATTGTCTAGCTCAACATGGATACGGCCTGAGAAGAGACTCTTAGAGCTGGGGCTTGGAAAGGTAAAACATTTTGCAGGCAGGACGATGATACCCCTACAGTTAGGCCTCATCCACATGACCATACAGTGAGCCAGCTGCAAAAACGGCAGCTAGCTCCCGGCCGCCATAGAGATCTATTGAGCACAGCGCGTCTCACCGCACCGAATCCAAGCCATGCGGTCGCACCACAAATCGTAGGGCAGGTTTTTGCACCACTCCCATGTTTGTGTGCATGAGACCTTATCTGGGGACATTGTGCAGCATGTGGCTCCACCGTTCAGTGATACTTCTGGAAGATGACATCTGGCAGAGCACGAGATGATTTTTTGGGTCGGATTTATTTGCCGGTTGCGCTGGAGATTTGTGTTGTGACACCATAGAACCCGCGATGGTCGTGTGCAAGCGCCTGGAGGAGAAAGCAATGGAGACACTCAAGCTTAAGGAAGGAGAGCCGATCCGCTTGAGTCTCCCTACTCCAGCCCGGCTGCTGTGTAAGTGGCTCATTAAAGCAGTTAATTTGCCTATAATTATTAGCGAGGCTTCTGAAATCATTTCCCACCATCAGCTTCTACTTCTAATTATTTTCTGACATTAAGCCAATGGTTCTCGCCGGCAGAGTCGTCATTCACAGGGAAATAAAGTCCTTTCTTTCATCTTCAGGGAGAAGGATATTACCTTGTTCTATATGGAAGGAAAAGTGTGACTTGTTTACCGAGAGCTTTGGATAAAACAATATAAGTATCCGACAGTTTCCTGTCGACTGACGAACTTTGAAGAAGCAAAGTGGCGGCTAAGTGCGATTCCTATAAACAAGTGCTCTTATCAAGTTTCATCAAATGTAAAAGGTTCTCTCAGGTCGCTCGATACTATTGATTTAACGCTCGGCACTTGTTGAGCCTCCATTTTTCTCTTAATAACAGTAAATTAAAATAAGCTTATATTTTTGTTGGCGTTAAACCGCTTTAAATTGCAGGGTCGCGACTTCCAATCACCAGAAGGGACCACTAAAAACCGGAGAGATACGGAGCTTTACATAACCGCAAGACTCCGACGGGAAGGAGACATCAGAGTAACCCGGAGTCAGCCGCGTCCGGGTTTGCTGCTTTGCTGTGTGTCCTGGGACAGAGTCGTCTCATTGTGAGCTCCGATCCCTCTATGGGACGTATAGAAGACTCCTGCCCCTTCTGCTTTACATAAAGTGATTGTGCAGGACATCGACCGTGATAAAGTAACGTATGAGAAGGAAATATCAGCTCATCCAGTGACGTAACTAGGAGAGACAGGGCCCCCTAGAAGGCTACTGCATGGGGCCCCCCTTCCCACTTAAAAAATATACCTATTAGTATACTCACACATATAAATACACTCAGGTGCATGTACACACACATACATACAGTGCCATATGCAGCTACTCACATACAGTGTATACAGACACCATATACATCACAGACACTGCATGTGTATAGCACAGTATATGTTATATACTTATTATGCTGGACATGTGCAGTACAATATAGATATAATGGTGCACATCCTCCATTCTTTATTGTGTCAGATCGGATGACGGGGCCCCCTGACTCTGCGGGCCCCATAGTGTCTGCTATGGCTCCTACCACTGTAGTTACGCCCCTGAGCTCATCAACTCCTTGTACTTTCTGTGCTGCTGATTCCATGTGGACCAATTCCTGAACACAGAAAGAATTCTTGATTTTAAATAAGATTTATCAAGATAAAGCAGGATAAAATATGCACTTGCTTGTTATAGAGCAGGAGGAGCTGAGCAGATTGTACATAGTGTCCTATCTGCAGGCAGCATGTTATAGAGCAGGAGGAGTGGCATATGTACGAGTACTGCAGCGCATGTTGAGAGCAGTAGGTGTTGCTAATAGTGTACTCAAGATAGCATGTTTATAGAGCTAGGAGGCAGGGCGAAGAGTGTCATAGTGTCCTATTGCAGGCAACATGATTTATAGATGCCAGGGGCGCTGAGCAGAGTGTAATAGTTGATCCTATCATGCCAGGCCAGCATTGTTATAGAGCAGGAGGAGTGAGCAGATGTGACATAGTGTCCTATCTGCAGGCAGCAGTTAAGAGAGGAGGAGCTGAGCAGATATGTACATAGTGTCATCTGCAGGCGCCTGTATTAGAGCAGGAGGAGCTAGAGCGTACGAGATTGTACATAGTGTCCTATCTGCAGGTAGCTGTTAAAGAGCAGGTAGGAGCTGAGCAGGTTGTACATAGTGTCCTATCTGCAGGCAGCATGTATAGAGCCAGGAGGAGCTGAGCACATTGTACATAGTGTCCTATTGGCGAGTAGAGTGTTACTAGAGCAGGCGAGCGGACTGCAGCCAGTAGTTGTATCATAGTGTCCTATCTGCGGCAGACAGTTATGAGAGCAGGAGGAGCTGAGCACGATTGTAAATAGATGTCTGATCTGCAGGCAAAGCATCGTTTAGGTGGAGGAGAGGACTGAGACATTGTACCATAGTCCTATCATACCGCGCAGCAGCTGATATACGAGCAGGGGGAGCTGGCAGAGCGTTGATACATAGTGTCATATGTGCAGGCAGCGTTATAGAGAGGAGGAGCACTGAGCAGGTGTTACATAGTGTTCTAGCTGCAGGCAGCAGTGTTGGCAGCAGGAGGAGCGGAGGAAGATTGGACATAAACGTGTTCTATCTGCAAGGCGGATGTTTCTTGATATAGAGCAAGTAAGTCACTAGTGCCACAAGCGGGACAGATGAAAATACCAGAATAAACGTGATACGGGGAGGGGAGACGCGGCGTTACGCTCTGCAAATAGAATCGTGCAGTTCGGCAATCTCGGCTTCTCTCACGCACTTGAAGATTGTAGATTCATCCGAGCTCTTTGAATAATGTGTGGGACTTGTGACTCTCCTACCAGCAAGGAAAAGCCGATCGAACAGAAGCAGATCAGCGCAAATCACGAAATTCCTGCGCCGGCCGCTTCTCCAGTGATATCGTGACATTTGTTGATCAGGATAAGCCCACGAAAAATATAGCGCGAGGCAGGGATGCGCATTTGATCTCACAATGGGATACGGCCCTGAGAAGACATCTTAGAGCTGGGCGTTGGAACAGGTAAAACATTTTGCAGGCAGGACGCTGCTATTGAAATGAAGTTTTCCGGGCGTGGCGATCACGTTGTGATGTAGTATAGAAAGTTGTTATTCATGAAGTTTAAAAAACAGAGAGCGAGATCCGCAACGATATCTATACCCTCCATGTCACAGAAGGAAAGGGGACATCCTCCACTAGTGAGATAGATACATCGGGCTAGGTTGGTGGGCGATGGGCCAGGTGCCCAGGCCTTCTAGGGGGGGCCCTATGGCCACCAAACACATCCACCAGAATGTTAAAAAGAGAGGCCTTCACCCATGAAATCACGCCAATTTGTTCCTGTGCCATAAAAAGGTACACAGAACCAATTCAAGGACCTACTGAAGCCTCCAATGGTCCCCAAGAAGACCTGATTTAATCCAAGAAGGTGTAGGAAGTGATTCCCGACTTTGACATTATTGGGGGTCTGTCACCACACCGGAATCTTCAGAATGTGGAGGCTACAGACATTGGGAATCGGGGTATTCTCCACCTCCGAGCCTCTCGGCAGTGCACTTCCCACCAACTGAGGGGAAAAGATTATTTGGTAGTGTAATTTGTCTCACCACCTACTTTGGGATGTCTCCGCACTGTGGCGTCTGCCATGTACTCTATAGGTGCGGTGTGTAAATAGGATTTCTCTGATCTGTATATGGAGGTGCGTTGTTGTGTGAGCGCCATGCGAAGCATGTTGGTTCTCGGGATATCTATGGAGCTAGCAATGCTCCTTTCCTCAGGGATTTTGCGACACAGTTGTTGGCGATTGGGACCCTCGGGGGTTGTCGTTGGGTTTGGAGGGCGGCGAGCTGTCTGGTGCTCATTTTATGAACACTGTAGGATCCATTGCAACAAGCCTGATGGTGGCGGTGTTGGGCGGTCTAAGGGGGTTATTGGAGAGGACCGTGGTCCACTCACAACCCCAAACAGAAACGTTCAGTTAAGCCCAGCCCCAAAAAGGAGAGCCACTGGGTTGATATATTAGCGTGGTGTAATGAACGGCGGGTGACCGGTGAGACTGAACCACCCCAAGAAGCTCTCACTTCGTGATTTGGTAAGCTGGGGTTTGGGAGCCCAAACTGCAATTATCGGATGGATATGTGTAAGGCTCGGTTCGGGCCGTGCTTCGGAAGTCTCAGGGTTGCTTATGTGAGGGAACTTATTGTAGGCAGCATGTTATAGAGCAGGAGGAGCTGAGCAGATTGTACATAGTGTCCTATCTGCAGGCAGCATGTTATAGAGCAGGAGATGCTGAGCAGATTGTACACAGTGTCCTATCTACAGGCAGCATGTTATAGAGCAGGAGAAGCTGAGCAGATTGTACATAGTGTTCTTACCTGCAGGCAGCATGTTATAGAGCAGGAGGAACTGAGCAGATTGTACATAGTGTCCTATCTGCAGGTAGCATGTTATAGAGCAGGAGGAGCTGAGCAGATTGTACATAGTGTTCTTTCTGCAGGCAGCATGTTATAGAGCAGGAGGAGCTGAGCAGATTGTACATAGTGTTCTTTCTGCATGTAGCCTTTCAATAGCGAGGAGGCTCTGAGCAGGTTGCTACATAGTGGTCCTATCGCAGGCATCATGTTCATGAGCAGGAGGACCTGGCACATTGTACATCGTGTCCGATCTGCAGGTAGAGTGTAGAGCAGGAGGAGCTGACAGATTGTACATAGTGTCCTTCTGCAGTGCGCATGTTATAGAGCAGAGGAGCTGAGCCACATTGTACATAGTGTCCTATCGCGGTGCAGCATGTTTATATTGGAGAGCTGAGCACATTGTACATATGTCCATCTGCAGCAGCATGTTATAAGGGCAGGGGGAGCTTAGCAGGTTGTACATAGTGTCCTCTGTGCAGGCAGCATGTTATAGAGCAGGAGATCTGATCAGGTTGTACATAGTGTCCTATCTGCAGGCAGCATGTGATGGAGCAGGAGGCGCGAGAGATTACATAGTGTCCGGATCTGCAGGCACATGTTAAGAGGCAATAATTTTTCACAGTGTCACAGAGCGGCATGATGATAGTCTCCAGATAACGTGATACGTGGAACGCGCGTTACGCTCTGCAAATAGAATCCGTGTCGTTGCTGGAAATCCTCCATCGTCCTGAAGATTTTAGATTCATCCGCTCTTGCTATGTTGGTGGACTTGTGACCTCCACCTGCACAGGACAACGCGATGACAGAGAGCAGATCATGCAACCACCGCAATCCTGGCCGCGCCGCTCTCCAGTGATGTTGACATTTGTTATCAGGATAAGCCCACGAAATCTCTCGAGGGCCGAGCGCATTTCTTCTCGCATGGATACGCCTGTGAATACTCTCTTAAGTTGGAGCTTTGGAAATAAAAACATTTTGGCTCAGCAGACGCTGCTAGTGAATGGAAGTTTCCTGGGCGTGCGCATCCGTTTTGTCTATAGAAAGTTTCTAGTCTAAGTTTAAACAAGACAATCCACATCATCTACTCCTCATCCAGAAAGGGACTCCTCACTAGTGGATCATAACATCGTCATTTTGGTGGGGGCGATGGCCCAGGGCCCATCCTTCTAGGGGCCATGGCCATCCAAACCCCCACCAAATGTGATAACGAGAAGGACCTTCACCCCTGAACTCCACGCACATCGGTATCCTCATCTCCCTAACACATGTACACAAAAAACCAATTCATACCTCTGAAGGTCCTCCATGGTCCCCAAGAAGCTTATTCTTCTAATCCCAATGTAGGAAGTGATCCATACTTTGACTATGGGTTCTTGCTCCCACCCCTGACATCCTTCATATCATGTTGGAGCTTACAGAACATGTTGGGAATCGGTATTCTCCCACCTCCATCCTCTCCGTGGCGCCTTCCCCATCCATACTTAGGGGAAAAGACTTATTGGTATGGTCTCACCACTCCACGTGATTCTCCCGCACTGATGTTCGCCACTTGTCCTCTCTAGGTGGGTTGTAAATGAGATGTCTCTGAGCTGTCATATGGAGGCGTTGTCTGTGGGATGCCATGGAGAACCTGAAGGTTCCTCGTGGAATTCCATGGAGAGCAATGGATATCCGCTTCCTCAAGGGAATTTTGAGAATATTGTGGAGATTGGGACCCCTCGGGGGGGTTTGTCTTGCTTACGAGCTGTCGCTTCATTTCTGAACACTGTATGGATCCATTGCCAACAGCGAGGGGGGTGTTTGTGTGGTCCTAGGTGGGATGAGCGGACCTGTTCCACAGCCCCAACCAGACCGGTCTTTCAGACCCAGCAAAAGAGACCACTGGTGGTAAAGGTAATAACGGGGTATACTGAACCCCAACCTTCCACTTCTGATTGAACGTTGGTTTTGGAGACACAAACCTGCATTTTCCGGCATGGATTGAGTAATGCCGGTCGGGCCGCTCATCCAGGGTCTATTATGAGGCCTTATTATAGCATATCTCTTCTTGGAGCCGTGAACACTTCTTAAAGTTCCAATGATCACAACCTTAAAGCTTTACCTATTCTATGTGCTAATAAGTCCCTGGTCTGCAGTGAGGGGCATTTTATGAATATGATCCTCCTCCCCACATTAATGATCCCTTAATCTCAATGGTTGCAGAAACAATCTTTTAATCTTCATTACCACTCCGAGTAAGGTTTGCGAGCAATACAATGGGCGCCAGTGTGCCATACATTTCCCTCCGTAAACGTCATCCACCTTTACCTCTCGCCTCATTATTAATAGATTTTGAATGAATCAATCGTAAGCTTTTTTGCAAAAGATCGAATTGAATCTAACCAACGCGGTCTTTCAAATGATTCCGCAAAAATTGCTGCAGTCCTTAGGATCTTCACCATTGTGGCGGTTTTATGTTTTCGCTAGTTTGTGCATCAAATTTAAAACATACCAATTAAATTCTACTATATGTACCTGGAGCTTCCCAAATATCATGCTGATAGAATTGGCGTTAATCTATCCGCTGGACTCTTTACATATCGCCATTTACAAATCTCTATTGCATTGGATACATCTTTCGGATCCCTTGTGTTCTGCTGGGGAGTCACTTCTCAGGGAAATCACCAGTTGGATGATTGAGCCATGGTTTTGCCTCGGGAAACTATGAGCCCCTAACGTGGTCCAAGGGTTTGTTCGAACTACAACAACCCTTGTCCGTTTGGTCTGTGTGGTATTTGTTTTCACGTGAAGAGCAAAGATCTTGGCAGATTTACCGAGACTCAAGGCGTCCATGGTCTGAGCCAGCCGGATGTTCTTGTGTTTTTGTCATCTATAACCTGAGGATCGCAGGGAGTTTTCAGGCAACAAGCGTAGACACAAGGGACTCATTTACATAAGGGTCCAAACGCAGCAGCACTTTCGTCGGGTTTCCCCATATTCCGTTGTGTGCCGACTTGCCCACCGGACTTTGTGCCCTGAATCATATTGGCGGCATTGGCGCCGTCTTGCACATGACAGAAATCGGGGGGCGTGGCCGTCGGAACAACACGACGGATTCGACGACCACGAAGTAAAAAAGAGGCAGCACTCACAGTGCACCGGAAGAAGCCGTGAACTCCGGCAGAACTCGCGCCAGTAACACAGGAAGGAATTCCAGACGCACAATCTTATGATCGCGCCGGGCCCTAATCCAGGTCGGACAACGCACCGTGGGATCGCGATGGGACCGGTACGTAAATCTGCCTCCAATCATGAAGTGACTGTCCTGGTGCTCAGTATAAGGAGGGGATGAGTCCTTTTATCCAATATGTGGAGGGTTACAAAGTAAGTCCCCTAAATAGTGAAGGTTCCAGTCATTCGCAGCTGTATCCTTCATTTCCACGGAGACGTCTCACATTCAATCCATGTAAACTGAAACAGTCATCTCCATCGGACACATATCAAACGTGACAACAGAACGGAACAGGCACAGATCAGGGTCCAGCTCAGGGTAAAATGGTTAAACTGCGTTAACAAGGTACAATGGCACCGACTGGGGTATACCGGGAAAACGAACCGTTTGGGGTTCAGATCGGATGAGATTCAGGATCAGGCAGAATACGATTTTCAGGGTTCCAGGTCAGACTGATGTTCCCCGGGGCGGGGGGCCGGATCATCATGATTTAAGTCAGTGTTTCCAGATCATGCATAATTAAAGGTTTAGATTTTCTAAAAATCCGGCACATTTAAGGTTTTTCGTATCAGATTGAGTTCCAGGTCTGGCCAGGATACGGGTTCCGGTCAGCGGATACGGGTTCCAATGTCATGCCGGACTAACCGGTTCCATTTAAGAAGGATACAGGGTTTCCCAGGTTAGGAATGATACAGGTTCCCCAGGTTAGGAAGGATACAGGTTCCAGGTCCGGCAGGATACAGGGTCCAGTTTAAGAAGGATACATGGTTCCACCAGGTACAGTCAGGATCCAGGATCCTGGTCAGGCATGATACATAATGCCAGGTTAGGAAGGGACGGGTCTAGTTCAGGCAGGATACCGGTTTCCAGGTCAGGCAGGATACAGGATTCCATGGTCAGGCAAGTTTACAGGATCAGTTACAGTTAAAATTCCCCAAGGGTTCAGGTACTGGATCAGATGGATTGAGGTTCTATCAGGTTGGGGTCCAGGTCCGGCAGGAACCGGCTCGGGGGTCAGACAGTATCAGTTACAGGTTACAGTTTCAACAAACAAGGCTCAGGGTACTGGGATCAGGGCTGGATATGGACAGCTATTTAGCTCCAGGTTACAGTTCATATGGGTTTTCGGGTCCCAGCAAACCACAAACAGGCAGTAAACTACAAGTCACAGGAGAATATAACCAACCTGATGAACTTGGGGTTAGCCTTATCCAGTTTTCCCTCGAAGCCGTCCCAGACGCCCAACCCCACCGCTCCCCCCTGCATCACACTTCAACCGACCATCTGAACTCCGAAATGAAGCACCAACTTTCCAGGATTCTGAAAAGGTAGGTGAGGGTTGACTCCAGCTCATACCTGCTACCATCAGAGACAGCCGACATTTTAACTTATGTCCTAGGACCAAAATGTCTTTTAAAAAAACCTCATATCCTCCACTCTTTGTACAGGTAACAACTTTTCTCGGGGTTCAGTTAAGACAACTATATAGAGGGTTGGACGACTTTATAAATTGAACTATCAAGGTTATCTCCTTTCTCTTTTCTCTGGTTTTCTGTGTCCTCACACACCTTTTTCGAACTCTTCTGGCTCCGATTTCTTTGTGATGTCATTGGAACAAAAATACACCCGGTAAATATTTTGCTATTACTGATATAAGTGTTAGACTCTTATATTCATAGCCTCTCGGTTTCACAATATTGGGGCAATTATGCAAGCACCAACCCCTCGAGCTGTCACTGGAGTCCAGGCATTTTGTTGGTTAAATCCGATGGTAACATCAATGGCTTGACCTCATGGTCGGGCTTCAGATTTTATCCTTTGACTCTAAATACCAGATGTTGCAAATACCTGTTGGGACAAAATGTCCTGCAATTATGAGTAAGGTCTAATCCTCTGCCCCGATTTGTTTTGCGTTGGCAGCTCCTTTTAGGTATTGAGATGGGAGGGGAGGAGAATTTCACCTCTCCCCCTCTCACCAAGCCAAAGACTTCCCAAATGTGGGGCCTGTTAGTGCAGACGGCTGTGTACACGGAGCCTTATTTACCCCTCAACACCGGGGACACCTCCAACCAAAAAAGGGCAATTACTACAGATGATTGACCATTTAGGAGGTCCTCGAACTTCTGAGCGGGCAGTAACTTCTGTGGATTAATTGTGGCGTACAACACAGTTTTTGTGGACGTCCATTCGGAGATGGAAATAAATGCTGGAGTAAGGGGCATCCTTGGGCAGCTTGTTCAACTCTTATTAGAGGGTGGGGGATAAATATTTTTCGTATCAAGCAGCAAAGATCTTCCCCAATGGAGGGAAATTGTTTTATGTAGAATGAAAGGATTCACATCCCCAAAATCCGAACTGGTCATTGGATGAGGGTCAACTCAAAGGGGCAGATTTACTTACCGTCCAGCGGCGATCCGACGATGAATTCGGTCCGGTGCTATTCACTAAGCTTGTGCAAACCGAGTTACTGCCCCGTCGCTTCCCACCGGGTGCGCCGAGTTCACCTTCTTCTTGCTTCCCTGGTGCATTAATTCTGATCTGGGACACAAGCCTTTTTTAAATTCCGCGGTTTTGTCCCAATCCGTCGGTTTGTCTGTCGACCCTCACACCCCCCCCCCATTCCTTTCGCGTGCAAGCGCGCGATGCAACCAAATCCGATCTCGTGTGCCAACATTCCTACCGTGGCAATTGGGGGCAAATGGAAATATTCCGGGAAACCCGACGAAAGTGCAGCGTTAGAACCTATATAAATGAGCCCCATGTGTGTTACATCATTCACATGTTACTGTACCATCCAAAATGAGCTGTGAATTTACACTGTACATGACGCACATCTGGTGTTGATCTCAGCCTGACCATACTTGACCAGTAGTTTCCTGCCTTGTCCAGCTAAGACTCTCCTGACTTCCCTCACCCCCCAGCCTGTACCCTGACCATTCCCTTTCTATACCTGATACTTTGCCAACCTGGTCCTCTGACCCACCTGGACTCGCTTCATTCATCAGTTACTCAGATCAGACTGTCTAGATCCCCTTCGGGATAAATTGCTTGGATTAGCCCCAAGTCCAATCGTGGGCACAGTGAGTCTGTACCTTGGGTGGCGCCTTTGTATTTTCTTCCGCCTTACCTCGTGGTCTTTACCCGTCTTTCCCTTTAAAATCATACCTACAGACTCTCATCTATTTTAACATTGTATCGGTCTATATTATTGTCTGCGCAGATTCTGTGGCAAGTTTCGCAATATTTCTGAGTGAATGTATACTTTAGTTTGCACTCTGCTCCGTCCTGACTTTGTCGAGCCCAGTTTCATTGTGAAGTCCGGAGACGACATGACACATGGCACTGTCACTTTTATATTTACTACTCATTAAATGGCACTCCTGTCATGCCCTTCCCTGTCATGAAGAGAGACTTCTAAATGCCTATATGTACCCTGCGGAGCCCCCTGGAGTCTGCTCCGTGACGCACACTGCGGCCATTGCCGCTCATAATCAGAGTTCTCGTTACTTTGTCTGATTCGTTCTGAGAGCAGAATTGATTAGTGCGGCAAATTATTGACCTAACTGAAAATACAGTTTCCTCGCCCGGAGCCTTTTTAGCCTTTGTAGGAGACAAAGTCCATGATACAAGTTTACATCGTGGTGTGATGTATTCGGTCTATTGGGGGCGCTTTGTTGTGGCAGCCGCAGATTAAAACTTTCCATGGGACATGAACATCGACCAACAGCAAGTCTCTACAATTCCTTCTACGGGTCTTTGGACTTTTCACCAATATTAATGAAGTTGGTGTTCGACAAAAGTTTAAGCTTTAAAGGGGATTGGCCATTTCGAACCTTTGGTATTTACCAAATGTTCTTCTCCTTTCTTGATAGTAAGTAAAACGTTGGATCAATGATCTTTTACTTCTTCACTCCTGTACTCGCGAACAGGCCAGAACTGGGGGTCACTTCACTAAGTTTACTGTAGGTTTTTAATGTATAATTGAGCGTAAGGGGTTGTCGCGTGATGGACGTCCACGTTCCAAACGGGTGCGATGAACGATCGCACCAGTCACCATGCACGGGGGGCCCTGCTCATCTCTATGTGCTGATGCTGAGATTGCCGATTAAATGGCGCTCATTTTCCTTCGCCGGTGACCTCTACATCGCCCTCGCTGTTCATCTTGATCCCACAGGGGTTAACATACGGTACGTCATGGAGCCCTCTAAGTCTGCACTCCGGCTGTACCTATAAGTCACGGAGCAAAATGCCGGTTCGTATGTTTAACCATTACTGCGTGGTCCATGCAACAGCAGCAATTAAAGCCTTTGGGGATTCCCCCTCCACATTATGCTATGACTGCCCTTGGGGTCTGTTCTTGACCTCTCCAATAACCGCTAACTCTTTTTTCTGCATAGTCAGCGTTACCGGTACAGATTAGTTCTAGCATGGGCGGCGCTATCTTGCGAAATCGTCGCTTCCCGTGAATGTCAATGGAGTGGCGACCGGTCGCCATGACAGCCTGGGTCTTCTTCCTCAGAGACCATGGAATATTACGGGGGTTATCCAAGTTTAGTATAATTCAGCAGTGCTGGGGCTGGCGTATTTAAAAAATAATAACGTGTACTTACCACCTCCTCTGGCGCTGCCTCTGTTCCCGCCCGCGGTCCGTTGATCTTATGTTTACAATGACGCACAGGGAGCTTCCAGACAGCGGAAGCTCCCATCACGACACATCTCCCAGCGCTCACATGCTGAGGGATAGGATGATGGGAGAATCCGGAGCTCCCGTGTGCGGTTGTAAAAAAAAAAAAAAATACCTTTATTATTTTTAAATAAGCCCCGGGCGGAACCCTAACTAACTTCTCATATCCGGAGAATAACCCCCTTTAATTGCGTCACTAGTGGCGATTGTGTTGCGCAGAAAACAACCTCGCGGAGTCTTTACTAAAAAATAAACAATTCTAGATTTTTAAGGTGGAAAATGAAAATGTACACAGGTCATGAAATGATCTCAACATCACTTCATAAGTGGAAATGTTCAATAATTATACCATAAAAAGTTACAAATTACATGTCAAATGCAAAAAACTGTGTCTTAGCCTTAGAAGGCCGGTCCCCCTCTGTCACTCACATGTAATTTAAGTTTTATCTTTCATATCTAGATTTTCTCGTGCATGTTATTAAAAGAAAAATGTACCTGTTTGTAGATAATTTCCCATGAATGTAGCCATGATGTTTCCTTGATACGACCACACCTGCACCTCCTCCAGGCATTGACCATACCGTTCTATGGGATGCAAACCCGACCACCTGGATTCCGCGTTCATTAGGGCCGGAGGTCTGAGGGACTGCAGTGACTCTCACCGTTTCATATGCCAAATACTTTTTTTTGCAATCATCCACAACGGTGGTCGATCAAGGACAACAATTTGTTTTGTACATACCACATACCTACATTTATGGGGAATATCTTCACAACCTTAAGGGGTCAAGGGTATTAATCTTATCTATGGATATTTATCACTTGTGTGCCTGAAGCAAACAACCTTCAATACAATGTATAGGGGATCAGCCAGAACCCTCATATTTGGTTGGTTTTTATGCTGCCTTATCCATAATCCCAACTTCTCATATAAAGGTTGAGTCGGAAGGGTCAAGGAACTAACAATGCAAAATGACAGATTTTGGTGGGGAACAATGTCATGATTCGCACATAAGTCCTGTAGCAGTTCTGTATTCATCTACATGGTAGAGGCATTCTGTTCCGCTCCAGCCGGGTCCGCGTTGTCTTGGCTTAACCCTTCAGCAGTCCATAGAAGAGTCTGACAATATCAACACTGTCCTGTTATTTTACATATTTAGTCACATTTGTGCTGATTGTATTGGTGACAGGGATGAGGGCTCCACAATACAAACTGGACGGAAATATAGCACACCTACATAGGTCTATGAAAATCCTAATATCGCATATACTGGGCATTGGATGGTTCATAGATGTCATACTGGATACTGATACATGTCCTTTAGAATAATTCTTGGATGATACAATCTATCATCAGATTGGGTGGTCTCAGTCGGTGATTTCTGCCCCTTCTTCTGTTCAGCTGCCGAGCCTGGACCTACCGAGCACCAGGACTCTGATGATCCAGCACTCATCCTGTGTGTGTCCTGCCCTTTTCCCTGGATGGACATCTGAGAGGGTTTTGTGGTTGAATTGGAACAGCCCTGACTCCTCGAGCCTCATGCTCGATGTGGACGAGCCGATGATTTTGTTTTTGCCTTCCCCCCGTGTTCATTCCCATGGTCCGTTTTCCTCTGTTATCTGATCCCCCCCTGTAGTCCCATGATTCCTTGTCCGATCGTACTAGTCTCCTCTCCCGCTAGTCTCGATTACTGCCGCTGGTCATGCCTTAGGCGACATATACAATCATTTTACACCTTAATTTCATTGTTACCATTATGTCCATAAATCTGATCCTTCTTGTAAGAGGCAAAAGCAAAACCCGATGGCATCTTGCCCATTCCACCTCAGAGCTATGACTGGTCCATGCAGAGGCTGATCAGCGCGAGAGGTGGGATTTGGTTTCTCACTAGTCTGAACCCTGGTTTAGTCCTTTCCTAACTTTCTTAATTGATTTCCAGCACTTTGGTCTCGTTACTTCAGATTTTTGCTCTGGGTCGCAATAGTCAATTTATCTGAGATACACAAATCTTCCTCCTTCACAATTCTTCCAGACCTGGCCAACATCTTCTGGACCGGGCTCTGACATCTTCATGCTATTCCCTCTTTGCTTGCTGTAGTCTTTTTTGGAGTTTGCTGATGTTCTGCTTGTCTTCTTTCGTTAATCTTGAAATTCCTTATCCTGTTCCTTGCTTCAACGATTGTCTTACTGCATTGGTCTCTTGGTGTCTGACTCCATATGCTGTTTATTTCTCTTTGGTGTCTGTAATTGGGCCTTTTTTATCTCTGTGTTTGGCACTTGTCTCAGGAAGGGAACGTCCGACCAGTGACCCGGCATTAGGCAGGGACAGGTGGGAGTGGGCTTTAACCTTATGTTTCCCCATCTTTGTCTGCCCCTTCCGTCCCATCCATGTTGGTTCCCTACCTGCAGAACGTTGATCTATATGTCGCAGCTGATGGTCCTTAAGCCTTTCATAGTTTAGTATTGTCTGTGCTGTAGGACAGATCATCACAAATAACACCAGATCCTCCAGCTCAGGGGAATCCTTCTTAATATTTTGCATAAAAAATGTTCTAAATGTTTCATCCGCCGGAGCCTAGAGTGATCCGTCTGTGTTTTATCTTAGGCAAATGATCCTCCGGTGGCCCACTGTGGGTCGGTTTTGTGCCTGCTGATGCACTTTTTGTTTCCCGTCTATGTCACTAAGTGCCAGACAATCATGATCAGGACCTTCCCATGTACAGAATCATTGACCATCTCCTTCCACCACAGATGTAAGGGGCGGCACAATGGACCGGCTCTATGACCACAGTGTAAAAAAGCAAAAAACAAATTGAGATCAATCCAATCAAACGATGGTGGAAAAGAATAAACTCTTGAAATGGATCGATTTTTTGTAATTGAATCAAAAATATAGGACTCCATGCAGATGCAACTCACATCTAATGGATGCCAATGGAATAATGGACCTTTAAGGTAAGTTATTCAGGACTGAGAGTTGGCATAAGTCCAGGACATTTACCAAGGATCTAAACAAAAGGAGTTACGTCCAACCCCCCCACAAAATAATTTGAATGATAGAAATTTAATTTTCTGCAGATCATTTCATAAACAGACAATGTGCATGGGATTCTATTAAAGGGTTGGCCCATGGATGTCCCTTACTGCTCATCATGTCCTTCAGCAGTCCGGCTTTTGCTCTGTACTTTGTGCAGACTCTCTGTGATTCTTTGTTTACATGTCTGAGCACTGATGAATAGAGAGCTGTACAAAAATTAAACTCCTCCTGCTCCTCCCTCCCCTTTTCCTGTCCTGTCCGAAGTACGTGGACTGGATAAACGCACACGTTAGAGATGCATTGAGGACCAACTAGAGAAGTGAAGGAGTTGTGTAAAGGCAGAGTGCATAATGGGAGAAACAGAAGATACATGCGAGCCTGTCTAATGGAGAGATGTATTGAAAATTGGCCATCCCCTTTAAAAGAAAGGACCTGTCCATCAGAAAGTGGCGTGATAACCAATGTTTGTGAGTGCAGATGATGTTTTTTTTCAAGGCCCAGTGTTGGTGCACCATCCAGAACATCCTTTTTGACGTGAATGTAATTGTATGTATAAAGTCATGAGGCGGAGAGTTTGGTCCTGAAGTCACGATCTTCCACTCAGAATGCCTCCTCTGATGTGATTGATAGAGGCACCGGAGATCTGTGTTTATCTGTTAGTGATGTCTCTGGATGCAGGACCATCTATACAGTTCGTGGACCGTCAGAGGTTGGGAGAGCTTGACGTCAGACTTAACTCTCGCGCCCCTTGACTTTTAGACAACGATTTGGAAGGTGTTTCAGTGCTTTCCCCTACACAATGCGCGCTTCACTTGTGGGGTGATATTGAGGGTACCTCAAGAACATCTACCTCCCTGAAAAAACTAAAAATCACAAAAAAAAAAAATCTGTTCAGCTCTAATGTCATTGAGATTATGCAATGAAGCCCTTTTCTGTGGTGGAGGCGCCGCACCGCACATTCTTGTTTGTCTCCTCCCGTGGCCCCCGCCCCTCCACCCTTCCCATGAGGGTTTTGGACACAGGAATCGGGTGTCATTATTTTGATAGAGAACCTCGTCGCAGCGGATGTTTCTGTCTCATTACTCTACAGGAGGCCATTAACCACTTCCCATAGGTTCTGGAGTAGCGGCGGGCACCGCGTAGAATCCGGAATAGGGGTAGATAACGAGAGATCATTGGGGTTCTCTTTCTTCCCTTAAATTCCGATTTTATGTCATTGAAACTTTTACAACAAGTAAAAAAAGAGAGAAGTCTGGAGACGCCGGGAGAAACTTGTTGCCATGAAACAAATCGGGGAGTCACTAGCCTCACCACGGAGGACACACCCACTTCCTGTTTGTATCATTTAACCCCACAGGACGTTTTTCATTTTTGCCTTTCAGTTTTTTAAGTCCCCTCCCTTCAAAAGCCAGAACTTTTTTATTTTTCCCATTTACAGAGCTGTCGAGGCCTGTGTTTTCTTTCTGCAGACAAATTGCACTTTTTTTAGGGGCAGCCCCATTTTATATTCCTGTAATGTACTGGAGAGCTGAAAAAAAATTCCAAATGACAGAAACTACTGACAAAAAAGGCATTGGCAATTGCAAAACCATTTTCTTGGTGAGCCTGTTTTCAGAGCTTTTCACTGTGCCCCCAAATAAAACACCTCCCCCTGTTTTTCTTTTGTCAGTACATCACAGAAATAACAAATCTTGTAGGGTTTATTATGTTGTGGTAAATATTAAGAACAATTAATATTTTCTACAAAAAATTGTTGCAGTTTCCTTCTCCACATTCTGAAAGGGATATACTGGTTCTCCACTGCAATGTACAGAGATGGTAAGGTTTTGTTTTTTGTGGGATGAGATGGTGTTTCATTTATATGAATTTGGGCCCTTTATGACCTTTTACCTAATCACTTTTTTATTAATTTTCAGGATAAAAAATTGTTTGTGATCCGAACATTTGACGCTATTTTTCTGTTAAGGAGTTCACTGCAAGAATAGAATTTTTTTAGATTTTGATAGATTGGACATTTGGGACGCGGCGATGCCTGCTTTTGTTTGTCTATATGTGTTCTGTGGGTTGGGGGGTTTTATTTACACTTTTTTGTAACAGTTTACTGCCAAGACCAGTGCAGACCCTTCCGCTCTGTATACAGCTGCCCATATGTCCATTAACATTGTGTGCACGCAAGGTTAATTATTTAATATTTTAGTTAAAGGGAAAGTGTCGAGCATTTTTGATCATGAAAGTGTCTGCAGCCTGTCTTGTCACTGGGAAATGTGTAGCCATATATTTTGTGTAGTTGGTAGTAGCAGAGGATATGGTGCCCTCCTTCCTCCTACGATGTAGTAGTATTGCTCCCCCTCTACTATGGGAGGAGGATACTATGAGGCTGAGATCTATGGGAGATGCTACTAGGGAGATGCTACTATGGGGAGGAGATACCTATGGTGTAGGAGACTATTATGTGGAGGAGGATACTATGGTGTGGAGGCTTTTATGGGGAGGAGCTACTAATGGGCGGAGACTACTATGGGGAGGAGGATACTATTTGGAGAGGCTACTATGTGGAGGAGGATACTATGGGAGGAGGCTACTATGGGGGGAAGTACTATAGGGAGGAGGAACTATGGGAGGAGATATACTATGGGAGGAGAGATTATGGAGGAGGATACTATGGTAGGAGGCTTTTATGGGGAGGAGGCTACATGGGGAGGAGACACTATGGGGAGGAGGTACTATGGGGAGGAGACTACAGATGGGGAATGGAGATCTTGGGGTTGAGGCCTCTATGAGGAGGAGGATACTATGGGGAGGAGGATACTATGGGAGGAATGATACTATGTGGAGGATGCTACTTGGTGAGGAGGCTACAGAGGGGAGATACTATGGGAAGGAGGATACTAAATGGGAGGAAGCTACTATGGGTATAGACGACTCTGGGGCGATGCTACTATGGGAGGAGGCTACTATGGGAGGAGGCTTACTATGGGGAGTAGGTACTTGGGTGGAGGATACTATGGGATGGAGACTATTAATGGGAGAGGCTCCTTGGTTAGGAGGATACTATGGGGAGGAGATTAATTATGGGAGAGGCTTACTATGGGAGGAGGATACTATGAGGGGAGGATACTATGGGAGGAGGATACTATAGGAGGAGGATACTAGGGGGAGGAGGTACTATGAGAGGACGGATACTATGTGGGAGTGAGGATCTATGAGGAGATATCGTATGGGAGGAGTCTACTATGGGAGGCATGCTACTATGGGGGTAGGATACTATGGGGAGGAAGGGCTACTATGGGGGAGGCTACTATGGGGAGGAGGCTAACTAGGGGAGGATGATCCTTGGGGCGGAGATCTATGGGGCGGAGTCCTATTCTGGGGGAATGCTACTATATGGGGAGGAGGCTATTATGGGGAGGAGGCTGCTATGGGAGGAGACTATAATCGGGAAGAGGCTACTATGGGGAGGAGGCTACTATGGGGAGGAGGCTACTATGGGGAGGAGGATACTATGGGGAGGAGCTAATTAATGGGGATGAAGGCTATTTATGGGAGGAGATACTATGGGAGGAACGATTATGGGGAGGAGGCGATTAGGCGGAGGATCTGGCTTATGGTGAGGAGACTATAAATCGGGAAGGGCTACTATGATGAGATGCTACTACTACGGGGCGGAGGCTACTAGGGGAGAGGATACTATGGGGCGAGATAATATGGGAGGAGACGACTAATTGGGAGAGATACTATGGGGAGGAACACTATGGGGAGGAGGATACTATGGGTAGAGGATACTATGGGGATAAGACTATTATGGAGAGAGATACTATGGGGAGGAGGCTACTATGGGAGGAGGATACTATGGAGAGGAGGCTAATATGGGAGAGGCTACTATGATGTGAGGAGGCTACTATGGGGAGGAGCTATTAGGGAGGGAGGCTATATGGGGAGTAGGCTACTATGGGGAGAAGATAATATGGTTGACATTATGGGGAGGACGGCTATTATGGAGGACGGAGGCGCTATGGGGAAGGAGACTATAATCGGGAAGAACTACTATGGGGAGGAGGCTACTATGGGGAGGAGGCTACCTATGGGGAGGAGGATACTATGGGAGGAGGACCTTTATGGGAGGAGTCTATTATGGGGAGGAGGCTACTATGGGGAGGAGACTATAATCGGGAAGAGGCTACGAGGGGGGGAGGCTAGATATGGGGGGAGTACTATGGGGAGGAGGATACTGATGGTGAGGAGACTATATGGGAGGTAGGTTGTTAAATGGGGAGTGAGGAACTAGGGGAGAGAATATTTGGGGAGGAGGGTATTGGGGCGGGAGTGCTTTGAGTGAGGAGACTATAATCGGGAACGAGGGCTACTATGAGGAGGGACTACTACGAGTTGAGGAGGCTACTATGGGGAGGAGGATACTATGGGGAGGAGGATACTATGGGGAGGAGGATTCTATGGGGAGGAGACTACTATGGGGAGTGAGGACTACTGAGGAGAGGAACTCTATGGAGGAGGAACTAGTGGGGAGGGATACTATGGGGAGGAGACTATTTATGGAGGAAGAGGAACTATGGGGAGCAGTGCACTATGGGGAGGAGGACTACTAGGGGAGGAGGCTACTATGGGGAGAAGGATATCAACCACCCCTTTCGATTGCAAGTGCAAGGGGTTGTTGCGAATGCGCCCCACCATGTGTTAGCTTGCAGCCTGTGTAGGGGTCTGATCACCCCACAGCATTCACTACATAACACATGGACCACTGCAGCGGTTAGGGCCTTCCTGGTAAGGCAGGAGTTGTAAGTTATCTTTATGTGAGGATATATGGTCAACCAATCACATGTGTTATCCTATTGATCTGTAAGCTGGGTATGCGAATTGGAGTGAGGAAACCACCACCCCTGACCCAGGGGAGTATAAAACCCTGGTCAGGAAGTTACAGAGTTCATCAGACCAGGCTAGTCTGAACCAGTTTCAGGCGAATAGCAATTGAATTTAGTTAGTCAGAGTGCCGCCATAGCGCAGCTCCCTGCCTGAGTGGTAGTGAGAGTGAGAAGGAAAGGAGGTATACCTTAAAGGGTGATATCTGAAGCACGCCAGGACAAGCTGAAGCCCAATCCTACTCAGGACAACATCACCTCCCAGCTGTCCTTTGCATCCCGGCTGGTGATCAATCCCTGTGGTCTCCTCCACTACATCTCAACCGCATCCACCATCCGTTAAGGACGACTTTGCTACTGTCCTCGCCGGTTCCAATAAAAACTGTAGTTGTTGTGTTCAAACGTCTGCCTCCGTCTGGTCCCTGCTACACGGCTGTTCACCACACAGGCCACCCTTCCACATACACAGAGGCCATACGCAAACACCAAAGGGGGTGTCCCAAGGGAGAAACGCTATGAGGCATCTCCCCATCATCATTCTTTGCCAACACCACACTGCTGGGATCCTGCCAGGCTGTAGGACAGACCTCCGCGTTCCCCCATACCAAGTACGTGACAATAGTGGTGTCTTAGGCCTCACGCCAGCAGCTACTACCTGGGTTACGCCACGCGGCCACCTGCTTGTCTCCGGACTCACCTCAAGGGCTAGGCCCCGGTGGGGGTGTGTTGCATGGATACTATGGAGAGGATACTATAATGTGAGAGCTGCTACTATTGGGGGGAGGAGTACTAGGGAGGGGAGAGACTTATGATGGAGAGGCTACTAATGGGAGGAGCTACCCTGCTGCTATTTCTACAGAACGACTGACAAGAAGGAAAAAACAACCTCAGCCTGCCTCGCCCTGACCTCTGCCTCTTGACCTCTGCCTGAATGCCATCTGTGATTGAACTCTGCCTGCCCTGACCTTGGCCGCAACCTCTGTTTTTTTTTTTAAGGTTGTTTTTTTAAAAAGTCAGAGCCAAGAAGAAACATCTGTACTTTAACTCTTTCAGTAGTCTGAGATTGTGCTGTTCGACGCTACCGGTCTCGTACTGTGGTTTTAGGCGCGGTCCAGCATTGAGGGTGAGTCGCTGTCGTCGGTTGGCTAGGTGTATACTTGTGTGTTAGACGCCTATTGCGAGCGAGATATGGAGTAGTATAGTGGGGGTCATTTTACAAGGGCCCGAAGCATGTTGTGTTGGAGGGGTGTGACGAACCAAATTTGTCTGTGGCGCCGATTGTGCCCGGAATTGCCCTGGGGTTTTTGGCCACGCGATGGATTGTGGCATCGGGGGGGCGTGGCCGTACGAAAACCTGACGGATTGGGAGGAAAAACCGACGCATTTAAAAAAAAGTGTCACTGGACACACACACAAGTACTTTCTTCCTTCAACCGGCAATGGATCGTGAAACTGCCTTAGTGAATCGTTGTCTGAAGACCCGAATTCCACGCAGAGAGAACGAGGCCGTGGATAGTGCAATGAGGATCGGGGTGTAAGTGAATCTCTGCCCCATTATGTGTTTTTAGCTGTACTATTCGTTTTTTTGCTGAAGTCTGTGGGATACCAGTGCCTGAGGGGTGGATTCTATGGACAACGGCCATGTCTGAGCCTCCGGCTGTCAATTCCTCTCTCTTTCCGCCGCCGCTCTCAGTGTTGTTCCGTGATCACTGACTTTCGATCATTTAAAAATTCTCCTCTCATCCTGGACAACCTTGGTCTGTGTCCCCACTGAAAAGTGGTGTGATCCCATCCACAGGAAATATACAAGAGAATTTACAAGAGCAATCTGCTAAATTACTAAGGAAACAGCGCAAGTTCCCTCTCATGTCATTTGTCGTAGACGACGCTTGAAATGTGTTGAACTTGAAACGGTGCGAAGAATTTCAGCGGCTCTGACAGGAAAACACCTCGCGCGGCTGCGCTACGGCGGTGGTCAGGGAAATTACAATTAGCCCGTATTGTGTTCTGTGATAAAGCTGAAACACAAACCGATTCACGTTCGTTGACATTCCACATGAGCGTCAGGATTGTCAGCGCGCGGTCGGAGTAACGGAAGGCTCCAGACGGCCGCCATTCACAGGACGGCGAGAGGGGAGACCGAAAGAAACAAACTCTGCAATGGGGGTCATGTTATCGCTCACTACACGGAACGGTTACGCGATGATCGGCTCTATTGAGGCCCCGGAGTTTGTAAGCGATGGAATAACAATGTATCAAAAGATTGCAACAAATATCTTGTTCCGTCAGTGGAACCACGAGGCTCAGATGACGAGTGCGCCTCCATATTAGGGGCTTGTATGTCTCTATCACAATGGTGATTGTTGGGGGCTGACACCCGAACCCCCATCCATCACTTTTGGCTTTCATTACCAGAGCCGATGGAGGTGGAAGATTTGTGTCATGTTGGGTCCGAGGCTCCAATTGATCAAACTTTGAAAATGAGCTTAAAGGGCCGGAAACGTTGTAGGTCAGAAGGTCCAATCTTATTGTTCTTCACTGATAAATCCCCACAGAGATGGAGGCATCAACGATCTCAAGAACTGGAGCCCCACACCTGTCCCTGCCCTGCGGAGATATAGAAGTAACTGGCCCTCAGGTTGTCTCCTGCAAGTCTGCTCGTAAGAACATGCTGCCTGCAGATAGGACCATGTACAATCCTCACTCCTCCTCTCTAAAACATGCTGACTGCTGCCTGCAGATAGGCACTATGTACAATCTCCTCAGCTCCCTGCTCTATAAATGCTGCCTCCAGATAGGACACTATGTAAACTGCTCAGCTCCTCATGCTGCATAACATCTGCCTGCAGATAGGACACTATAGCAAACTGCTGCTCAGCTCCTCCTGCTCTATAACATGCTGCAGATCAAACATTACAATCTGCTCAGCTCCTCCTGCTCTATAACATGCTGCAGATAAGGCTACACTATGTACACATCTGCTCAGCTCCTCCTGCTTTATAACATGCTGCCTGCAGATAGGACACTATGTATAATCTGCTCAGCTCCTCCTGCTCTATGACATTCCTCGCAGATAGGACACATGATACAACTCTGTCTCAGCTCCTCATGCTCTATACATGCTGCCTGCAGATAGGACACTATGTATTAATCTGCTCAGCTCTTCCTGCCTACTATGACATGCTGCCTGCAGATAGGACACTATAAATCTGCTCAGCTCCTCCTGCTCTATAATGTACTGCCATCCTGATAGGATATTATGTACAATCTGCTCACTCACACTGCTCTATAACATCTCATGCTGCTTCAGATAGGACACTGTATAATCTGCTCCGTCTCCTCTGCTTATGCATGCTGCCTGCATATAGGACACTATTACAAGCTGCTCGGCTCTGCCTGCTCTATAACATGCTGCTGCAGATAGGACACCTATGTACAGTCTGCTCTGCTCCTCCTGCTTATAACATGCTCCTGCAGATAGGATAGAATGTCAATCTGCTCAGCTCCACTGCTCTAATAACTACTGCTGCTCCTGCAGATAGGACACTGATATCTGCTCCGCTCTCCGCTCTATCAACATGCTGCTACAGATAGGACACTAGTACAATCGTTCAGCTCCATCCTGCTCTATAACATGCTGCCGTGCAAATTAGGACACTATATACAATACAGCTCAGCTCCTCTGCTCTATAACATGCTGCCTGCCGATAGGACGCTATGTACAATCTGCTCAGCTCCTCCTGCTCTATGAACATGTGCCTGCGATAGGACGCTATGTCACATCTGCTCAGCTCTCTCTGCTCTATAATGCTGCCTGCAGATAGGTCACTATGTACAAGTCTGCTCAGCTCCTCCTGCTCTATAACAAGCTGCCTGCAGATAGGACACTATGTACAATCTGCTCAGCTCCTCTCTCTATAAATGCTGCCTGCAGATAGACACTATGTACAATCTGCTCAGTCTCCTCCTCTCTATACATGTCTGCCTGCAGATAGGACACTATGTACAATCTGCTCAGCTCCTCATGCTCTACAACATCGTGCTTGCAGATAGGACACTTATGTACAATCTGCTCAGCTCCTCTGCCTCTATAACATCTGCCTGCAGTATAGGACACCATGTACAATCTTCTCACGCTCCTCCTGCTCTATAACACTGCTGCCTGCAGATAGGACACTATGTACAATCTGCTCAGTCCTCCTGCTGTTTATAACATGCTACCTGCAGATAGGACACTATGTATACTGCTCAGCTGCTCCTGCTCTATAACATGCATGCCTGCAGATAGGACACTATGTACAATCTGCTCGCTCCGCTGCTCCTCCTGCTCTATAACTGCTGCCGCAGATTAGGACACTATGTACAGTCTGCTCAGCTCATCCTGCTCTATAACATGCTGCCTGCAGATAGGACACTATGAACAATGTGCTCAGCTCCTCTGCTCTATAACATGCTCCTGCAGATAGGACACTATGTACAATCTGCTCAGCTCCTCCGCTCTATAACATGCTCTGCTCAGATAGGACACTATGTACAATGTGCTCAGCTCTCCTGCTCTAAATAACATGTGCCTGCAGATTAAATTTTCTTCACTTCACCTTTGACAAATAAAGTCAATATCAACGAAGAACCTTCTCCTAAAAATGAGGGGAGGAGCAGGAACCGGCGGTAAATTTCCTGTGTGATCCGGTTGGACGCTGTAGCCCTGAGCCTTTTATCTGCGGGGGTCTCAGGATTGAAGCGTCGGCTGCGGCTCCAGGGGGGGGAACATTTGGGCCTTTTATTTGTCTGAATCGTGAGACATAATCCATTTCCGTGGATACGGCAAATTCTGATACAATTTGATGCAGGAAATCTTGCTATTGTCCATTTATTTCAATCTGCAAAAGTCTCCTCAAGGAAAATGGTTTTACAGATGTGGAGGACCGCAGTCGGATGCATTATCATAAATGTATGCGCCGGCGAGCGGCTGACACAAAGCGCCGCAGGCTATAAAATACATTAGGGTCTTGTCAGGAGGTCACCGGCGGCCGCATGGTTCTGCTTCTGTTCACCTTCTCCATTTCCATTTCCTCTCGTTTTTAGATCTCGCACTTGGTAATTCAAGCTCATTATTTCATTATCTCATGTCTATTTTATAGCTGTAGAGAAGCAGAAGTGTAAAAATTCACCCATTTTTTGGGGAGGGGGGGGGGGGTAAGTAAAGGAATTTATTTTTAAAATCTAAGATTTTTGCATTCTTCTCGAGCCCTTCTGGTCCCCGTACACATTACAATCAAGGTTGGCCGACCTATAAAGGTGTCTGCAGCAGCTTATACTCCTATAAAGGGAACCTTCACCAGATTTAACCACACATTGTAACTACCACCCCCCTCAAGTAGGTATAAAAAAGTGTGCTTTAGAATTCCTCTCTTTTATGTAAAATCTCAATCATTTACCTTAAAAAAATCCCACAAAGTCAGGCAAATGGTGCTCTTCTGGATCTTTAACTGCAGTTTGGTAACTTTTCTAACTATGTATTAGCTCCTTGTATCTCTGGTTATAATAAAATGATGTACAATGATAGTGATGTTTGAAAAGGTGGATTCTTTTCTTTAATATGAGAAACAAAAAGCAGGTTTCTAGGTGCTGCTACAGAACCAAATATGCAGTCTTTTCAAGTGACACCCACTGCAGCCACTAACTTGACTCATCTGTGTGAAAATGTGTGAGAAGGTCATATTTCTTTTGATTTTTTTTTAAGGTAAACTAGAAAGACATTTCCACCCCAGCGACGGAGTTAGTAGTAGCTTGAGTGGGGTAAACCAAGTGACGGTTCCTTCATAGGGACTGTCACAAGATTTTACCCCATTAAATTTACTAACAACTACCCTCTCGGTGGGGTATGAATGTCTTTTCTAGACTTCCCTCTTTTGTGAAAATCTCACCCATTACCCATTTATTATATAAGTTCCAAAGTCACTTGACAATGAGGCTGAGAGCAGAGAAACAGTTGTATTTGCCTGAGATGAGTCACCTTTTAAAAGTGTGAATGGGGAAGTGTCACTTCAGACACCCCTCTCTGGGGTCTGTGTGTATCTACAACCGGATACTCTGAGGCTGCAGATAATAATCTTGTTACCACTGGAGATCCCTTTCATCTAATTTTTCTTTTTATACAGAAAAAGCCAGTTTGATTTCAAAACCATTTTGACAATGGGCACACTATTCTCTATGGGACATGGGGGAGCCAGGAAAAGGGGCTCTGATGGACAGGTTCCCCTTAATATGACACCAGCAGCAGGTTTCTAGGTGCTATGAGACTTTCCTCTGCAGACTCTGAAACTTTACTCATCTCAGGCCAAAATATACTCTTCTCTGCCTCATTACCATATGATTGCGGTGGAGATGTTTTTTATAGGTAAATTGGCTGAGATATCACATAAAGAGGGATTCTAGAAAGGACCAATCCCCTCCTGAGGGGGTGGGGATTAATGGGGATAAGTACTTTTTCACATTCTGTACTATAGTTTTCTTTGTAGTATCCCTTTAAGTATCTGGGGCTGTATAACTTCATAACCAGCTATAATTCCAGGATGTATAGAAAAGCTGAATGGTTGTTTCCACCGCTTTCCCCAGAGTCGATGTAGCCGGTAACCAGCGGACAGCTCATAGACTAATATTTACCGAGGGGATCGAAATGCCGAGTCATTGTACATTCCATCTGGGATTCGTATTATTCATTCTATCGTCGTAACTGGTTGAATGAGTGGATGATGTCAGAGGCCACGATGACTTACACATCCGCGCGAGCGTGAAGCTTTGTGTACACTGCCATGACTAGGCATAAACTTATCTCTGACGTCACCTACACACTGTACATGGGATACAATGTTCTATTTTTAGGAAAAGCCTCAATAGAAAACTTTCACTCCCTGATAGGATGAGATTCGGCTCCTGGACCCCGAGTGATGGGGCTCAGGGCTGCACTCGTACCGGTGAAATGGATGCACCTTATGGACTGCGCCTATTTGGTTGGGCTGTTCTCAAACCAACAGCAGCATTTAGTGCTATCCTTTAAAAAAAAGAAAAGAAACAAAAAGAAACAATGATAAATAAAGTGAAATAAACTAAACAGAACGTATAGACAATTGCTGTCCATTTTTTCATACATTATGTCAAATCATCAATCTATGGGGCACATTTATCAACGCCAGCGCCCCCCTACTCCCACCTGCGTGCACGGGTTCTTCGTCTGCGCTGGGAATTGCACAAAAACTCACAGCGTGTACGTCTGTTTTCAATCTTTCTGCATTAATAAATGATTGTAAGCGCTACGGAATATGATGGCGCTATATAAAGATTATATTATATACCTGTAGTAGTGATTATTAACCTATCTCTATCTCTGTCTCACCAGTATGGATTACAATAAGGCAGTTGGGGCGTTGTGTGGCCCAGGGCCCAAGCCTTCTAGGGGGCCCATAGCCACCCAAACCACCACCCAAATTGTATACTGACCCTGACCCTCTCACATAAAATCCTCTACATCTGTTTCCTCCTCTTCATACACATGTACACAAGAGCCATTTCAGACCTAAAAGGTCCTCCAAAGGTTCCTGACACCACAGATTGAAAGCAGCAGAAGGGACACGTCCTCCATCCTTCAAGAAGACTGATTCTAGTACCAGATGTAGGGAGTGATCCCGGACTGTAGGGGCACAATAATTCATACAGCCCCCGGCCCATGGGGGTCTTACTCACCTCCAATCTCACTATTTATCTAAAAAAAAAACTAAAATATAACTGATAGAAAAAACGGCCCACTTTTATAACTCTTCTCTCTTCCCCCCATTGACCACAATGTAAATATTATAAAACATGCGTTATACGTGCGTTTTCTCAAAACGTAAAAAAAATACCGCAGCCTCCGCCATTTTTTTTTTGTCAAAAAAACGTATGAATAACAGATGATCGTCTCCCTGATCATAGCGGAGGGAGGAAAGAAGATGTTAACACTGAAATCAATGACGTTCTGTCGTCCTTTAAATAAGGTTAAACTTCTGTTTTTTTTAGTTTACTTTTTTCACAGAGCTAAAGACCTGAGCCCCAAAGCTCCTCTGCACCTCTGGTCATTTTGTCAGGGGGGCTCCTAGAATATTTAGATTTTTTAATAGAATAATCCCTTTAAGTAATGTAATAAGTGTCATGCGCTTAATACTTCCCCATAACATTCCCCATGTATCAATAATGTATCATTTGTTTTAGTTTGTGTCCTTGTTTGGTAGGATGGGGGAATTATTTTGGGGGATATTTTTGGGGGATATCTGTCATGACAATAAACTATTGTGCATACTAAAGAAAAAAACTGAAATACACCTGATTCTTTAAAGGCTAGAAAAAGCCGACCCAGCGCCCTACAGGATGATTGCGCAGGGCTGCAATGTACAGACCATAGGGAAAACATTACTCAGCTCTATTGGGTATCTAAAAGGATAGGTCCTGCCCAATCCCACTCACTATTGGGTGCGCAGAAACTGCATTATTAGGAAATATAGCGGAGGCGCTTGGCCTATAGGATGTGAAGGGCAGAGCCACAGAATGGTAGTTAGGTAATAGTGTATGTATGGAAGGTAGGTAGGTTAGGGTATTTGTGTCGTTGTAAGTAGGTAGGTAGGGTAGCGGTATGTGTGGCATGAGATGGAGGTGGGATGGTAGGTAGTAGGTATGTGTAGTGGTGAGGTATGGGAGGGTATGGAGTAGTAGGATAGTGGGATGTGATGGATGATGGTAGGGAGTATGTGTCATGTGGAGGGTAGTGTAGGGATGTCGTGGTATGATACATGGATGGTAGGTAGGGTATGTATGGGAGCATGGTGGGGAGGAGGCTACTATGGGGAGGAGGATACTATGGAGAGGAGGCTACTATGGGGAGGAGGCTACTATGGGGAGGAGGCTACTATGGGGAGGAGCTATTATGGGGAGGAGGCTATTATGGGGAGAGGCTACTATGGGAGAAGATAATATGGGGGGCGATATATGGGGAGGAGGCTATTATGGGGAGGAGGCTGCTATGGGGAGGAGACTATAATCGGGAAGAAAGGCTACTATGGGGAGGAGGCTACTATGGGGAGGAGGCTACTATGGGGAGGAGGATACTATGGGGAGGAGGACCTATTATGGGGAGGAGGCTTAGATGGGGAGGAGGTGATATGGGGAGGAGACTATAATCGGGAAGAGGCTACTATGGGGAGGAGGCTACTATGGGGAGGAGGCTACTATGGGGAGAGGATACTATGGGGAGGAGACTAGTATGGGAGGAGGCTATTATGGGGAGGAGGATACTATGGGGAGGAGACTATTATGGGGAGGAGGCTATTATGCGGAGGAGGCTGCTATGGTGAGGAGACTATAATCGGGAAGAGGCTACTATGAGGAGGAGGCTACTACGGGGAGGAAGGCGGGCTACTATGGGGAGGAGGATACTATGGGGAGGAGGATAATATGGGGAGGAGACTACTATGGGGAGGAGGACTACTATGGGGAGGAGGATACTAGGGAGGAGGATACTATGGGGAGGAGGATACTATGGGGAGGAGGATACTATGGGGAGGAGACTATTATGGAGGGAGGAGGAACTATGGGGAGCAGGCACTATGGGGAGGAGGACTATGGGGAGGAGGCTACTATGTGGGAGGAAGGATATGCAACCACCCCTTTCGTATTTTGCAATGTGCAGAGGGGTTGTTGCGAATGCGCCCCACCATGTGTACTTGCAGCCTGTGTAGGGGTCTGATCAAACCCCTACAGCATGTCACTACATAACACAGGGACCACTGCAGCGGTTAGGGCCTTTGCCTGGTAAGGCAGGAGTTAGTAAGTTAATTCTTTAGTGAGGAATATGGTCAACCAACACATGTGTTATCCTATTGATCTGAAGCTGGGATGCGATGGAGGAGGAAACCACCACCTGACCAGGGGAGTACTAAAACCCCTGGTCAGGAAAGTTAAGAGTTCAGTCAGACCAGGCTAGTCTGAAACCAGTTCAGGCAGAATAGCAGATTGAATTTAGTTAGTCAGAGTGCCGCCATAGCTGCCGCTCCCTGCCTGAGTGTAGATGAGTAGTGAGAAGGAAAGGAGGTATACACTTAAAAGGGTGATATCTGAAGCAGACCAGGACAAGCTGAAGCCCCATCCTACCAGGACACAGTACCTCCCAGCCTGCCTTTGCATCCCGGTGGTGATCATCCCGTGGTGCTTCCTCCAACTAATCTCAAGCATCACCACGTTAAGGACGTGGCTTTTGCTACTGTCCCGTCCGGTCCAATAAATAACTGTAAGTTATTGTGTTCAACGTCTGCCTCCGTTCTGGTCCCTGCTACTACGGCTGTCACCACACAGGCACCCTGTCCACTACACAGAGGTCCATACTTCAAGACACCAAAGGGGGTGTGGCCCAAGGGAAGAAACGCTTATGAGGACTCTCCCTCATAATTCTTTGCCAACACCACCTGCTGGGGACCTGCCAGGCTGTAGGACAGACCTCCCGTTTCCCATACCAAGTACGTGACAATAGTGTTCTGTAGGCCCAACCCAGCCAGCTACTCCTGGGTTACACCGCGGGCCAGCTTGGATCTCAGGACTCACCTCAAGGGCTAGGCCCGGTGGGGATTGTTGCAGATATATGGAGAGGAGACTATAATGTGGAGCAGCTGCTACTATTGGGGGAGGCAGTATACTAGGAGGGGGAGAGACTTTGATTGGAGAGGCTACTAATGTGGAGGAGCTACCTGCTGCTATGTCTACAGAAGACTGACAGAGAAAGGAAAAAAAACACACCTTCTGCCCTGCCTCGCCCTGACCTCTGCCTCCTTGACCTCTGCTGAATGCCATCTGTGATTGAACTCTGCCTGCCCTACCTTGGCCGGCACCTCTGTTTTTTTTTTTTTAAGGTTTGGTTTTTTAAAAAAGTCAGAGCACAGCAAGAACATCTGACTTACTCTTTCATAGTCTGACAGGATTGTGCGTCGATCGCACCGGTCTCGTACTTGTGGTTTAGGCGCGTCCAGCATTGAGGGTGACTCAGCTGTCGTCGGTTGCTAGGTGTATAACTTGTGTGGTAGCGCCTATGCAGCGAGATATTGAGTAGTATAGTGGGGGTCATTGGACTGAAGGGCCCAGAAGCATGTGTGTTGCGAGGGTGGTCGAGAACCCAATTTGTCTGTTGCGCCGATGGTGCCCGGAATTTGCCCTGGGGTTTTTGGCCACGCGTGGATGTGTGGGCATCGGGGGGCGTGGCCGTACGAAAACCTACGGATTTGGAGACAACCGACCATTTAAAAAAAAAAAGTGTCACTGGCACACACACAAGTACCTTCATTCACCGGCAATGATCGTGAAACTGCCTTAGTGAATGCTGGTCGAAGACCCGAATTCCACGCAGAGAACACCGGCCAGAGGATGCGTGCAATAGGATTCCGGTTAAGTGAATCTCTGCCCCATTATGTTTTTAGCTGTACTTTCGTTTTTTTGCCTGACGTCTGTGGGATACAGTGCCTGAGGGGGATCTATGGACAACGGCCATGTCCTGATGCCTCCGGCTGTCATTTCTCTCTCTTTCCGCCGCCGCTCTCAGGTGTTGTTTCCGTGATCACTTGACTTTCAGATCATTTAAAATTCTCATCTCATCCTGGACAACATTGGTCTGTGTCCCCCCTGAAAAAGGTGTGTGATCCCATCCCGCAGGGAATATAACAAGAGAATTTACAGAGCCAATCGCTAAATTACTAAGGAAACACGCGCAAGTTCCTCTCATGTCATTTGTCGTGACGACGCTTGAAATGTGTTGAACTTGAAACGGTGCGAAGAAATTTCAGCGGCTCTGACAGGAAAACATCGATCGCGCTTTACGGCCGGTGTGTACGGGAAATTACAATTAGCCCCGTATTGTGTCTGTGTGTAAAGCTGAAACACAAACAGATTCACGTTCGTAATTAAATAATGAGCGTCGGATTGTAGCGCGGCGGTGGAGTACGGAGGCTCCAGAGGCCGCCATTCACAGGACGCGAGAGGGGAGACCGAAAGAAACAAACTCTGCAATGGGGGTCATGTTATCGCTCACTACACGTGAACGTGTTACACGCCGATGATCGGCTCTATATGAGGGCCCGGAGAGTTGTAAGCGATGGAATGGAAAACAATGTATCAAAATGCAACAAATATCTTTGTTCCGTCAGTGGAACCACGAGGCTCAGATGACGAGTGGGCCACCATTTAGGGGCTTGTATAGTGGTCTCTATCACAATGCTGATTGTTGGGGGCTGACACCCGGACCCCCATCCATCACTGTTTGGCTTTCATTACCAGAGCCGATGGAGGTGGAAGATTTGTGTCATGTTGGGTCCGAGGCTCCAATTGATCAAACTTTGTAAAATGAGCTATAAAGGGCCGGAAACGTTTTTGTAGTTCAGAAGGTCCAATCTTATTTGTTTCACTGAGATAAGTCACCACAGAGATGAGAGCATCAACTGATCTCAAGAACTGGGCCCCACACACTGTCCCTGCCCTGCTGGAGATATAGAAGTAACATAGGCCCATCGCTAAGCTGCCCTCATTGTCTCCTGCAAGTCTGCTGCTCTAAACATGCTGCCTGAGATAGGACATATGTACATATGTCTCAGCTCCTCTGCTCATAACATGCTGCCTGCCAGATAGGTCACATGTACAATCTGCTCAAGCTCTCCATGCTCTTATAACATGCTGCCTCAGATAGGACACTATGTAGAAAACTGCTCAGCTCCTCCTGCTCTATAACAGCTGCCTGCAGATAGGACACTATACAATCTGCTCAGCTCCTCCTGCTCTATAACATGCTGCAGATACACACTATGTACAATCTGCTCAGCTCCTCCTGCTCTATAACATGCTGAAGATAGCACACTATGTACAATCTGCTCAGCTCTCCTGCTTTATAACATGCTGCCTGCAGATAGGACACTATGATATAATCTGCTCAGTCTCCTTGCTCTATGACATCTGCCTGCAGATAGGACACTATATACAATCTGATCATCTAGTCCTGCTATATACATGCTGCCTGCAGATAGGACACTATGTATAATCTGCTAGCTTTCTGCTCATGACATGCTGCCGCAGATAGGACACTATATTACAATCTGCTCAGCTCCTCCTGCTCTATAAATGTACTGAATCCTGATGTAGGATATTATGACAATTGCTCAGCTCACACTGCTCTATAACATGCTGCCTTCAGATAGGACACTGTATAATCTGCTCCGTCCCTGCTCCTATAGCATGCTGCCTGCGATAGGACACTATATACAATGCTCGGCTCTGCCTGCTACTATAACATGGCGCTGCAGATAGGACACTATGTTACAGTCTGCTCTGCTCCTCCTGCTCTATAACATGTTCCTGCAGAAGGATTTAGAACTGTACAATCTTGCACAGACACCACTGCCTAAACATAACTGCTATGCTGCAGATAGCACACTATGTACAATCTGCTCAGCTCCTCCTGCTTTATAACATGCTGCCTGCAGATAGGACACTATGTATAATCTGCTCAGCTCCTCCTGCTCTATGACATTCTGCCTGCAGATAGGACACTATATACAATCTGCTCAGCTCCTCCTGCTCTATAACATGCTGCCTGCAGATAGGACACTATGTATAATCTGCTCAGCTCTTCCTGCTCTATGACATGCTGCCTGCAGATAGGACACTATATACAATCTGCTCAGCTCCTCCTGCTCTATAATGTACTGCATCCTGATAGGATATTATGTACAATCTGCTCAGCTCACACTGCTCTATAACATGCTGCCTTCAGATAGGACACTGTATAATCTGCTCCGCTCCTCCTGCTCTATAGCATGCTGCCTGCAGATAGGACACTATATACAATCTGCTCGGCTCTGCCTGCTCTATAACATGCTGCCTGCAGATAGGACACTATGTACAGTCTGCTCTGCTCCTCCTGCTCTATAACATGCTTCCTGCAGATAGGATAGAATGTACAATCTGCTCAGCTCACACTGCTCTATAACATACTGCCTGCAGATAGGACACTGTATAATCTGCTCCGCTCCTCCTGCTCTACAACATGCTGCCTACAGATAGGACACTATGTACAATCTGTTCAGCTCCTCCTGCTCTATAACATGCTGCCTGCAGATAGGACACTATATACCAATAAGCTAGCTCCTCTGCTCTATTAACGGCTGCCTTGCAGATTAGGACGCTATGTACAATCTGCTCAGGCTCTCCTGCTCTATACATGCTGCTCTGCAGATAGGACGACTATGTACAATCTGCTCAAGCTCTCTCTGCTCTATAAAATGCTGGCCTGCAGATAGGAACTATGTCAATCTGCTCAGGCTCCTCCTCTCTATAACAGCTCTGCAGATAGGACACATATGTACAATCTGCTCAGCTCCGTCCCGCATCTATAACATCTGCCTGCAGATAGGACCATGTACAATCTGTCAGCTCCTCCTCTCTATAACATGCTGCCGAGATAGGACACTATGTACAATCTGCTCAGCTCCTCTGCTTACAACATGCCTGCAGATAGGACACTATGTACAATCTGCTCAGCTCCTCTGCTCTATAACATGCTGCCTGCAGATAGGGCAACCATGTACAATGCTCTCAGCTCCTCCTGTCTATAACATGCTGCCTGCAGATAGGGACACTATGTACAATCGATCAGCCTCCTCCTGCTGTTATAACATGCTACCTGCAGGATTAGGACCACTTTATAATCTGTAGCTGCTCCTGCTCTATAACATGCTGCCTGCAGATAGGACACTATGTACAATCTGCTCAGCTCCTCCTGCTCTATAACATGCTGCCTGCAGATAGGACACTATGAACAATGTGCTCAGCTCCTCCTGCTCTATAACATGCTGCCTGCAGATAGGACACTATGTACAATCTGCTCAGCTCCTCCTGCTCTATAACATGCTGCCTGCAGATAGGACACTATGTACAATGTGCTCAGCTCCTCCTGCTCTATAACATGCTGCCTGCAGATTAAATTTTCTTCACTTCACCTTTAACAAATAAAGTCAAATATCAACGGAACCTTCTCCTAAAAATGAGGGGAGGAGCAGGAACCGGCGGTAAATTTCCTGTGTGATCCGGTTGGAGCTGTAGCCCCTGAGCCTTTTATCTGCGGGGTCTCAGGATGAAGCGTCGGCTGCGGCTCCAGGGGGGGGGAACATTTGTGCCTTTTATTTTGTCTGAATCGTAGACATAATCCAATTTCCGTGGATACGGCAAATTCCTGATACAATTTGATGCAGGAAATCTTTGCTATTGTCACTTTATTTTCAAATCTGCAAAAGTCTCTCCAAGGAAAATGGTTTTACAGATTGTGGAGGACGCAGTCGGATGCATATTACATAAATGTATGCGCCGGGCGAGCGGCTGACACAGCGCCGCAGGCTATAAAATACATTAGGGTCTTGTCAGGTCACCGGCGGCCGCAGGTTCTGCTTCTGTTCACCTTCTCCATTTCCCATTTCCATCGTGTTTAGATCTCGCATGGTAATTCAAGCCTCATATTTCATTATCTCATGGCTATTTTATAGCTGTAGAGAAGCAGAAGTGTAAAAATTCACCCATTTTTGGGGAGGGGGGGGGTAAAGGAATTTATTTTTTAAAATCTAAGATTTTTGCATTCTTCTCGAGCCCTTCTGGTCCCCGTACACATTACATCAAGGTTGGCCAAACCTATAAAGGTGTCTGCAGCAGCTTACTCCCTTAAAGGGAACCTGTCACCAGATTTTAACCCATTGAACTACCACCCCCCCTCAAGTAGGGTATAAAAATTGTGTTTCTAGAATTCCCTCTTTTATCTAAAATCTCAATCATTTACCTAAAAAAAAATATCCCACAAAGTCAGGCAAATGTGACTCTTCTGGATCTTTAAGTGCAGTTTGTAACTTTTCTAACTATGTATTTAGCTCCGTGTATCTCTGGTTTAATAACAATGATGTAACAATGATGTGATTTGAAAGGTGAGGGTCTTATCTTTAATATGAAACAAAGAGCAGGTTTCTAGGTGCTACAGAACCAAATATAGGAGCTTTTCAAGTGACACTTCCACTGCAGCCACTAAACTTGACTCATCTCGTGTGAAAATGATGTGAGAAGAGTCATATGACTGACTTTTTTAAAGGTAAACTAGAAAGAACATTTCCTACCCCAGCTGACGGAGTTAGTAGCTTAGTGGGGTAAAACCAAGTGACGGGTTCACTTCATAGGGTCTGTCACAAGATTTTACCCCATTAAATTACTAACCCCTCAGGTGGGGTATGAAATGTCTTTTCTAGACTTCCCTCTTTTATGTGTAATCTCACCCATTACCCATTTATTAAATCATTTCCAAAGTCACTTGACAATGAGCTGAGAGCAGAAACAGTTGTATTTGCCTGAGATGAGTCACTTTTAAAAGGTGAATGGGGAGTGTCACTTGAGACACCCCTCTCTGTGGGTCTTGTGTATCTACAACCCGGATACTCTGAGAGCTGCAGATAAATAATCTTGTTACCACTGGAGATCCCTTTCATCTAATTTTTCTTTTTATCAGAAAAAGCCAGTTTTATTCTAAAACCATTTTGACAATGTGCACACTATTCTCTATGGGGACATGGGGGAGCCAGGAAAAGGGGCTCCTGATGACAGGTTCCCTTTAATATGACACCAGCAGCAGGCTTCTAGGTGCTATGAGACTTTCCCTCTGCAGACTCTAAACTTTACTCATCTCAGGCAAAATATGACTCTTCTCTGCTCATTACCATATGATTGTGGTGGAGATTTTTTTATAGGTAAATGGCTGAGATATCACATAAAATAGGGAATTCTAGAAAGGACCAATCCCCTCCCTGAGGGGGCTGGAGGATTAATGGGATAAGTACTTTTTCACATTCTTATCTATTAGTTTTCTTTGTAGTATCCCTTTAAGTATCTGGGGCTGTATAACTTCATAACCAGCTATAATTCCAGGTATGTATAGAAAAGCTGAATGGTTGTCACCCAGCTTTCCCAGAGACAGATGTAGCCTGTAACCAGCGGACAGCTCATAGACTAATATTTACGAGGGGATAGGAAATGGCGACGTCATTGTACATTCCATCTGGGATTCGTATTATTCATTCTATCGCGTAACTGGTGAATGATTGGATGATGTCAGAGGCCACGAATGCTACACGGCGAGCGGTGGGAAGCTTGTGTACACTGCATGACGAGGCATAAACTTATCTCTGACGTCACCTACACAACTTTACATGGGATACAATGTTCTATTTTTAGAAAACCTCAATAAAAACTTTCACTCCCTGATAGGATTAGAATCGGCTCCTGGACCCCGAGTGATGGGGCTCAGGGCTGCCTCATACCGGGAATGGATGCACCTTATGGACTGCGCCTATTTGGTTGGGCAGCAGAATTTATGTTAATCCTTTAAAAAAGAAAAAGAAACAAAAAAGAAACAATGATAAATAAAGTTAAATAAACTAAACAGAACGTAAGACAATTACTGTCCATTTTTATCATACATTATGTCAAATCATCAATCTATGGGGCACAATTATCACACGCCAGCGCCCCCCCTACTCCCACCTGCAGTGCACGGGTCTGCGTCTGCGCTGGGAATTGCACAAAACTCACAGCGTGTACGCTTGTTTTCAATCTTTCTATCATCTATAAATGATTTGTAAAGCGCTACGGAATATGATGGCGCTATATAAAGATTATTATTATATACACTGTACTTATGTATAGATTAGTTATCTCTATCTCTGTCTCACCAGTAGTGGATTACAATAAAGGCAGTTGGGGCGGTGGCCCAGGGGCCCAAGCCTTCTAGGGGGCCCATAGCCACCCAAACCACCCACCAAATTGTATACTGACCCTCTCACATAAAATCCTCCTACATCTGTTCCTCCTCTCTATACACATGTACACAAGAGCCATTTCAGGACCTTAAAAGGTCCTCCAAAGGTCCTGACACCACAGATTGAAAGCAGCAGAAGGGACACGTCCTCCATTCCCCAAGAAGCTGATTCTAGTACCAGATGTAGGGAGTGATCCCGGACTTGTAGGGGCAATAATATTCATACATCCCCCGGGCCCATGGGGGTCTTACTCCACCTCCAATCTCACTATTTATCTAAAAAAAACTAAAATAATAACTGATAGAAAAAACGGCCACTTTTATAACTCTTCTTCTCCCATTGACCACAATGTAAATATTATAACATGCGTTATACGTGCGTTTTTCTCAAACGGTAAAAAACTACCGCAGCCTCCGCCATTTTTTTTTGTCAAAAAAACGTATGAATAACAGATGATCGTCTCCCTGATCATAGCGGAGGAAAGAGATTTACACTGAAATCAATGACGTTCTGTCCTTTAAATGGTTAAACTTCTGTTCTTTACTTTTTTCACAGAGCTAAAGACCTGAGCCCCAGAAGCTCCTCTGCACCTCTGCTCATTTTGTCAGGGGGGCTCAGAATATTTAGATTGTTTTAATAGATAATCCCTTTAATGTAAATAAAGTGTCATGCGCTGTAATACTTCCCCATACACATTCCCCATGTATCAATAATGTATCATTTGTTTTTAGTTTGTCCTTGTTTGGTGGATGGGGGATTATTTTGGGGGATTATTTTGGGGGATTATCTGTCATGACATAAACTATTTGCATACTAAAAGAAAAAACTGAAATAACCTGATTTCTTTAAAGGCTAGAAAACCTACACAGCGCCCTACAGGATGATTGCAGGGCTGCAATGTACAGACCATAGGGAAACATTACTCAGCTCCTATTGGGTATCTAAAGAGATAGGTCCTGCCCAATCCCACTCACTATTGGGTGGCAGAACTGCATTATTAGGAACTATAGTGGAGGCGCTTGGCTATAGGATGGTGAAGGGCAGAACACAGAATGGTAGTTAGGTACATATGTGTATGTATGGAAGGTAGGTAGGTAGGGTATTTGTGTCGGTGGTAAGTAGGTAGGTAGGGTATATGTATGGAGCATGGATGGTAGGTAGGGTATATGTATGGAGCATGGATGTTAGGTAGGGTATGTGTATGGATGGTAGGTAGGGTATATGTATGGAGCATGGATGGTAGGTAGGGTATGTGTATGGATGGTAGGTAGGGTATATGTATGGAGCATGGATGGTAGGTAGGGTATATGTATGGAGCATGGATGGTAGGTAGGGTATGTGTATGGATTAATGACTGTGTAAAGCATGGGGGACGCACAGAGCAACATATGAGAAGTAGTAGTCAGTGACCAACCATGAGGGGAGCTGAGCCTCCTGCCTCAGGCATCACCACCTGCAGCAGATGGGGGGCAGCATCAGGGGTGCAGGTATCTGCTACACAGTAGGGTCTGATACTCACAAGTAATGTCTCTTCACACCTGATGTCAGGAGGCTGTGAGACACTACATGCTGAGCCCAATTACTAAAATAACACCTTACTACTGAATGGCCATTACATAGCTCCCCTCACACAGCACGGAGTTTAGGTTCACCGCTGCTAGTAGTAATAGTAGTAGTAGTAGTAGTAATAGAAGTAGGAGTAGTAGTAGTAGTAGTAGTAGAAGTAGAAGTAGTAGTAGTAGTAGTAGTAGTAGTAGTAGAAGTAGGAGTAGTAGTAGTAGTAGAAGTAATAGTAGTAATAGTTGTAGTAGTAGTAGTAATAGTAGTAGTAGTAGTAGAAGTAGTAATAGTAGTAATAGTAGTAGTAGTAATAGTAGTAGTAGTAGTAGAAGTAGTAATAGTAGTAATAGTAGTAGTAGTAGTAGTAATAGAAGTAGGAGTAGACAAAGCAGATAACACGGAGTAACTTACATGCCAAGTAGCTATCACTCTTCATGTTACATGTAATATCTATGATTAGACACCCCCAAATATCCATAATCATCCTCATACCTGAGGTCACCCATCTGCCCCAGTCTCTAGCACTACTCTCACCCCACCCCTGCCGGGGTAATAAGCCTGTGCCCCATGGATTGCAGTTATTATCAGTCTCTATGTCCCTCTGTCATAACCCTACAGCCAGCAGCTTATACATCACCCTCCTCCATGTATGTAAATGTCAGTGTGATCGTGGACGGTGGGGGGTGGGGGGGGGGGCAGATATTTTTCTGAACTTTTTATCTGTAATCCTATTGAGGAACCTTATAGCAGCTTCTCCCCAGCCTGAAATGGCTGATAACAAGGAACAAAAGGCTGCATTCATCTGCACAGCAAGGTGAGATAAGAGAGAGTTTACAGGGTGACTGTCCCTTTAAGACTGGAGATGGGATCAGCACCTCTGAGCTATCCTTAGCAGCATGCACAGAGAGGCATATGCAGCACTAGGAACACATCTAATGTTACTATTACCCTCCAGCATCTCACAGTACTGGGGAACAACAAGTCCCAGCATTCCTACACCCTTCAGACACAACATAATGTATACAGCCTATGGCACAGAACTCACATCCACTACCATCTCCTCCTAGCACATCCACTACCATCTCCTCCTAGCACATCCCAGACACATCTCACTGCTCCTTACACTATGCAGAGACTGGCATCAGATGAAAGCTGCGCCTGGGAAGGGGTTAATCCCACCAAGATGTTCCATTTAAACTTGTGTATGTAAAAAGGGGAAACCATGAGGAAGAGGAGGACACAGGAGGAGAGGAGTCAGATACACCCAGATGTAGCTTCACTTCTGGGTTATATGTAACTATTATAGAGCATTGGGGTTCATAGATGACACAGAAATATGATAGATGATTGATTGATTGATTGATAGATAGAGATAAATAGATAGAAAAGAAACATATGTGCAGGGATAGATGAATAGATTGATATGAGAGGATAGAGACACTTTAGACAGATGTTAATAATTAGATAGATAAGAGATAGACAGATAGACAGATAGATAGATAGATAGATAGATAGATAGATAGATAGATAGATAGATAGAAGATAGACAGATAGATAAGAGATAGATAGATAGATAGATAGATAGATAGATAGATAGATAGATAGGAGATAGATAGATAGATAGATAGATAGATAGATAGATGGATAGATAGATGGATAGATAGATAGATAGAAGATAGACAGATAGATAAGAGATAGATAGATGGATAGATAGATGGATAGATAGGAGATAGATAGATGGATAGATAGATAGATAGATAGATAATAGATAGATAGAATATATTTATAATATTCACTTGAATATGACAGCACATAATGTTGTACATGTTCCTGGCAGTGATTTTTCTATGGAAACTTCTCCCCGGCAGATAGAATTATCCAGCACAGACAGGGAACTATTACCCTCTATAAACCCTCAGCTCCTGTTTATCGCCAGTGAATACATTGATCATTGAGATAAAATTGTCGCAAAATAGAAACAATCCAAAAGATCCAAAACGGCAAAATATCTAAAGCAGATGATAGAGTCTTGTCTCAGAGAAGGACTCGGTGCGGATGATACATTCACAATGTTTCCCTATGAATAGAATAATTTGTGTTCGCTGTTAATAGAAAACGAAGAGAAACATTGCAACAAATCGCTAAATGTTTCCGATTCTGTCATAATCGTCACGATTTTACTATCGATGCTACAAAGTAAAATAATCGGGAAGGAAATTGTTCTTTTCCTTTGATGAACTTTTGCAGAAAGGAAGATTAGAAGGTAAATTGCACTTTCCTCATTGCAGGTAAATATTAGGATTAGATGTGGACTATTGATCTCCTCCCTGTACATAGAAGGGGGAAGATAGAGGAGGATCGATAGAGATATTTATATGTCATATAATAATGTAATAAAGAGGAAAACAAATAAAGAAAAACACATCTAAAAAATAAATATAAATGTAATAAGAAGTCGCATCCGCTCTGTGATATCCAATGTACTAGTACTGCGACAAGAGCGAAGACAATAGTGATAGAAAAAATCTATTTAAAAAAAATTATGTATCTATAAAATAATAATTATATTATATTTTTTCATAATATATAGAGATTATCGAACAAATGTTTAAAACAAAATTATGAAATAATTTTTAAAAAGGGAAATTCAAAAAAAAGAGGAAGAGGAAAATCAACTTGTATCATTCAGTCTAAGGAAAGTCGGGTAACATCTTGTAAATAAAAAAACTAAATCAAAAATATTTCCCTGTAAAAGAATAGAATAATAATAATAAGATAATAATAATAAGAAGAAGATAATAATAATAATGATAAAGGAAATCCAAAGACAAGAACATTTGTAAAATTAAAATTGAAAGAATACATATAAAAAGGTCAAATAATTTACGATGAATTTCTTTCCCTGAGACATTTCTTGTATCGCCAGTCCTCTGGCTTTTATGTTTTTATTTTCAGAAAAACCTGATACTGATAATTATAAGAGTGACTTTTCCACAATCTTAATTCTCTGTTAATGTTACCGGGAGGGAGAGAACTAACAATAGAAGCCTTGTGCTTTATAATGGAAAGGCTGAAATTATATTTGCTGTGTCTCTTGCTGAATGTTATCCATTTATCTATGTATCTATCCCATATGTATTTTATATATCGCCCCATCTATCAATCACTTATATAACTTATACTAGAATTCGGACCTTGAGGTCGAGGAAAAGAAATTAGAAAGAGGACGAATAGATAAATAGACAGACATTCACACAGCTGGATAGAACGATTGTGTATAGATGATAGATAGATAGATAGATAGATAGGAGAGAGATAGATAGATAGATAGATAGATAGATAGGAGATAGATAGATCGATAGATAGATAGGAGATAGATAGATAGATAGGAGATAGATAGATAGAATGTTACCTTATATTGTAGGGTGAGATAGATAGAGAACAGACAGACAGACATTCACATAGCTAGCTAGATAGTTGGTATATAGATGACATACAGATAGATGGTGAAATAGATGATATACTTGAATGGAGAGATAGATAGATGATAGGTAGATAGACAGACATGCACACATCTAGCTAATTGGTATATAGATGACGTACAGATAGATGGATAAATAGATAGGAGATAGATAGGAGATGGATGGATAGATAGATAGATAGATAGATAGATAGATAGATAGATAGATAGATGATAGATAGGAGATAGATAGATGATAGATAGATAGATAGATAGATAGATAGATAGGAGATAGATAGATGATAGATAGATAGATAGATAGATAGATAGATAGGAGATAGATGGATAGATAGATAGATAGATAGATAGATAGATAGATGATAGATAGGAGATAGATAGATAGATAGATAGATAGATAGATAGATAGATAGATAGGAGATAGATAGATAGATAGATAATATATAGGAGATAAAATGTTACATTATATTATACATAAACGATAGACTATAAGGGAGTGAGCGAGAGATAGGTAGGAGATAGATAGGAGATAGATAGATGATAGATTAGTAGGTAGATAGCTAGGTAGACTTCACCTGTATATTGTATGTCCCTTACATCTCCCCTAATATCTGAGCTGTTGCAAAACTTGTCAAGTAATAAACATATGCGGTAAATAAAAAAAAACAAACAATGAATATGAAGAAAAATATAATAATATGCTCTGAATCCAGCCTCATGCCTCCGGGTGTCGGACCTGTCATAGCAGCAGCACATATACATATATCTATATTTTATTATTCTACCCCATTAATGTCATTATCTACCTGATATCTATCTTATATCAGTCATATATAGTTATTTTATTTTTCTATATAACTATCTCATATCTCTATATAACTGTATATATATGTCTCCTATCTCCTATCTATCTCCTATCTATCTATCTCTCTATCTATTAATCCATCTATCTATCTGTCATCTATCTATCTGTGTCTTGTATCTATGTGAGGTGACTCTGTCGGTCCCTCCATCATCAGCCACACCACATGATAAGAAGATACTAGACCTCATCAGTATTACAAATTATTTTACTTTCCAAACAATTAAATAATAATAATTGTAATAATATTTAACTGACAATTTTTTGGGAGACAATTATCATTTAAAAAAAAAAAATCCAAAGTGCTCATCATCAGTCATTTCCAAAGGGGTCTCCTCACTGATGTCCCTGGAAGAAGAAGGAGAAGGAGAAGCTGCTTCATGCAAGTTGGAGGTTAAGAAGCCTCAGACAAGTGAGATACTGTAGAAATGGTGTATTAACATCAAGAGTACATACAACACGTACACACAAGGGATGTGTCCTCATCATCATCAGGGTGGAGTGGTGGGTCATACATGTACTGACAGCTACCAGTCTTTATAAAATCTAGCAGACTACATAGTGTCTGAATACTATTTATATCACATAGACATCACTGGCCGAGCCTTTGCCTATAGGTTCCTCCTTGCGTCTCTTAGCTCTGTATGAACATGCTTTAACCTTTGTATGCAATAGTTTTTTTTATTTTCTCATATGATTTTCTTTTATATGCAAACACAAATTGTCATAAATAGGCACAAAATGATTAAAAATAGCTAAACTGTATCTTATACATGTACAAGCCTTATTATTATTATTATGATTTTCTTTGTATCCTTCATGCCATCCACTGAACATGTATGTCACAATATATTACAGCTTTCTTATACAACAGAGTCTGGGGGAGGCTCTTCGTCACCTTAATACTATTGACTTGAGATCAATTCCTAGAGATGTTTTTTTTTATCATCATCATCATCGTTGAATTGCTTTGTCCTTCCATCGTGGTGCCCCCCATCCTCCTCTGTGATTGGCAGGGCATGCCACCCCTGGCACAGCAAGTGCATATGGTTCAGTTCACAGGTAGAGAGAGAGAGTCCTCTTGGTCTGGAAATCGATAAAGTTCATTGAAATGTCTTGGGGTTTTTTAAATTTTTTTTTAAAAAGGTAATGTGTCCAAAAAAAGCTTGTCAATGATAGCAGGTGGTGGCACCAAGTCCTCCAGTTTTAGGTAGAAGATACGCTGCAGCCCCTGTGTGCAAAGGGTTCTGAGTTCTGGTAGTTTACCCAAAAGTTTGGACAGGTAGTTGGGGCGATTTAAACCCCCATTGTTAAAAGTTACATGGTCCTTTAAACAGTTTACAATCTTGTTCTGAAGTTCTTCTACTCTTTTTGGTTCCTTCAAGCCATGTCTCTCTGCAGAAAAAGACAACACTGTTAAGGATCGGTTCACACTAACGTTCAGACCTTACCTCCGTAAAAAAACGCATCGATTAAAAATCGCATTATGTCATCCGTTATGGTCAGTTAAGCATCCATTATGAATGCGTTTTGTTTTTCAAACGAAAAAAAAGTTCTGCAGCCACCATTATTTTTTTCCGTAAAAAAACGCATGCATAACGGATACCTACTTAGACGGAACATAACGGAAGAAATAAAAAATAACATTTCTGTCATTAGGATTTGCTTTTCTTTACTTTTTTTTTTAACGGAGGTTTGAAAGGTATTCATCCCACGGTATAGCCCATCACATTAGGATTGGTACCCACCTGTCACCATGGCCAGTGCAGCAATACATGAAAAAGCTGAAATATCAATATTCATACTCTGCAAATTGGAGGAAAATTCAACGATGGAGTCAATCCATTCCCCAAAGCCACGAACACATTGCAACCTATGAAGAACTGCCCCATTGCAGAAGATGAGTTTGCCCTCAGATGGGTTAGACCTGGAATTAATTAAATCCACAAAAAAAAAACTAATTAGTATCAATGTAATAAATGGCCCTTTAAAAGACTTCTAATTACCAGCCAGCCAATAAAATGCAAATCAATTGACCTTGAACGAGGGGGTCGCTTATATAACAATTAAAGCTTAATTTGTTAATAATTACCTGTATGCTAATCTTAAGACAAAGAGTTCGAGGAAAGCTGATTCGAAGAGGAGATCTTGGTCCTGTTTGTGCAGCTCAGAGAAGCCGGGGATTTTTTCAGCCCAACCTCTGATGATCTCCATGGAGCCAGTAAGAAGGTCATAAAATTGTTGTATGTGTTGAGTGTCATCTCCGTTCAATTGGAACTCTGGGTTTGCTTGAAACTATAATAAATGCAAAATATTAATATAAAAAATGTGCAAAATGTGTAAAAAAAAATCATGACCAACCCCATAATAAAATAATCGAGATGGTGGATTTATATGAAATAATTTCTATCAAATCAAATGTGTAATCCTGTAAAGATCAGGTCATACAATTAGATATCAATAGCAATCTCCATACATACATACAATTAGTTACATACAATTAGATAGCAGTCAGCCGACAACATCTACCGCTCCCGACAACATGCACGCTCAGATCCGCCGAGTGTGCTTGTGTTCTTCATAAGGTGGAGGCAGAGAAGGCGCTGCGATACAACTCTACCCTCACAACAAAGTTTTGTGCAATGTTAAAACTCGACACCCCAATCCTCATCTGTCCGACACCTGCAGTCGGGAAGCTCATATGCTTTCTGCAGCTGTGGCGGACGCTGTGTGAATATCTGCTGTGTGCAATGTCATTATAAATAGTTATACATTACAGCTGTATGTAATGATTGAGGATTTGCCGGGTTCAAGATTGGAGACCTAATATTTTGACCCATTATCTACACATAGTAAGTAAAATAATAATGAATGATGTACAAGTCTGGAAGGCTCGGAAGGTTAACATTAGACCATTTTGCATTCTTTATAATTGTCGGATATAGATAATGGGGGTGCACATAGGTGTCTGAGGTGACCTCCTGTTCAACTTCCCAAAGAAAAATCATCAAACAATTCGCTTCTATCCAAGTAATATAATAAGTGTGATTTATATAACAGAATACGGGGTGACCCCAGAAAGGCTGAGATCTGCAGCCTCAGCTCCCACTTACCCTGGAATAGTCCAGGCTGCTCATGGCCGGGTTGGAATCGACGTGGGCTCTCACTAGGGCACTGATCAGACTCACCGGGGGGCTGGGGGGCGACGGCTCCTGGGGGCTCTTGGGTTTAGATGGTAAACGACCTCTCCGACCCTTTAGACTGTCTGTGCGAACCACTGCATGTAAATACAAGATGAGGAGGTTAATAAGCGATTCCCACACACATTCCTGGCACACAGTGACCTCTGCTTCATGACAAAGACCCCTTCACTGCTCACACCATAGGAACAATGCAGTGATCATCAGCTCTGCTGCCCAGGACATTCCCTGGCATCAACTTCTCTCCAAAACCCGCTTCAAATGTGCCCCAACACACAGCACGACATTATACATATATATCCCATACAGTGTATACATACATCCACTGCTACTAATACTTGTATATATACACTACTACTAATCATACTATACATACTATTATTAATCATACATTCATCCTATCATACATATGTTTCCCATACAGTAAACATATACATCCACGACTACTTACGCGCATATATATATATATATATATATATATATATATATATATATATATACTCTAATACTAATCATACAATACAATCATAATAAACAATTTCTCTCATGTTACATTTATAAAACCGCACATCTATCTATCTACCTATATATCTATCTATCATCTATCATGACACATCTATCGCCAGTAGTAGTGACTTCACAAATATCTTCTAGCAATTTTATATATCATCATCTAGCTATGTATCAGATATTTATTAATTATATCATCTGTTTTGAATAGATGTCTTGAAGTTATTGTCTGCAGCGCTATTATATATATATATATACATATATAGCGCACACATTATATGCATACACACATGTACATATATTATATACATTGTAACATATATTCAAAACAAGCATTGGAAAACACGTCTATTATCTTTCTTACCATCGACCCATTTAGACTTTCATTATTTTTTTTCTTTCTTTTCTATTTCTCTCATCCTTTCCATCGCACTGTCTACACTCTTCATACTACATATTTTTTCTTATTTTCTATCGTCCACTCTTTCCTTCCTTCTTTATTTCTCCCATTTCATCAAACCTCGTTTATGTTTCACTATTTTCCTGATTAATTATCTATTTCCCTAACTCTGTGTCTCTGTAATCCCTCCATCTGATGCCTCCAATCCTTCCATCCATCTCATCCACTTATGTTAATGGCCAATATCAATAGATAAACGAGACTCTGTACCTTCTTTGACCATCCCAACTGCAAGGCACTTCTGGAAGCGACAGTACTGACACCTATTCCTACGTCGTTTGTCGACAGGACAATTTTTATTTGCTAAACAAACATATTTGGCATTTTTCTGCACAGTTCTCTGCAAGAAAGAGAAGAAGAAGAGACATAAGGGATGAATCCAGGGGGGTCTGATGGGTTCTCTATGTGATGTGTGAGCAGGGGACATGAAGGAGCATTAACAATCAGCCACAGAGCTGTGTTTTATATTCCAAGAAGACAAGGAGTAAATACAGATTCGTGGCCATTCATATTATTTACATCCCTCAGAGACATCTCTATTTCACATGATAAGATTATTCAATCAGGAGACTGAAATAAAGAGATCACTTAATTTTACCATAGGGAATTCTGTTCCACTTGGTTAGTTAAGACAAGGTTCTCTGTCCTAACCAATTTATATCTGAAGCTGCTTAGGAACACAAATAGAAATGTCCTGCCAAACACAAGCAAAGGGAGGACTGCAGTGTCCTACGATCTACATCGGGGCCTTTTCTTGAAGAAGTGTCATTGTTACAATTGATTCTAGATTATTAGCAGGATGAAAACTAAAATACTGCAACAATGAGTTATTGAAAATGATTATGGATCTTCTTGAAACATTGCAACATTGAGTTACTGATACAGTAACTTCTTAATTGAACACTTAATAATTGCAACGAGTTACTGATAGATGGAAACTGATTTGTTTCTTCTGCAACACGAGTCGAAAACTGCTACTAACCTTGAAAAATCCTTTGCATCCTTCACAGGTACGAACTCCATAGTGTTGGCAGGCAGCATTGTCTCCACAGACAGCACAGAGACCCTCATTGGAGGGAGACCCCCTGGACGGAGGTGAGGGAACTTGACTGTCAATTAGTTGGGATGCATGACCAAGCTGAAGTCCAGGGAAGCCCATTGCTGACGGCTTCCTGATGGAGGTAGGAACTGCAAATGTCTGTCCATCCACTACATGGTGGGCTCCTGAGGCTTCAGGGTTCATAGAGACATGGTGACCATCAAACCTCATCTGACAACTAGACACTGGTGTCCCAGGTGGAGACTGCTTGAAAGAGAACAAAGAGAGTCTGGAGACAGGACCTTTCCTCTGGTCAATCATATGGGTGGTGGCCACATAGTTTTGATGGAAGCTATGAAGGGAGCCAGGGTCGTCCCACATTGAACTATGCTGGACAGGGAAACCTGGGGTGTTAGAGCCTGGGGATGAAGAGGATTTGTAGTAGACTGAGCCTGAATGTGGCATCATCTCCTCAGACTGGGGTGGGAGGTGGCTGTGCTGCTGGTAGCTGTGCATCTGAATATCTTCTACTTTTATTGAGGACTGTTGACCAGAGATTGGCATTTGGTACAAGCAAGGAGGCTTGACGTCGTAGCTGGAGTTGTAGTTGTCCATAAAGGTACTGAAGCTGGGGAGAGAAGTGGTGGCAGTGATTTCAGTGTTGGTCAGGTCCATGCTAAACTTGACAAACTCTGGAGTTAAGAAATCGGAGCTGTATTCTCCTGAAGAGTGGTAACTGTAGCTCTGGGAAGCTGGGCTGGCTCCTTGTGGCGATGACCCATACTGAGCCTGAACACAGGGCATGGCTGGAAACGAGACAATTACATAGATACCCAAATAGAGACTGGAGTAATCTTGCATTCACCCCTTCCCAAAAACATCTAGAAAGTCCCACCCCCTTTAACCCTTCCCAAAAGAAATGGGGTACCCAATGCAAAGTGTTACATTTCCACTACAATCCCCTCTATGTTATATAAAAGATTACACCAAATAAAATCCCACCTGTTACATAAACAACTACAAGTCTAGAAATTAACCATATACGATATCCAATGTATAATTGTATTTCTATGAACCCCCTAAAAATCTGACCCCTAATAAGATGAACAAACCTTCAGCCGGGCTGCAGGCGTTTTCGATGTAGGTAAAGGATGACAGTGTTGTAATTCTTGTCGGCAAGATTTCCAAGATGTAAAGATGTTCACTTTGGAAGGACCACAATTACCAGCATATGTCTCTGCAATCAAAGGATAGAACATAAGCAGTTAGTATCATACACATACAATGTACATACAGGGCACATACATGTGGGGACAGATCACTAGAAGGGACTTGAGTCACTGGTGAAATCTCTGACCCCTCACTATCAATCATTGCACCTTCACCAGACTGTGTGCAGTCATTTCACTCTTCCTAGTGGGTGTAAACTATATGGAACTACTGAAACATCTTACAGTCAGGCCCATCTGTCACATGGATTCATTAGATCTGATCAGCTCTATGTAATATTAAAAATATCACCTGAAATATTCTACAATGGAAATAGAGCAAACACATTGTAACAACTCATAGCTACAAGGGGTTTGTCATATGTGTCAATATATTACAGACACCATGTAACAAATGTACAGAGCTGGTACTTAGTGTAGATGAATGGAAGTGGTGTACAAGAGTAACATAGCGCTACATTGTATCAGGACGCCCCAGACAAGTCCATATTAATTGGTTTCTAGAACCTCTTCCAGCTGATGGCCCCGTGTACAGTAACTAGGAGACCAGAACATCACCTCCCCCACAGCCAAAGGCTGCATCTCCAGGAACATCACAGACACTGGCAATGTGGTCAGGAGATATCCAGATAAAATGGGGAAATAAGATAAGATAGATAGATAGATAGATAGGAGATAGATAGATAGATAATAGATAGATAGATAGATAGGAGATAGATAGATAGATAGATAGATAGATAGATAGATAGATAGGAGATAGATAGGAGATAGATAGATAGATAGATAGATAGATAGATAGATGATAGATAGATAGATAGATAGATAGATAGATAGATAGATAGATAGATAGATAGATAGATATTGTCACATCCCTTTAGCTACAGAGCACATTGGAACTAGTCAGCTAGTACAAGTCTTTTACTATAAGCCGTATTAATACAAGGGAGCACAAAGTAATGATAAACAGGATAATAGACAATAGAATGATTGATAAATACATAGATTTTGTCACATCCTTATAGCTAAAGAGCAGATGGAAAGATATCTAAGACTTTGCATCTTATCTATTTCACTTCTACAACTTCCATAAAACACAAGGTAATATCTACAATGCAACTTCACTTTTACTCTACGGCGCATGGTGTGATCGATATGATAGATAGGAGATAGATATATATAGAGATATAGATGAGAGATAAAAGATAGATGATAGATACGAGATAGATAGATAGATAGATAGATAGATATGAGATAGATAGAGCTCGCTCTATCGGAAATAGCTATGCTCTCGATCGCTCCGCTCGGAGCTAGATAGATCGCTCGTTCGCTAGAATAGCTAATAGATAGTTCGCTAGCTCGGATCTCTTCGTTGAGATCGATCGCCATCTGCGCTCGCTCGCTTCTGCTCTCGTCGCTCGCTCGCTCGCTCGCTTCGCTCCGCTCGCTCCCCGAGACGATCGCTCTGAGACGAGATACGGCAGAGAGACAGATGCTCGATAGCTACGATAACTCTCTCCTTCCAGTAACTCATCATCCACTACTTCCCGGGGTACCAGACCCACATCTCAGAGAGCTTCTAGTATGGAGTTTGCGGTAATGGATACAATCCCGGGATGATACAATGTGTGCACTTACTTGCAGTGTGCTGCTCCTGCTCTATGCCTCCAGCTGTGCGGCAGTGCTGCTGCTGCTGCTGTACATGGTCCCTGTGCTGCTGCTGCTGTGCTGTGGCTGCTGTCGGAAGCACTGAGCTGCCGGTGCAATGTGCCTTTGTTTATGTGGCTCAGTAATCCGCGCGCTCACTCTACAAGCAGCGGGCGTCAGCTGACGTCAGCCGGCCTCCAGCCAATCAGCGTCGCCGCCTGGGCTGTGGGCAGGGCTCTGGCTTTGGTAAATTTCCGATGTGACGTCACGCAGCGAGCAGGGAGCGAGAGAGGTCTCACTATAGTGGGGGCAACCCCTGGAAAGAGTGTGAGTACTAGTGCAAAGTACTTACCTATACACATCCATACATATATATACCTCACATACTATACATACAATACTGATATATATCCACACACACATGTATATACTCTTATATATATAATATATAGTATACTATATATATGTATATATATATATATAGACACAATACCTGAGAAATATACAAAGACATGTATATATAACAATCCATCCATACACAGCACTTACACATGTACATACACTCAGGCCAACATATGTACTATATATACAATATACAAAAGATATATAGCATCCACATACTACACAGTATTTATACATAGGTTGATGCACACACATTCATACATACCTAATACACACACACAACACTATAATAGCAGATACACAACATAAAAGAAAAAGTGTTCACACACTCACACATCGTGCACACATCCTCATACATGCAGTTACAGTACACTGACATAGAGACATATTCACACATCGCAGATACACGCTCCTCTATATACATACACACTGATACACACATACGAGCAACTACACAGACAGGTCCGCAAGCCCTGGGCTAGGAGAAGCCACCACTGGTCTGTGTGTGTGGTGTGGAATGGTGGCCTGAACTGAATCATACGTGTGTGGTGTTGCATATATATATATATATATATGTGGCATATTCCCTTACCCTAGATTCCCACTCATTTTTTCCCCGCCTTCTTCTTCTCGTGTAGCAGATATGGTTTCCATGTGTCTGTATTGCAGGGAGATAGATCGATGGGTTGCAGGTGTGTGAGGATCCTGTACATTGCGAGTATTATACATTCGTCGAAAGTCGGGTAGTTATCATCATGCTAGTTAGTGTAGAGTCATTGTATCTACAGGATTTGTATCTGTATTATCTCTGCTACTATCGTACATGTGTCTTATCCTCCATGTAGTAGTGTAACATTGTATCCACAGGCATCTTCTTAGCCTGTTACTACTGTATATGTGTCTTATCCTCCATGTTAGTAGTGTAACATTGTGATCCACAAGGATCTCTTATCCTGTGATATTCGTATATGTGTCTTATCTACAGTGAGTAGTGTAACATTGTACACAGATCTCTGTCATTACTATCCTAATGTTTATCTAGTCGTGAATCCCAGTAGTAGTGCTAACATGTATCCACGGATCTTCTTATCCCGTTGTTATATCGTATATTGTGTCTTATCCTCCAGTAGTAGATGTGTAACATGTACACAGGATCTTCTATCCTGTTACTATCGTAGATGGTCTTATCTCCATTAGTAGTGTGAAACATTGTATCACAGGATCTCGTTTTATCCTGGTTACATCGTACATGTGTCTTATCCTCCTTGTAGTAGTGTAACATTGTATATACAGGATCTCTTATCCCTGTTACTATCGTACATGTGTGTGTGATCCTCCATGTAGTAGTGTAACATTGCTCCACAGGGATCATTTATCCTTTTTAATTAGATCGTATGGATGGTGTGTGGAATCCCGGTAGTAAGTAACGTGTAGAGTAATGTACATTGGTATCCACAGGATCCTACCTGGTTACATTGCTATATGTGGTACTTATCCTCCTTGTTGAGTAGTTTAGAGTGTTAGTCCTGTAAATTGTATCACAGGATTTTATCCCTGTACTATAGTATATATGTGTGTGTTGACCTCCATGTAGTAGGTACATTGTTATATCCACAGGATCTCTTATCACGCATGATATCGTCATCAGTTATATATGTGTTGTGTGATCTCCAGTAAGTAGGTGTAACCATTGGATCTAACCAGGATCTGTATCATCCTGCTACTATCGGTATATGTTGTTGTGAGCCTCACGGTGTAGTAGTGTAAACAATTGTATCTGGGGACTTGTGATGAGTCCACTAAGTATTGTCGTGTAGATACATGAAGATCGACACATATACTGTAGACACCATTCAGGCAGACAGAAACTCGGACTTTGAAATAATAGGAGCTGCTGCAGAACCTAATGACAGATAAACACTGACTGACAGCTCATTGTGGACAAGAGGTTCTGCAGCAGCAGCCAGCAGCTGTTCATCAGAAGACCTACAGGATCTCCCTACACTTGGAGTTGAAGCTGTCAACTGAACGCAGTGAGGAGCACCTGGGCCCCAGGGCTAAAGAATTGGAGGACTTACACACCGAGTAACCTTGGGTTTCTTGTGCAGCCCTGAGTCATAATAACAGAATGACATAACCCTATACACACATATGCAGTTGGATCCCTAATTAGCCATGTGGGTGAGGAGGATGTTTGGAAGCAGCCAGAATCTTTCTGTTGCGCCTCAGAGAGGAGCATAGTATCTGCTGGCCCCATCCATCCAGACAATGTGCAGCACCCCCCCCCCCCCCCCATTTCTCTCTCTTTGCTGGTAGGAGCAGCTCCTGCCCCTTGGAAGGATCCGACTGTCTATTCCTGCCTGCTGCTGAGATGGCAGACCCCATTCCTTGTGTAATGATAATAGGGAAGACCTCCTGTTATTTAGAGGGGGGTAAACAAGGCTGATCCTGACAGCTTCAGTGTGATGAGGACAATTAAAATGCAGAGTGCTCTATCTGCTATATGTAAAGGGGGTATATCTAATTACAATAAAATGATATTGCTATTATGAAAGTGTAGTTTGTGTATACCATGAAGGAGAATAAATCTGCATTTAGTATCATTTTTTAACAAAAACAATTATCAGTCAGGATTAATACAAAGTGTTGTGTGATACGATTACATGTGCACACATGACTTTCTACTTGTATATTTATATTGTGAATTGTCATTAACATATGGACAAATCCTGTAATGTTACATCATATAATAGGACAATCACTCCCCCCATCAAATTAATCGTGGGACATTGTGCCCATTAAAGGGGCTGTTGGATAAGAAAATCAGATCCATATGTCTGATATGGGGCTCATTTCCCATCATGTTTGTTGTGCACACTCAGTCTCGGTCAGCTTGTTTTATTTTACATCAATGGATCCACGAGCTTTTCGTGTTTGTTTTTGACATCTTCTGTTTCTGTCTTGACACACGTACGCATCTTTATCTGGAAAAAATTCTCTACGGATATAAAAGGGGAGATTTATTCATACTCATGGGGGAACTAATGATTAATCCCCGCCCCCTTCGACACGACATATACTGGCCACAGCCCCCTCCATGCCCCTCTATGGCCCACTTGCATGAGGAAAATATCACCCAAATCGAATGACCCAACGGTACATGATGAACCCTTGGCTGCGACTACACAACCGTAGATTGATCTTTGAAAAAGGACGGCACACAACTCTGCACAGAGTTTGCCAAACTCAGTCCCCCTGTCCCCAAGGGATTACAATCTAAATCACCTACCAGTATGTTTTGAGTGGGAGGGGAAGGAAACCGGAGGACCCGGAGGGAAACACACACAAACCGGAGAAGAACATACAAACTCTTTGCAGAGGTTGACCTGGGACATGAACCCAGGACATAGCGCTCAAGGCTTTGTAACGGTAAGTTGCGCGTTTTGCACAGACCATACGCAATCATGTTCTGCAGAGAATCATTTTTTTACAGGAGCGCTACTCTGGGGACGTAGCATTTATATTGGGCTCATTTCACATACCGTTCTTTAGCTTTAAAAGTAAGAATGGATGTTGAACGTATCATTAAAAATTCCATTGCATCAGTGTAAAATTTTATTGTATGTCCTCTGTTATGTTCTGGTTTAGGCAGGGATCCGTTATCATGCGTTTTTTTAGACAGAAAAAATTGACGGAGGCCTGCAGAACATTTCCTCAGTGTGAAAAAAAAATGATACGGATCAATGCAAAACTGACCATACGGATGACATAAAATTTATATTGATGGCTGGGATTTTTATTGATACGTAACCTTCGCTTATATTTCCATCTTTATTTTTTAACGGAGTTATAGGTAGGGAAGGGACAGTAGTGTGAACTTGGCCTAAATGCGTATTATTTAATGGCTCAGTGTTAATAATTCATCTTTCCTGCAGGGGGCACTGTAAGGAGAATGAACACTTTACTGCTAGCTCTACTACAGCATGATCCCCAGGGGAGGTGGGGGAGGGATGGGTGGAGCAAAAGCCTCTCTTATAGGATACTACTTAAAACCACCGAGTCCTGTATATCAGACAATGGACAAAGTCATTTGCTACATTTTGTAATTGACTTGTGGTAACCTGCCAGTGAAATGGTTTGCAAATGCCATTTAAAGGGGATCTTCCTGTTTGAAGAGACCCAGGTATTGTCATAAGAGAGTAGGCAGAACATTGGATCATTCACTTGAATAGGACTGAGCGCAAACAGGCCATGTGACAATGAAGTTGACATTACCAGTTAAATGGTAGCCCATGGTTAAGGGGGCTGCGTCGGGGTCCCCCCATTCTGGTAATAATCATCTTTATGTAATGCGAAATACCCTTAAAGAATTTGGTGATAAAGGCATTGAGGCCCCTGTTTGCCTACTATTGTTGTAGGCCAGCGCAGCACAACGCAGAGGATGGGACTCCATGCATCTCAATATCACCATCCCTATGTGCATGGAGTCCCGTCTTATGCACTGTGGATGGTGTGAGAATATTGATTCAGGACGGTCATTGGTCATGTCTCCAGTCCTATAATGCCAATTGTCCCATCATAGAAAAAGAAATTCCATATTATTCCCATTGACGGAGCAGAAAAATACAATTTCATTGCTGATGTGTAACACGGCCCACTACTCATCGTCCTGTCTAACATGTAAAACACACTTGATCCTTCTCTAATGAGTTTAATTGATCATAACAAGTGATTCATAGCATAGAGATGCCGCTTCTAACGAGGGCTCGTTGACATTGGCCAAATGTGTAAAATCCTGAAGTTCTATGGCGGCATTAGGAAGGTCGTTGTAACGTTGAGGGAACGACAAACACTTCCCTTTCTATGGAAGAATGAACGTCCACCGAATGTCTCAGCGAAAAGTTGTCAGCCAGCGCAGCAACGAAAGTGTTAATAATTGCTGCAGCCTGCAGTCAGTTGTCAGGAGAAGTCACACACAAGGTTGATGGTGTTTTTAGGTTGCAGATGTTTTCCCAAGTATTTGCATAGGTATACAAGGATCACTCCAGATACCTTGCACGAGGAGGATATTTCACTCAAGTACATATGTAGACGTCCCATCCCCCATCTGGAAATTCAATACACGGGATGGTTGCAAATGGTAATCTCAAGGTAGAGGAGCATTGTCACCATGAAGGTTGGAGTCACAGTCCCTCGTCACCTCGACCCTAAGGTGTGAAGATGAATAGGAGAGCAGGGGGCGTCGTATTAGAGCAGTCCATCATCTCGGCTCTAAATGAGATAGTTCTCGATAGGGGCTGACGCTCCGAGACTGATGCGCCATATTCCCGCTACATGGATCACGGAACACGTGTCTCTAATACTTATGTAATGCAATAAACAAATTCATAGCAATGTAGGACATCGAACAAGGCATGGATCGGCCCGCGTTCTAATCACGTCTGAATCTCAGCCAAGAATGGCGATGAATCGACATGGGATGCGTGAGGAGCGGCTGGCTGGGTGTGATGCGGCGACAACGCAGGGGACTTGTCCAGTAAGGAGTCATGGTCTGTCTGAAGAATAAGAAAATCTGATTGTGGCGGCTCAGAACTGGACCCTGCACCTATCAACTCAAGCCGTAGCTACACGTATTCGGGAACATCTGCGCCTCTGTATACACACTGGGCCAAGAGCTGATCCATTGGGTGGATAACAGATGTTGCCGCCCCATGAAGCAGACATCGAGGGCTAAAAGAGAGAGAAAATCATTCAGAAATGGGATTCGCTGAATATTCATAAAACATCATCCAAAAAAAGTAGTTCCAATTGTTCTGGAAATTGGAATATAATCCTCTCCAGTTCTATAAAAACAGATTCAAAAAAATAAGGTCCTTAAAAGTTCCTATCTTGTTTGTTCATTTTTTTTCATTTATTTTACATTGGGATCAAAGAAATCACATAATAAACCCGGGAACATTACTCATAGATCAGCCGCAGGACTGTGGGATCTTCTTATATTTGTTTTCCATGGCATCCTTCCTCCTAAAATCGAATTTAAAATGATGGTATGAGCCAGAAGGAGTTCAGGGGTCGGTACCAGAGCCCCTCCGTGCTGAGTTCACAGTCTGTTGCACAGTCTCTCTGTCCGCTGCTGGAATAGCCCCTCATCCTGCCTACTGTAATCATCCACAGTGGCGGGGGGAAGTGCGCATGCACCAGTGTAACAGCCTGTGAATCTAACGCAGGTAAGGGTTCTGGAAAAATCATTAGCATAATTTTAAAAAATCATTTAGAAGGAGGAGGCCATGGATAACACATATAAGAAGATCCACAGTCCCGCGTGCCTGGGTCCAGGAGTAATGTCCCTGGTTTATCAGGATGGATTGGTGATGGGAGATTTCCTTTCAAGTGAACCCTAATGAAAAAAGAATGGTAGAAAAAGAATACTGAAACAAAAAATAAAAAAAAAAAAAAAAAAAAAAAAACAAGAGGGGGTCATGTACCAATGTCCAGGACAACTGGAGAAAGTCTGAAATGAATCAAAGAAAAAATTGGATTTGTTCGGTGTCAGAAATCAGCAAATAGATTTCATTCTGTAAGGCCACGAACATTTAATTCCACGGAAAACTTTTAAAGTGTCACCCAGAGAACAGAAGTGAGAGTGTAAACCGGGGATGAATAGCACCTGGGACGCCCTCCTCGGTGCTCCTTGCTCCCCCAGCCATGCAGAGAACAGAATGAGGAGTAAACTAGGGATGAATAGCACCTGCCTCCTCCGTTGCCTCCTCCGGTGCTCTTGCCCCCCAGCCCTGCAGAGACAGAATGAGAGGGTAAACTGGGGATGAATAGCACTGAATACCTCCTCCGGTGCCTCCTCTGCTCCCCCAGCCCTGCGAGAAACGAATGAGGAGTGTAAACTGGGGATGAATAGCACCTGACACCTCCCCGTGCCCCTCCGGTGCCTTCTCTGCTCCCCAGCCTGCAGAGAACAGAATGAGAGTGTAAACTGGGGGATGAATGAGCACCTGAATACCTCCTCCGGTTGCCTCTCTGCTCCCCCAGCCCTGCAGGAGAAACAGAATGAGAGTTGTAAACTGGGTGATGAATAGCACCTGAATACCTCCTCCGGTGGCTCCTCCGTGGCCTTCTCTGCTCCCCCAGCCCTGCAGAGACAGAATGAGAGTGTAAACTGGGGATGAATAGCACCTGGACTACCTCCTCCGGTGCCTCCTCCGGTGCTTCTTCTGCCCCCCGCCCTGCAGAGAACAGAATGTGAGTAGTAAACTGTGGAGAATAGCACCTGGACACCTCCCTGTGCTCCTCCGGTGCCTCCTGCTCCCCCAGCCCTGCAGAGAACAGAATGATAGAGTGTAAAATGGGATGAATAGCACCTGGAACCTCCCCTGTGCCTCCTCCGGTGCCTCTCTGCTCCCCCAGCCCTGCAGAGAACGAATGAGAGTGTAATTACGGGATATAATAGCACACCTGGACACCTCCTGTGCCTCCTCCGGTGCTCCTCTGCTCCCCCAGCCCCTGCAGAGAACAGAATGAGAGTGTAAACTGGGGATGAATAGCACCTGGAACCTGCCTCCTCGGTGCTCCTCTGCTCCCCCAGCCCGCAGAGAACAGAATGAGAGTGTAAAACTGGGGATGAATAGCACATGGACACCTCCCCTGTGCCTCCTCCGGTGCCTCCTCTGCTCCCCCAGCCTGCAGAGAACAGAATGGAGTGTAAACTGGGATGAATAGCACCTGGCGCCTCCTCGGTGCCTCCTCTGCGTCCCCGCCCAGCCCGAGAGGAACAGAATGAGAGTGGTTAAACTGGGATGAATAGCACCTGGACCCGCACTCCTCGGCGCTCCTCTGCTCCCCCAGCCCTGCAGAGAACAGAATGAGAGTGTAAAACTTGGATGAATAGCACCTGGACCCTCCTGTGCTCCTCCGGTGCTCTTGCTCCCCCCCAGCCTGGCAGAGAACAGAATGAGAGTGTAAACTGGGGATGAATAGCACCTGGACTCCCCTTGCCTCCCCGGTGCATTCTCTGCTCCCCCAGCCCTGCAGAGAACAGAAGAGAGACGTGAGATGGGGGATATCCACCTGAAACCTCGCTCTTTCTCCCCTGCCCCTTCCCCATCCGAATCTGTGTTCTGTAAAAATGGGGATGAATGCACCTGGCATCCTCCTCCGGTGCCTCCTCTGCTCCCCCAGCCCTGCAGGAGAACAGAATGAGAGTGTAAACTGGGGATGAATAGCACCTGAATACCTCCTCCGGTGCCTCCTCGGTGCCTTCTCTGCTCCCCCCAGCCCTGCAAGAACAGAATGAGAGTGTAAACTGGGGATGAATAGCACCTGAATACTCCTCCGGTGCCTCCTCTGCTCCCCCCAGCCCTGCAGAGAGAACAGAATGAGAGTGGTAAATGGGATGAATAGCAACCTGAATACCTCTCGTGTGCCTCCTCCGGTGCCTTCTTGCTCCCCAGCCTGCAGAGAACACGAATGAGAGTTGTAAACTGGGGATGAATAGCACCTGAATACTCCTCCGTGGGCCTTCTCCGAGTGCCCTCGCTCCGAGCCAGCCCTGCAGAGAACAGAATGAGATGTTAAACTGGGGATGAATAGCCACACGGCAACCCCCTGGCCTCCTCCGGTGGCCTCCTCTGATCCCCCAGCCCTGCAGAGAACCAGATGAGAGTGTAAATGGGATGAATAGCACCTGGAACCTCCCATGTGCCTCCTCCGGTGCCTCCTCTGCCCCCAGCCCTGCAGAGAACAGAATGAGAGTGTAAAACTGGGGATGAAATAGCACCTGGGACACCTCCCGTGCCTCCTCACGGTGCCTCCTCTAGCTCCCCCAGCCCTGCAAGAGAAACAGAATGGGAGTGTAAAACTAGGGGATGAATAGCACTGGACGCCTCTCGGTGCCTCCTCTGCCTCCCCCAGCCCTGCAGAGAAACAGAATGAGAGTGTAAACTGGGGTGGAATAAGCACCTGGACACCTCCCCTGTGCCTCCTCCCTCGAGTGCCTCCTCTGCTCACCCCAGCCTGCAGAGAACAGAAGTGAGTGTAAACTAGGATTGAATAGCACCTGGACTGCCTCTCCGGTGCCTCCTTGCTCCCCCAGCCCATGCAGAGACAGAATGGGAGTGTAAACTGTGGGAATGAATGAATAGCACCTGGACGCCTGCCTCTCGGTGCCTCCTCTGCTCCCCAGCCTGAAGAGAAGACAAGAATGAGAGTGTAAACTTTGGATGAATAGCACCTGGACACCTCCCCTGTGCCTCCTCCGGTCCTCCTATGCTCCCCCAGCCCTGCAGGAGAACAGAATGAGAGTGTAAAACGTGGATGAATAGCACCTGGAGCCTCCCGTGTGCCTCCTCCGTGCCTCCTCGCTCCCCCAGCCTGCAGAGAACAGAAATGAGAGTGTACTGGGGTAATAGCACCTGGACACCTCCCTCGGGCTCCTCCGGTGCCTCTCTGCTCCCCCAGCCGCAGAAGAACAGAATGTGAGTGTAAACTGGGGATGAATAGCACCTGGACGCTCCTCCCGGTGCCTCCTTGCTCCCCAGCCCTGCAGAGAACAGAATGAGGGTGTAAACTGGGGATGAATAGCACTGGACGCCTCCCCTGGCCTCCTCCGGTGCCTCCTCTGCTCCCCAGCCCTGCAGAGAACAGAATGAGAGTGTAAAACTGGGGATAAATAGCACCTGGACACCTCCCCGTGCTCCTCCGGTGCCTCCTCTGCCCCCAGCCCTGCAGAGAACAGAATGAGAGTGTAAACTGTGGATTGAACTAGCACCGGGGACACCTTCCCATGTGCCTCATCCGGTGCCTTCTCTGCTCCCCCAGCCATGCAGAGAACAGGAATGGAGTGTAAACTGGGGATGAATAGCACCTGGACACCTCCTGTGCCTCCTCGGTGCCTTCCTCTGCTCCCCCAGCCCTGCAGAGAACAGGAATGTGAGTGTAAACTGGGGAAGAAAGCCACTGGACGCCTCTCCAGGTGCCTCCTCTGCTCCCCCAGCCCCTGCAGAGAACAGAATATGGAGAGTGTAAAGGTGGATGAATAGCACCTGACCGCCTCCCCTGTGCCTCCTCTGTGCCTCCTCTGCTCCCCAGCCCTGCAGAGGAACAGACATGGAGAGTGTAAACTGGGGATAAATAGCACTCTGGAACCTTCCCTGGCCTCCTCCGGTGCTACTCCTGCTCCCCCAGCCCTGCAGAGAACAGAATGAGAGTGTAAAACTGGGGGTATGAATAGCACCTGGACACCTCCCCTGTGCCTTCCTCGGTGCCTCTCCTGCTCCCCCAGCCCTGCAGAGAACCAGAATGAGGGTGATAAACGGGAGAAATAGCAACTGACACTCCCTGTGCCTCTCGGTGCCTTCCTTGCTCCCAAGCCCTGCAGAGAAAGAATGAGAGTGTAAACGGGATGAATAGCCCTGGGGGAAACCGCCCCTCCTCCGGTGCCTCTCTGATCCCCCAGCCCGCAGAGAGAACAGAATGTGAGTGTTAAACTGTGGATGAATAGCACCCTGAATACCTCCTCCGGCTGCCTTCTTGCTCCCCAGCCCTGCAGAGAAAAAAGTAAGGGAGAGTGTAAAACTGGGATAAAAGCACTGGACACCTCCCCTGTGCCCTCCGGTGCCTCCTTTCTGTCCCCCAGCATGCAGGAGACAGAATGTGAGTATTGACGGGGAACTGATGATGGACATGAAAGCTCCCCTGTGCTCTTCCGGTGCCTCTCTGCTCCCCAGCCCTGCAGAGAACAGAATGTGAGTGTAAAATGGGATAGAATAGCACCTGGATGGAGCCTCCTCCGGTGCCTCTATGCTCCCCCAGAATGAAGAGAATCAGGAATGAGAGTGTAAAGAAAGGATGAATAGCACCTGAATACCTCTCCGGTGCCTTCTCTGCTCCCCCAGCCCTGCAGAGAACAGAATGAGATGTAAACTGTGGGATGAATAGCACCTGAATACTCCTCCGGTGCCTTCTCTGCTCCCCCAGCCCTGCGAGAACACGAGATGAGAGTGTAAACTGGGGATGAATAGCACCTGAATCACTCCTCCGGTGCCTTCTCTGCTCCCACAGCCCTGCAGAGAAGAAGTGAGTTGTTAAACTGGGGATGTTAATAGCACCTGGACACCTCCCTGTGCCTCCTCGGTGCCTTCCTCTGCTCCCCCAGCCCTGCAGAGAACAGAATGAGAGTGTAAAACTGGGGAGATATTGACTAGACACTGGACACCTCCCTTGTGCCCCTCGGTGCTTCTTGCTCCCCCAGCCCTGCAGAGACAGGAATGGAGTGTAAAACTGGGGGATGAATAGCACCTGGACGCCTGTGCCCTCCGGTGCCTCCTCTGCTCCCCCAGCCCTGCAGAGAACAGAATGAGAGTGTAAACTGGGGATGAATAGCACCTGGACACCTCCCCTCTGCCTCCTCCGGTGCCTCCTCTGCTCCCCCAGCCCTGCAGAGAAGAGAATGTGAGTGTAAACTGTGGATGAATAGCACCTGGACACCTCCCCTGTGCCTCCTCCGGTGCCTCCTCTGCTCCCCCAGCCCTGCAGAGAAGAGAATGTGAGTGTAAACTGGGGATGAATAGCACCTGGACACCTCCCCGGTGCCTCCTCTGCTCCCCCAGCCCTGCAGAGAACAGAATGAGAGTGTAAACTGGGGATGAATAGCACCTGGATACCTCGCCGGTGCCTCCTCTGCTCCCCCAGTCCTGCAGAGAAGCTCCTGGAAGTCACAGACACGCCCCTTCCATTGTTCCAGTATTGGGGGCGGGGCTGTGATTTTTAGGCAGCTGCCATACAGAGGATCATTGGAACCCATCCAATCATGAAAGTAAATACTCAAACTCCATCTGGACTCCTGACAACCAGGGACAGGATTCCGTCATTGATGCGTCCTACATGTTTCTGCTCAGAATATGTCTTTAGGTAAAACTATCCTTAAACTTTTACCGGTTGAAGAGTTCACAGAATTTGGTGAAGTAATGTGATCTTGTCACTTTTAGCCAAGCACAGCGCCGTTCATTGATTAGTGGCCATGTTTGGTATTGCAGCTTAGCCCCATTTTCTCATATAGGACTGAGCTGCACACAAGTCCCGTACTGTAGACATAACATTATCTGATATGAAGGAAGTCGTCTTACTACACGACGTCTGCTGTGCATAAAACCACAGCTTCTCACCTCCTCGCAGTCAGATTTACACCCTGACGTACAGTTTCATAGAGGTGGTACAACTATTTCTGTCATGGAGCCTGTGCCCACAGTGGAAATTCGTTAGCCCACCACAGAAAATGAGTAATTAAATGATCAGAGCTCAATTTTGCCAATGTATTGCTTGAATAGCAATTCCCTAATATGTTATCATTCATTCCCCTCATTCGCTGGTGTAACCCAGAATAATATTCCAATTATCATTTTTATTTCATATATTTAGAACAATAGGATCACATTGGATTTGGGATGGGAGGCCACCATCTAATGTGGAACAACCCCCAGAGCCCTTCTGTCTTATTAGCATAATTGTAAAAGTTGATTTTAATAATAATATTTCCTTTATTTCTATAGCGCACACAGATTCCGCAGCGCTGCACAGAGCTTGTCACATCAGTCCCGGTCCCCAATGGGGCTCACAATCTAATCAACCAACCAGGATTATTTGGTGTGTGGGAAGAAACTGGAGGATCCGGAGGATCTTAGAAGGAAGAGACCATGGATAACACATATAAGAAGATCCCACAGTCCCGGTGCCTGGATCTATGGGTAATGTCCATGGTTCATCATGCTTGGCTTTGAAGGTAGATTTCCTTTAATGGGCCAGAAATTTTGGGGGTAAAATTGCTGTTTAGGTTAAACCAATAATGTTCACTTAGAATAATACATTTATTTGTGGTTACACTGAAACATTGTTGTGATCTGCAACAGCTACATATTAAAGGAACCAGGGTCGGTTCCAGGTTTCAGGAGGCCCCTGGGCGACAGACCCTCAGTGGTCCCCTTTGCAGAAAACTCATGTGGCAGCATTCAAAATTCAGAAACTTAAAGTCTCCTGTTCCCAAAATTATTCCTAGGCTTATCCTCACAAACATCCCCATCATGGGTATTTTATATAAGCCCCCCTTGGATTCCTTATGAACAGCCTTATGTGGGCCCCCCAGCAGCTCTGGGCCCCGGCACTTGCCCAGGTATGCCCAGTGCTGGGGCCGGACCTGAAAGGAACACTCCAGTAAAAGCCAATGCTGCCTGGTGCAGGGGCTGAAGGGAGGAGCAGGACTCATTGTATTCCTAGAAGCTGGAGTCCTGCTCCTCCCTTCAGGGACTTGTATCCATATGTCATGCACTAGACGCGCCCATGAGCAGGCGGATTTACCGTAAGGCCATATGTTCGGGGATGTCCCCATGTATGAGGCTACTGCCCGAGCCACAAATTATAGAGCACATCCTATTCCTGCCCAAGTTCGGACCTCACATGCGGTGACTTACAGACCTCAGGACTGCGGATATGACCTCATTCCTGTGCGTGAAGGGTCAACTAATGTGCAACTTTTTGTTACAAAATTGGGGCTCGCAGTAATCCAAGCACACGCTGCAAAAGCAAAGCCCATACAGGTGCAAGGTCGTGATTTTTGCCATGTGTGGACCTCCCTCTATTCATCTTACTTAGTATCTTTATTAGTGACGTCTCCATCGGATAAATTGCAACAAAAAGTTGCGCAGATTGCTCCTCTCGCTCGCTGACCTTTGCTGTGTAATGGGGTCCGAGGGGCGACACTTGTTCCGCCAGGCTTTAATGTGATAATGAAGCAGTGCATTATGGATCTCAATAGAACCTTCCACTTCAATACTCGGGAGACGCGTTCTCTGCGGCCGGAGCGCCGCTCCCCGGAGACCGCCACTTCATGCGGACAACAGGTGTAGATGTAGAGTAATGGGACTGACTGCGTTTTCCATTCCCATTCATGTCGGAGACGCACAAAGCCATATATACATCTTACAGTGAAATCAATACCTTCCCCAAAGACGCGGCCGTAGATCTATGGACGGTGCGTAACGTCTTTAGAGGAAAAATAATATAACGTCTTCTATTCCGGAGCTAATTATGATGTATGAGACGCGGCGGAGGGGCCCGTCCGATGTGCCGGCAGCTTAATGACCGGGGTTAAGGTTATTAACATCTGGGATCAAAGGACAATCTGGGGGGAGGGGGGGGGGGGGGGGGGGGGGGGCAGAAGTTTCCGTAATAATGAAAATAATCCGCTGACTGATAAGAGCAACATTGTATACTTAACCCCTTACTTGCTCATATTATGGGATTAATGATGAACATGACCTGAGGTTGTTCCCATTATCCGCGGCAGGGACAGACCATCGGTGCGGAATACGGAACGGCCGCCATCGGAGAAATGACTCTATTTGTTCTGATTAAATATCACCGGGAATTATTTACATAGGGAATGAAAATACTCCGGAACATGCAGGTTTTTTTCCAATACAATTAGCACATTTTTTCTTCCGTAGTTTTACTTGATACTTTGTATCGATATTTTATAGGATATTGGGTCGGAATCTATCAAAAGGCTCCGCCCATTTATTGTAGAAAGCCCCACCCCTATTTATATCACGTATTATCTCCTTGCGTTCCCTGCGAGGGATATAAGAGGAAAGTGAAATCCGTAACATCACTGGGAGGAGATCAGACCTGGAATAGACTTCAAGTGTCATGGCGGAAATACTTCACAATCAGAACCTCGGAGTAATTGCGTCCTGTCACTCCAAGCGCCAACGGTTTATATATTCAGCAAATAATTGAATTTATTCATTTAATGAAAAGTTAGACAATTTTCCAATATAGTTTCTGCAGATCTCTGCTTGCTGTCACTCTATAGGAAACTTCATTGTTTACTTTTTTATGGTGATATGCACTGATCCCTGATCATGTGATGTCACACAGGTGCACGGCTCGTTATGTCCCTGGTCATGTGATGTCACACAGGTGCACGGCTTGTTATATCCCTGGTCATGTGATATCACACAGGTGCACGGCTCGTTATATATCCCTGATCATGTGATGTCACACAGGTGCACGGCTCGTTATATCCCTGGTCATGTGATGTCACACAGGTGCACGGCTCATTATATCCCTGGTCATGTGATGTCACACAGGTGCACGTACTCATTTGCCTGATGTGCACAGCTACTTGGTGGCTTCCAGGACGTGGATATGACTAGTGGTTCAGGATCTGCTAGATAGAAAGGTAGGTAGGTAGGTGGTGTCTGACCTGGAGAGGTAGGTCACCAGTGCGTTCACCTAGTTATCCCCTTACTCTGCTGGGGGTCCTGTTACCCAGAGGTCGGGCGTGCACCCACATGGCCCCATGGAAGAGAGTGGAGTTGCAGGGTGGGCGCCTGAGCTTACACTCCATCTATCAGGGGGGCCCCATACTCCTCATCTCTCAGGGGGCCCCTCTACTCCTCATCTGTCAGGGGGGCCCTTATACTCCTTATCTATCAGGGGGCCCCCATACTCCTCATCTGTCAGGGGGTCCCCATACTCCTCATCTCTCAGGGGGCCCCCATACTCCTCATCTCTCAGGGGGGCCCTCAAACTCCTTATCTATCAGGGGGCCCCCCATACTCCTCATCTCTCAGGGGGGCCCTCATACTCCTTATCTATAGCCGGCTCCTGCGTACATTCAGTAATTGAGGTCTGGAGCTCCCGTGTAGTGCAGGCTCCACCAGGCAGTCCGTAGGTCAGGCCTTACTCTCCGCCTGGCAGTGTGGTCAAGCCTCCGCATGGGCCTCCCCCCAGTGTAGTAGTAGTGGTGCCGGGACTCCGGTGTGTGCAGGCACCTCGGACCGGCCCTCCTTCCTGCCAGTGTTCAGCCTCTCGCTGGGCCTTCCTCTGTGTAGTAGTAGGTAGTGGGAGGCCGGTCTCGGTGCGTCGGCAGGCCTCGAGGCTCCCTCCTGGCCGTGTATCAGCCTCCGCCTGGGCCTTAACTCCTGTGTAGGAGTAGTAGTGAGTGGAGGCCGGGTCCGTGTAGTGCAGGCCCTGGCTCTCTCCTGCGTGTTAGTCACTCTCCGCGGGCCGGGTCCTCTGTTTAATAGTAGTAGTAGTGGAGGCCGGCTCCCTGGATGTAGTGCAGAGCCTCGGGCCTCCTCGCAGGTGTCAGCCTCCCGCCTGGGGACGTTCCTCTGTGGGAGTACAGAGTAGTAGAAGTGGAGGCCGTGACGCTGGTGTAGTAAGGAATCTGGGCCTCCCTGGCATCTGTGTCACCCTCGCCTGTGCCTTCCTCCTGTGTGTTCGTTAGTAGTGGCGAAGGCGTCGGGCTCCGGTGTGTGCAGTCCTCAGGGCCACTCCTACGCAGTGTGTCAGCCTCGCCTGGGCCTCCCCCAGTGTAGTTAGTGGCAGCCGGGCTCGGGTTGTAGTACAGGCCCTGGGCCTCCTTAGTGGCAGTGTGTCGCAGCCTCCGGCCTGGGCCTTCCTCCTGTGGTGTAGTATAGTAGTGGAGGCCGGCTCCCGTGTAGTACAGGCCTCGGGCCTTCCATTACGTGGCATGTGTATCCAGGCCTCCGCCTGGTGCCTTCATCCTGTAGTAGTAGTAGTAGTGGGAGGCGGGCTACGGTGTAGTACAAGGCCCGGCCCTCGTCCTCCTGGCAGTGTGTGCAGCCTCCCCTGGGGCCTTCCTCCTGTGTAGTAGTAGTAGTGGAGGCCGGGCTCCCGTGTAGTGCAGGCCTCGGCTCCCTCTGGCATGTGTATCAAGCGCCGCCCTGGGGCTCCTCCTGTGAGTAGTAGTAGAGCTTATGGGCCGGCTCAGGTGTAGTGCAGGCCTCGGCTGCCTCCTGGCAGTGTATCACAGCCTCCGCAGCTGGGGCCTTCCTTCCTGGTAGTAGTAGTAGTTAGTGGAGCCACGGGCTCCGGTAGTGCAGAGGCCTCGGGCTCCCCCTCTGCAGTGTATCACCTCCGCCTGGGCCTTCCCTCCGGTGTAGTAGTGTATGTGAGGCCGGGCTCCGGTGTAGTGCAGGCCTCAGGCCTACCTCCTGTGCAGTGTGTCAGCCTAACGCCTGGGGCCTCCTCCTGTGTAGTAGTAGTGAGCGTGATCGGTAGTACAGTCGGGCTCACCGGCTGTGAGCCATAGCAATCCGGGTTTAGGGCAGCTCCAGGTTAGCCCTCGCTCTCTGGCAGTGTGTCGCCTACGCCTGGGGCCTCCTACGTGTAGTAGTACGTGGAGGACCGGGTCCGGTTAGTGCAGGCTCGCCTCCTCCTGGGCAGTGAGTCCGCCTCCGACCGTGGGGCCTTCTTCCTCTGTTGTATAGTGTAGCGTCCGTTAGTGGCAGGCCCCGGCCTGCCGTTGTAGTAGGGCCTCAGGCCTCTCATGGACAGTGTTGTACAGCTCCGCCGGGGCCTCCCCCCGTTTGAGTAGTAGTAGGAGGCCGGCTCCCGTGTAAGTCTCTCGCAGTTGTTACAGCCGAGGCATCCTACCTGGGCAGTGTGTCAGCCTCCGCCTGGGGCCTCCCCCAGTGTAGTAGTAGTGGAGGCCGGGCTTCCTGTTAGTGCAGCCTCGGCCTCCTTCTCTCAGTGTCTCAGCCCGCCTGGGGCCTTCCTACTGGCCAGAGTAGTAGTGAAGTGCAGGCGTGCTCCCGTGTAGTACAGGCCTCGGGCCTCCTCCTGGCAGTGTGTCTCACCACTTCTCCTGAGAATGACGCTGGTGTAGCAAAGCACGGGTCCTCTGATTGTCAGCTCCGCATGGGGCTCAGTGTAGTGTATTGTAGTAGTGGAGGCCGGTGCTCCCGGTGTATATGCAGGCCTCGAGCATCCTCCTGGAGTGTTGTCAGCCTCACGCCGTGGGCCTCCCCCAGTGTATAGTAGGGTAGGCCGGGCTCGTGTAGTACAGACTCGGGCTCCTTCTGGCGTGTGTCGGCTCCGCCTGGGCCTTCCTCCTGTGTGTAGTAGTAGTAGGGAGCCCGGCTCGGTGTGTACAGGCCTCGGGCCTCCTCTGGCTAGTGTGTCAGCCTCCGCCTGGGCCTCTCCCCTCCATGTAGCATATAGTCGGAGGCCGGGCTCGTGTAGGTGACAGCCTCAGCCTACCTCCTGGCAGTGTGTCAGCCTCCGCCTGGGGCCTTACCTCCTGGTGTAGTCTAGTAGTAGAGGATCCCGTGAGGCAGGCTCCTCTGAGTGTGTACAGGCCTCAGCCTCCTACTGCAGTGTGTTTCGCTCTCCGCCTGGGCCTTCCCCATAGTAAGAGTAGTGAGTGTAGAAAGCGCTGCTTAACCGGTGTAGTGCAGGCTCAGGCCCTCCTCGCAGTGTGTCAAGACCTCCCCTGGGCCTTCATCTCTGTGTAGTATGTGCTAGTGGAGACGGGCTCCCGTGTAGTGAGCCTCCTCTGCTAGAGGCCTCAGGACCTCTCCTGCAGTGTGTCAGCTCACGCTCGGTGCCTCACCAGTGCTCGTAGAGTGCGAGACCGGTACCGTGAATAAGTGCAGCAACTCAAGCGCCTCAACTGGCAGTGTGTCAGCCTCCGCCTGGGGCTACTCCTGTGGTAGTAGTAGTGGAGCGGGCTCAGGCGGTGTAGTGACAGGCCTCGGGCCTACTCTGGAAGTGGTCGCCTCGCTGGGCCTTCCTCTGTAGTAGTCAGGTTCCACGTGAGCCGTGCTCCGTAGTAAAAGTCCCCTTTCCTTCCTCCCCCACCCTGCTAGTTTCAGCATCCCACGGTGCCTTCCTCCTTTCCTGCCTATATTAGTCCGGCTGTCTCCTAGTTGAATACAACCCCCTCTCCCTCACTTCCATTACACGTGTCCAAGTCCCCATGTCCTTTTTCCGCACCTGCGAGCTCTTCCAACTTCTCTTATGCTTATGGAGGCCGGGCTCCCGTGTAGTACAGGCCTCGGGCCTCCTCCTGGCAGTGTTGTCAGCCTCCGCCTGGGGCCTTCCTCCGGGGGAGGGTGTGGGGGCGGCCGCGCTATTTTTGGCCCGGTCTCCCGGTTGCGTCAATGCCCGCGCCCCCTGCGTCACTCTCTTTTCTTCCGATCACTTTTTCCCTTTCGTTGTCGGCCGCGGGTCCGCCCTGTGTCTGCAGCCTGGGAACGTACAACCTACCGGTGACGCCCTGACACACTGCACCGAAACGTCACCGGGCTCAGCGCCGCTCCGAGAGCCAGCGATGAAAGCGCACGATGTGACGTAAACGATGTCTGCTGCAGGTGTCCGGCTCCCACGTATCTGGTCCGCACTGGAGCGGCTGTCATCACTGTCTCCTCACTAAATAAACTCCTCTGCGGCCATCGCTGTCTGCAGAGATCGGGACAATTATTATCTCATGGGGGAAGAGTTTAATCAAGGGGACTGTGCCCCTGACCAAGTAGATTGCTCAAGGGCCGAGAGAAATAGGCCCTAGAGAAAGAGCCCCGATAGTTCGGAGCGAAGGACGCAGGACCCCCAAAGATGAGGGAGTATGGGGCCCCCCCTAGAGATGGATGTAGAGGGCATACCGAATGGGCCCCCTAAGATAGAGATGAGCTCCGAAGAATATGGGGGAGCCCCTGATAGGAATGAGGGTAGAGGGGTAACCCCATAGAGAGATGTAGGGTCACCCTGGAAGAGAGGACGCCCCCTGACAGTCGAGAGTAGAGGCCCCCTAGATAGGTATGAGGCATAGAGAGTAGGAATGGGGCCACCCGAAGAGGAGATGAGTATGGGCCACATACGCTGAACTGATGGGATTTGATCGGACCGCCCTTTGAAAAGAAGGAGTATGCCGACCATGAGGATATGGGCCCCCGCCTAGAAAGTATAGGGGAACACCCCCTAGTCGAGATAGGCAGTCCCCTTAGCTGTGGTCCCCCTCTGGATGCGCAGAGAAGGAGTTAGGGGGCAACCCACCTGAAGATGGATTGAGATCAGGCCCTCCCTTAGAGATAGAAGTATGGGCACCACCCTGAATAGGAGGGCAGGCCCTACAGATCAGGGTAGGGCCCCTGAATAGAGCATGACCCCTGAGGGAGATAGCCCCTCTGATAGATGAGGGAAAGTATATGAGGGCCCCCCGATAGTAGATATGAGGCGCTGATATGATGGCCCTGATAGTTGGAGTACGGGGCTCCCTGTAATAAGGAGTAGGAGGCCCCCCCATGGAGAGCTGGATTATGGGGCCCCCCCTGAGAGAGCTGGAGTATTGGCCCCCCTGAGAGATGAGGAGTATTGGGGCCCCCTGAGAGAGTGAGAGTATGGGGCCCCCCTGAGAGATGAGGAGTTCTGGGGGCCCCCAATGATACGGATATGGCCCTGAAGAAGAGAATGGGGCCCCCCTAAGTATAGGAGTGAAATGGGGGACCCCCTGACAGAATGAAGGAGGTATGGGGGACCCCTGATAGATGAGAGTAATGAGGGCCCCCTTGATAGACTAGAGTAATGAGGGCCCCCTGATAGATAAGGAGTAATGAGGGCCCCCCTGATAGATAGGTCATAGGCCTGATGGAGTAGAGCCCCCTGATAGATGAGGAGTAAATGAGGTCCCCCTGCTAGAGTGAGTATGGGCCCCCTGAAGATGAGGCGTATGAGAGGGACCCCCCCCTGAGAGATGAGTATGGGGGCCCCTTAGATGAGGAGTATGGGGGTATCCCTGAAAGAGTGATGAGGGCCCCCTATAATGAGGAGTTATGACGGGCCCCTGAGGAGATGAGGAGTATGGGGACCCCCTGAGAGATGAGGAGTATGAGGGCCCCCCTGATAGATGACGGAGTAAGGGCCCACCTGATAGATAAGGAGTATGAGTGGCCCCCTGGATAGATGAGGGTAATGGGGGATCCCCTGAAAAGAGTATGAGGGCCCCCCTGTAATGAGGGAGTATGAGGGCCCCCACTGAGAGATAGAGTATTGGGGACCCCTGAGAGATGAGAGTATGCGGGCCCCCTGATAGATGATGAGTATGAGGACTCACCCTGATAGATAAGGAGTAGAGGGCCCACCCTGAGAGTGAGGAGTATGAGGCCCCAGATAGATGTAGGAGATGGGGGACCCTGAAGATGAGGAGTATGGGGACCCCGTTGATAGATGCGGAGTAAAGTACCCCCCTGAGAGCTGAGAGTATGAGGGCCCCCCTGTATAGATGAGGAGTATGAGGCGCCCCGTAGAGATAAGGAGTATGAAGGGCCCCCGACTGATAACGGATAAGCCCCTGAGTAGTATGAAGCGGCCCCCTGATAGATGAGGAGTATGAGGTCCCCCTTATTGAAGTAATGAGGTCCATGGAGGTAGGCCCCCTGATAGATGAGGAGAGTGCACTGAGGAGGAGCCCCCCTATAGATTAGATGGGCGAAGATAGGAGTATGGGATCCCCTGAAAGGAAGTATGAGGGCCCCCTGAATAAATGAGGGATATGAGGGCCCCCTGAGAGATGAGGTTTATGGGGGGACACCCCCTGAGAGATGAGGAGTATGGAGGGCCCCCTATAGATTGAGAGTATGAGTGGGCCCCCTGATAATAAGGATAGAGGGGGCCCCCCTAGAGATCGAGATATGAGGGCCCCCTATAGATGAGATATGGGGACCACTGACAGACTGAGGAGATTAGGGGACCCCGTATAGGGAATGGGAGTATGAGGACCCCCTGAGAGATCGAGAGTATGAAGGGCCCCTGATAGATTGAAGGATTGAGGGCCCCCTGATTAGATAACGGAGTATGGGGCCCCCTGATCAGATAAGGTATAAGTGGACCCCTGATAGATAAGGAGATTTTAGGGCCCCCTGGCTGATAAGGGAGTTGAGGGCCCCCTGAAGATAGGTAGTATGGGGACCCCCTGATAGATTAAGGAGTAGAGGGGCCCCCCCTGATAAATAAGGAGTATGGCGGACCCCCTGAAGATAGGGATGAGGGCCACCCTGTATAGATTAGGAGTATGGGGGACCCCCTGATAGATAATGAGTATGAGGGCCCCCCTGAGATCGATAAGGAGTATGGGGGGACCCCCTGACAGATGAGGAGTAATGGGGTACCCCCTGATGGTAAGGATTATGAGGGCCCCCAATGAGATGAGGAGTATGGGGTACCCCCTGATAGATAAGGAATATGAGGGGGGCCCCCGAGAGCTGAGGAGTATGGGGGCCCCCTGATAGATAAGGAGTATGAGGGCCCCCCTGAGAGAGTAGGAGTATCTGGGGTCCCCTGAGAGATAAGGAGTATGCGGGCCCCCTGAGAATAAGGAGATGGAGGGCCCCCCTTGATAGATAGGAGTCTGAGGCGCCCCCTGATAGATAAGGAGTCTGAGGGCCCCCCCCTGAGAGATGAGGGAGTATGGGGCCCCCGATAGATAAGGAGTATGAGGGCCCCCAGAGAGATGGAGGAGTATGGGGCCCTCCGGAGATAGAGAGTTGAGTGGCCCCCCTGATAGATAAGGAGTATGGGGGACCCCCTGACAGATGGAGTATGGGGGGTAACCCCTGATAGAATAAGGGGTATGAGGGGCCCCACTGATGATGGGAGTAGGGGGGACCCATGATACGATAAGGAGATATGAGGCCCCCTGAGAGATGAGGAGGCACCCTATGAGTGCGAAGATAAGGTGAGGGCCCCCTGACTAGAATAGAGTTATGGGGCCCCCCTGAGAGATGAGGTATGGGGGCCCCCTGAAGATAAGGAGTAGAGGGCCCCCCCTGAAGATGAGAGTATGGGCCCCCTGAGAGATAAGGAGTATGAGGGCCCCCTGAGAGCATAGGAGTATGAGGGCCCCCCTGAGAGATAAGGAGTATGAGGCCCCCTGAGAGATGAGGAGTATGGGGACCCCCTGAGAGATAAGGATATGATGGGCCCCCCTGAGAGATAATGAGTACTGAGGCCCCCCTGATAGGTAAGGAGATAGAGGGCCCCTGATAGATAATGGAGTAGTAGGGCCCCCCCTGGATAGATAAGAGTATGAGGGCCCCTGATAGATAAGGAGTCTGAGGGCCCTCCCTTAGAGAATAAGGATAATGAGGGCCCCCCTGAGAGAGTGCAGGAGTTGGGGCCCCCCTTGAGAGATAAGGAAGTTAGGCCCCTGAGTAGGTGAGGGCCCCCCTTATAGATAAGGAGTATGCAGGGCCCCCTCGATAGAAGGATAGAGGGCCTGAAGATGTGGGATGATGTGTTGGCCCCCCTGATAGATAGAGTATGAGGGCCCCCTGATAGTAAGGAGTATGAGTGGCCCCCTGAATAGAAAGGAGTATGAGGGCCCCCTGAGCAGATAGGATATGGGGGCCCCTGATAGATAAGGAGTATGGGGACCCCTGACAGATGAGCAGTATGGGGGCCACCCTGTAGATAAGGATAGGGCCCCCTGACATATAAATGGAGTAGTGGGGCCCCCTGACCGATGGAGTGTAAGCGCAGGCCGCCCACCCTGCGCTCCACTTCTCTTCCATGGGGCCAGGTGCGGTCACGCAGCCCGACCCTCTGGGGTACGATGACCCCAGCAGAGTAAGGGATAACATAGGTGAACGCATGGTGGACCTACCTCTCCAGGTTCAGACACCCACCTAACCCTACCCTAACCCTTTCCTATCTAGCAGTCCTGAACCACTATCATATCCAGTCCTGGAAGCCACCACGTACTGTGCCCACATCAGGCATCTGAGTACGTTCCTCTGCACCACTCGGTGGTTAGCCACCCCCCCCCCCCATCAGCGACATGAGTACTTACTGCTGCATCACGACGGGGTCGCCAGCCCAGGAGGGCCCCGAGACCGCAAACGCAACCCGGAGGCAACATGGTTACTTACCTCGCATCACTCTGTGGGAACCACCCGCCATCAGAACGTGTACATAAGTATGGTCATGTGATGTCACACAGGTGCACGGCTCTTATGATCCTTGGTCTATGTAAGAGCAACGGTTACACAGGTGCCACCGCTGTTTATCCTGTGTTATGGCACCTGTGTGACATCCACTGCATGAATATAATAGAGCGTGACTGTGTCCCATGACATCTATTGACCATGTTACAAACCAGGATAACACCTCACCTGTGACACATGACCAGGGATATACGAGCCGTGACCTGTGACATCACATGACCAGATAAACTAGCCGTGCAACCTGGGACCAATACGTATATAACCAGCTGTACGAGGATATAACGAGCGTGACCTGTGTGACATCACATGAACCGGGATATAACGAGCCGGCTTGCACACATCCTGTTGAACCTATGTGCCATCACATACCAGGGAATAACGAAGCCGTGACACCTGTGTGAATTAACATAGACCCGGGATTATAGAGCCGTCACCTGTGGTGATTACATGACCAGGGATATACCGAGCCAGCACGTGTCGTGACATCACTGACCAGGGGATGTCGAGCCGTAACCCTGTGGACATCACATAAGACGCGTGATATAATGAGCCGCTGCACCTGTTCGACATTCACGATGACCAGGGACTATACGAGCCGTGCACACTGTGAACTTCACATGACCAGGGATATTACGAGCCAGTGCCAACCTGTGTGGACATCACATGACAGGGATAAAACGAGCCGTGCACCTGTGTGACATCACATGACCAGTATATTAAGAGCCGTGCACCGGTGACATCACATGACCAGGGACATATACGAGCCGTGCCCGGACAAACCTGAAAGTTCACGATCTCGCACGGGACATCACATGAACAGGGATATTATGAGCATCGGCACCTTGTGTGACATCACAAACCACGGATTAACAGCGTGCACCTGGTGTGACCTCACATGACCAGATATAAAGACCGTGCACCTGTTGTGACAATCACTGACCAGGGACATAACGAGCCGTGCAACTCGTGCGTACCACACAATGACCATGTATATACGAGCGCCTTGTCACACCCGATAAGCTTGTTGGACATCACATGACCAGGGATATAACGCGTGACCTATGTGACATCATTGCCAGTTTGAGTGACCTGACACAACTGACAGGATATAACGAGCCGTGCACGCGGGGTGACATCACATGACCAGGGAACATACTACACGACATTCACAGGAGTAAAGCGTGCACCTGTGTGAACTCCATGACCAGGGATATAACGAGCGTGCACCTGTGTGGCATAACATGACAGGGTATAACGAGCCGTGCACCGTGTGAACTCACATGACCATGACTCGGTACATTATCACCATAAGAAGTACACATGAAGTTTCCTATCGAGTGACAAGCAAGCAGAGATCTGCAGAAACCCTATCTTGGAAATTTGTCTAACTTTCAATTAATGAATAAATTTCCAATTATGTGCTGAATATATAAACCGTTGGCGCTTGGGGGATTGAGACGCAATTAAAACTACTTCCGAGTTCTGATTGTGGACGTAAATTTCCGCCATGCACTGGAAGTCTATCCGGGGGGGGGTCGGTATCTCTCACAGTGATGTTACGGATTCACTTTCTCTTATAATCCTCGCAGGGAACGCTAGGAGAATAATAATACTGATTAAATAGGGTTGGGTTTTTCACAATAAGTGGGCTGAGCTTTTGATTAGCAATGTTCAGAAAAGTGAGCAGATTCCGACCAATATCCTATAAAATTCGTACAAATAGCAGTAACACGGAGGAAAAAAATGTGCTAATTGTATTGGAAAAAAAACCCTGGCCTTGTTCCGGAGTATTTTCATATTCCCTATAAATTTCTGTAAATATAGTCCCGGTGATATGTATCAAACAAAATAGAGTCATTTCTTTCTCCTATGGCGGCCGTGTCCGTATATTCCCAAGCCGATGGTCTGTCCGCCCGGATAATTGGGAACCGAACCTACAGTGCAATGTTCATCATGAATGATCCCATAATAGAGCAATAAAGGGGTTAAGTTACAGTTGCCTTATCAGCAGCGGATTATTTTCATTATTACGGCAACTCTCTGCCCCCCCCCCCCCCCTAATCCTCTATATACCCCCAGATTGGTCCTTGTGATCCCATGTTAATAACCGTTAACCCCGTCATAGTAAGTGCGGCGGCAACAATCGGACGGGCCCCTCCGCCCGTCTCATACATCATAATTAAGCAGTCCGGAATAGAAGACGTTCATTGATTTTTCCTTGACCACGAACGTTACGTCCACCGTCCATAGATCTAGGGCGGCCGCGTGCTGGGGTAGGGTCTAGAGTCGTCTTGGTAAGAGTATACTATGGCTGTGTGCGTCCCGACATGAGGAGGGAAAGGACGCAGTCGATCCCATGAACTCAGCAAGCTACACCTTTTGGCCGCATGAAGGAGGGTCGCCGGAGCGCGCTCCGGCCGCAGAGAACGCGTCTCCCGAGTATGATTAGGAAGGTTCACTGGAGATCCATAAGTCCACTGCTTCATTGTCACATTAAACCTGCGGAACCAAGTGTCCCCCTCCTTACCCCATTACCCTCAAAGTCCAGGTACGAGCGAGAGGAGCAATCTTGCCAACTTTTTGTTTGAAGATACAATTTATCTCCGATGGGATACGTCCCAACTAATAAATAGATCCTAAGTAAGATGAAATAGGAAGGTCCACACATGCAAAAAATCACAACCTGCCACCTGTAGGCTTTGCTTTTGCAGCTGTGTGCCTGGATTACTGCGCGCCCCATTTTGTAACAAAAGTTGCTCCATTTAGTTGACCCTTCAGCACAGGGAGATGGGTCATAATCCGCATCTGAGGTCTGTACGTCACCGCATGTGAGGTCCGACTTGGGCAGGAATAGGATTTGTCTCTAATGATTGGGCTCGGTCAGTCGCCTCATACATGGGCATCCCCGAACATAGTGGCCTTCGTACAATTCCGCCTCTCAAATGGCGGTCTGAATCATGACATGATGATACAGTCCCTGAAGGAGGGCAGGACTCCAGCTTCAGGAACAATGATCCTGCTCCTCCCTTCACCCCTGCACCAGGGGGGCACATGCATGGCTGTTATACTCGAGATGTTCCTTCAGGTCCGGCCCAGCACGGATCTGGCAAGTGCCGGGCCCAGTAGCTTGCTGGGGGGGCCCACATAGGCTGTTCACTAAGGATCCTCCAAGGGGGGCTTATAAAATCCCCATGAAGGGAGTGTTGTGTGATGGATAGCCATAGGAATAATTTTTGGGAACAGAGACTTTAAGTATCGTTCTCTGAAATTTTGAATGATGTCCACACATGAGTTTTACTGCAAAGGTGGCCCGAGGGTCTGTCGCCCAGGGCCTCCGAAACCTCGGAACCCGACCCTGGTTCCTTTAATATGTAGCTGTTTTGCAGATCACAACAATGGTTTCACTGTAACCCACAAATAAATTGTATTATTCTAATGAACATTATTGGGTTGTAACCTAAAGGCATTTTACCCCACAAATTTCTGCCCATTAAAGGAAATCTACCTTCAAACCAAGCATTGATGCCATGGAACCATTAACCCATAGATCCGTGCACCGGGGACTGTGGTGGATCTTCTTATATGTGTTTTTCCTGGTCTCTGTCCTTTTCTAAAATCCTACCGGAGCCTCCATGGTTCTTCTCCCACACACAAATAATTCCGGGTGGGTGTGATTGATCTGTGACCCCATTGGGGACACGACTGACTGTGACAAGCTCGGTGCAGCGCTGCGGGAATCTGTGTGCGGCTATAGAAATAAGGAAAAGTAGTATAAAATCAACCTTTACAATTATGCTAAAGACCCAAGGCCGGGGGGTTGTTCCACATTCTAGAGGTAGGCCTGCCCATCCCAAATCCAACTGTGATCCTATTGTTCTAAATATGGAAATAAAATGATATTGGAATATTGATTCTGGGTTTACACCAGCGAGAGAGGGAATGAATATCCTAATTAGGGATTGCTTATCTCAGCAATACTTGGCAAAATTGAGCTCTGATCATTATTATGCTCATTTTTCGTGGTGCGGCTAACGAAGTCCACTGTGGGCCACAGCTCCATTCAGAACTGTGTACCCCTCTTGGAAACTGTACGTCCAGGGTGTAAATGACGTGCGGGATAGAAGCTGGGTTTTATAGCACAGCCAACGTCGTGATAAAGGACACTTCCTGTCCTATCAGATACTGTTTGTCTACAGTAGGGACTTTGTGCAGTCAGTCCCTGTAGAGAAAATGGGGCTAAGCTCGTCAATACCAAGCATGGCCACTATCAATGAGCGGCTGCTGTTGCTTGGCTAAAAGTGACAATGATCACTTACTTAAAAACCAAATGTCTGTGAACTTCTTCAACCGTTGAAATGTTTAGGTATAGTTTTTTACCTTAAATGACTTAGCTGACAACCAATCATGTATGAGCCATCCAATGACGGAATCCTGTCCCCTGGGTGGGCAGAGTCCGATGGAGTTTGGGATTTGTGTTGATGGAGGGTTCCATCTAGCCTCTGTATGGCACGCTGCCTGACAAATAATCAGCCCCCCCCCCCATACGACAACTGAGGGGCGTGTCTGTGACGGCCAGGGAGCTTCTCTGCACGGAGCGGGGGAAGCAAGATGCAACCGGAGGAGGCACAGGCGGTTGTCCAGGTGCTATCATCCCCATTTTACACTCTCATTCTGTTCTCTGCAGCGGTGGGGAGCCAGAGGAGGCACCGGCAGGAGTGCACAGGGTAGGTGTCCAGGTGCTATTTATTCCCCAGTTTACACCTCATCTGTTCTCTGCTCCCGCGGCTGGGGGAGCAGAGGAGGCACCGTAGAGCACAGGGGGTGTCCAGGTGCTTAGCAACCCCAGTTTTACACGCTTCTCATTGTTTTTCCCCCCCCCCCTTTCTCATCTGCAGGGCTGGGTGAGCAGAGAGAGGCACCGGGGAGGACACAGGGAGGGTTCCAGCGCGCGTTTGCATCCCCAGTTACACCCTCATTCTGTTCTCTGCAGGGCTGGGGAGCAGAGGAGGCACCGGAGGAGGCACGGAGTGTCCGAGTGCTATGTCATCCCCTCAGGTTTACACTCCACTTCTGTCTTCTCTGCATGGCTGGGGGACAAGAGGCACCGAGGAGGCACAAGGGTAGCTCGTGCCAGGTAGTCATAGCTCCCAGTTTACACTTCACTGTTACTGCTTGCAGGGCGGGGGAGCAGAGGAGGCACGCGAGGAGGCACAGGAGGTGTCCCCCCCCACAGGTGCTATTCATATCCCCAGTTAACAACTCATCAGTTCTGTCTCTGACAGGCTGTCGGGAGCAGAGGAAGCACCGGAGGAGTCGATAAGTCAGTGTGACTTTCATCACCCGTTTTACACCTCATTCGTGCTCCTGCAGGACTGGGGGACAGAGAAGGCACGGTAGGAGTAGTTCAGTGCTATTCACTCCACAGTTTACACTCTTGCTGTTCTCTGCAGGGCTGGGGGAGCAGAATGCACCGGAGGAGGATCGTCGTGCATTTCATCCACCTTTTTACACTCTCATTCCTGATCTCTTGGCACTGGGGGGGAGGCATGAGGAGGCACCGGGAATGTTCCATGGTGCTATTCATCCCCAGTTTACACTCTCATTCTGTTTCTCTGCGGGCTGGGGAGCAGAGGAGCACGGAAGATGCCAGGGATGAGGCGCCTAGTCGCTGTTACCATTGTCATAGTTCCCCGTCTAATACACTCACATTCTGTTCTCTGCATGCTGGGGGACAGAAGAGGCACGGAGGGACGGCGAGAGTGTTCCAGGTGCTTTATCCCAGTTTTACACTCTCACTTTCTGGTTCTCTGCAGGGCTGGGGGTAGCATGAGAGAGGTCACGAGGAGGTATCCAGGGGCTATTCATCCCCAGTTTACACTCCATCTAGTCTCTCTCGCGGGCTGGGGGATGCAGTAGAGCCCGGAGGAGGCAGGCGGAATTCCCCCAGGTGCTATTCATCCCCGTTTACACTCATCATTCTGTTTCTGCAGGCTGTGGAGCAAGCGAAGGCACCGAGGAGGCACAAGGGAAGTGTCCGTGCTATTATCCCCAGTTTAAATCACTCCTCATTCTGTTCTCTGCAGGAGCTGGGGGAGCAGAGAGGCCCGAGAGGTCACATGAGGCGGTGTCCAGGTTGCTATTCATCCCCAGTTTACACTCTCAGGCTGGATCTCTGCAGCTGGGTGGAGAAAGTGCACCGGCGGATGCCAGAGGAGGGTCCCAGGCTGCTATTCCCAGTTACACTCTCATCTGTTCCTCTGCAGGGCTGGGGGAGCAGCGGACAGGCCCGAGGAGCACAGGGAGGGGTCGCAGTGCTATTCATGCCACATTTACACTCTCTTCTGTTCTCTCTACGCGGCTGGTGAGCAGAGGACGCACCGTGAAGAAGGGGGCGTTCCAGGTGGCCTATTCCTCCCCCGTTTCACCACATTCCTTTCTCTGCAAGGGCTGGGGGACATAAGGGCACCGAGGAGAAGTGCGTGTCCAGGGCTATTCATCCCCAGTTTACACTCAACATTCCTGTCTCTGCAGGGCTGGGGGAGCAGAGAGGCACCGAGAGAGGCAAGGAGGGTCCGCGGTGCGAGTCATCCCCAGTTTACACTCTCATTCGTGGCTGCTGCAGGCTGTGGGTAGCATAGAGAGGCACCGGGAGCACGAGGAGGTGTCCAGGTGCTATTTATCCCCAGTTTACACTCACATTCTGTTCTCTGCAGGCTGGGGTAGCAGAGGAGGCACCGGAGGAGGCCAGGGGAGGCGTCCAGTGCTATTCATCCCACAGTTACACCCTCATTCTGTTCTCTGCAGGTCTGGGGAGCAAGGAGCACCGGAGGAGTCGTCCAGGTGCTATTCATCCCCAGTTCTACACTCACATTCTGTTCTTCTGCGGCTGGGGGAGCAAGAGAGGCACCGGAGGAGCCCGGGGAGGTGTCCAGGTCTATTTACCCCATGTACACTCTCATTCTGTTCTCTGCAGGCTGGGTGAGCGAGGAGGCACGGAGGAGGCACAAGGGAGGGGTCCAGGTGCTATTCTCCACGTTTTACACTCTCATTCTGTTCTCCTGCAGGGCTGGGGGAAGCAAGGAGGAACCGGAGGAGGCACAGGGGAGGTGTCCAGGTGCTATTCATCCAAAGTTTACACTCTCATTCTTGTTTCTCTTCAGGCTGGGGGAGCAGAGGACGGCACCGGAGGAGGCGTCCAGGTGCTATTCATTCATTCCCCAGTTTACACTCGCCTTCTGCTCTCTGCAGGGCTGGGGGAGCAAGGAGCACCGGAGGAGGCGTCCAGGTGCTAATTCAATCCCTATTACACTCACTTCTGTTCTCTGCAGGACTGGGGGACAGAGGAGGCACCGAGGGAGGGGCACAGGGGAGGTGTCCAGGTGCTTATTCTCACCCCAGTTTACACTCTCATTCTGTTCTCTGCGGGCTGGGGAGCAGAGGAGGCACCGATGAGGCGTCCAGTGCATTCATCCCCAGTTTTACACTCCTCATTCTGTTTCTCTTGCAAGGGCTGGGGGAGCTAAGGAGGCACCGTAGGAGGCACGGGTAGGTGTCCCAGGTGCTATTTATCCCCAGTGTTACACATCCTCATTCTGTTCTCTGCAGGGCTGGGGGCAGAGGAGGCACCGGAGGAGCACATGGGAAGGTGTCCAGGTGCTATTCATCCCATTGACACTCACATCTGTTCTCTGCAGGGCTGGGGGATCAGAGGAGGCCCACCGGAGGAGGCCCCGGGAGGTGTCCAGTCTGCTATTCAAATCCACAGTTTAACTCTCATTCTGTTCTCTGCAGGGCTGGCTCAGGAGCGAGCCGTCACTCGGAGTAAGGCCCACGGAGGAGTATTCAGGTGCTATTCATCCCCAGTTTTTACAACTCTCATTCGGTTCTCTGCAGTGCTGGGGAGCAAGAAGGCACCGGAGGAGGCACCGTAGAGGTATTCAGGTTGCTATTCACCCATTTTACCCTCTCATTCTGTTCTCCTCCTCAGGGCTGGGGGGAGCAGAGGAGGCACCGGAGTAGTATTCAGTGCTATTCCATCCCCAGTTTACACTCTCATTCTGTTCTATGCAGGGCTGGGGGGAGCAGAGAAGGCACCGAGGAAGGCACCGGAGGATGTATCAGGTGCCTATTCCCCAAAATCCCCAGTTTAGCACTCTCATTCTGTTCCTGCAGGGCTGGGGGAGCAGAGGAGCACCGGAGGGGTATGCCAGGTGCGATTCATCCCCATTTTTACGGGGAGAGACACAGGGAATAATACAGAGAAAAAAATGGGGATAGTGTGGCAGGGGAGAAAGAGCGAGGTTGAAAGGGGAAATAGTCCCCCTCTCCGTGCTCTCTTTGTCCTTCTGCAGGGCTGGGGGAGCAGAGAATGCACCGGGGAGGCACAGGGGAGTGCCAGGTGCTATTCATCCCCGTTACACTCTCATTCTGTTCTCTGCCATGGCTTGGGGGGGAGCATAGAGCACCGGAGGAGTCACAGTTGAGTTGGTCCAGGTGCTATTTCATCCAAAGTTTTACACTCTCATTCTGTTTCTCTGCAGGGCTGGGTGGAGCAAGGGCGCCGAGGAGTGCGTCCAGGTGCTATTCACCCAGTTAACCACTCTCATTCTGTCTCCTCTCGGGCTGGGGGGGACGCAGAGGCGGCACCGAGGAGGCGCCAGGTGCTATTCATCCCTAGTTTAACACTCACATTCTGTTCTATGCAGGACTGGGGAGCAGAGGAGGCACCGGCAGGAGGCACAGGGGAGGTGTCCATGTGCTATTCAATCCCCAGTTTTACACTCTCTTCTGTCTCTGCCGGGCTGGGGGAGCAGAGGAGCTACCGAGGAGGCGTCCAGGTGCTATTCATCCCCAGTTTACACTCTCATTCTGTCTCTGCAGGGGCTGGGGGAGCAGAGTAGCACCGGAGGAGGCACAGGAGGTGTCCAGGTGCTATTTATATCCCCTGGTAAACACTCTCATTCGTTCTCTGCAGGCTGGGGGAGCAGATGAGCACCGGAGAAGGCACAGGGGAGGTTCCAGGTGCTAGTTCATCCACATTTTACACTCACATTCTGTTCTCTGCAGGCTGGGCGGAGCAGGAGCACCGGAGGAGCACAGGGAGGTGTCCAGGGCTATTCTCCACATGTTTAAACTACTCCATTCTGTTCTCTGCAGGGCGGGGGGCAGAAGAAGCACCGGAGGAGGCACCGGAGGAGGTAAGTCAGTGCTATCATCCCAGTTTAAAAACACTCCTCATATCTGTCTCTGCAGGGCCTGGGGGAGCAGAGAAGGCCACCGGGGAGCCACCGGAGGAGGTATTCAGGTGCTATTCATCCCCAGTTTACAACTCTCATTCTGTTTCTCACTGCAGGGCTGGGGAGCATATGAGGCAACCCGAGGAGGTATTCAGGTGCTCATTCATCCCCCAGTTTACACTCTCAATTCCTGTTCTCTGGCAGGCTGGGGAGCAGAGAAAGGCACCGGAGGAGGCAACGGAGGAGGTAGTCAGGTGCTATTCATCCCCAGTTTGACACTCTCATTCGGTTTCTGCGGCGGGGGAGCAGAGAGGCCCGAGTGAGTATCATGTGCAGTCATCCCCAGTTTACCCTCTCATTCTGTCTCTGTCAGGTGCTGGGGAGCAAAGAGCACCGGAGGAGGCACAGGGGAGTGCCAGGTGCTATTCATCCCTAATCTATACTCCCATTCTGTTCCTGCATGGCTGGGGGAGCAAGGAGCACCGAGGAGGCGTCCCCAGGTGCTATTCTCCCCGGTTTAACACTCTCATTCTGTTCTCTGGGTGACACTTTAAATAGTTTTCCGGGAATTAACAGTTCGTGCCTTACCAGACTATGAAATCTATTTGCTGATGTTCTGCACACCGAAACAAATCCAAATTTTTTCTTCTGATTCATTTTCAACGTCTTCTCCAGTTTGTCCCTGGACTTGGGTACATGACCCCCTCTTGTTTGGTTTTTTTTTTTTTTGTTTTTTTTATTTTTTCGTTTTCATATTCTTTTTCTAACCATTCTTTTTTCATTAGGGTTCACTTGAAAAGGAAATCTCCCATCACCATCCATCCCTGATAAACCAGGGACATTACGTCCTGGACCCAGGCCGCGGGACTGTGGGATCTTCTTATATTGTTATCCATGGCCTCCTGCCTTCTAAATGATTTTTTTAAAATTATGCTAATGATTTTTCCAGAACTCCTTTACCTGCGTTAATTCACAGGCTGTTACAACTGGTGCTGCGCACTTCCCCCGCCACTGTGGATGTTACGTAAAGGCAGGATGGAGGGGCTATTCCAGCGCGGACCTAGGAGACTGTGCAACAGACTGTGAACCTTCAATCACGGAGGGGCTCTGGTTACCGACCCCTGAATCCTTCTGGCTCATACCATCATTTTAAAATTCGATTTTAGGAGGAAGGATGCCATGGAAAACAATATAAGAAGATCCCACAGTCCTGCGGCTGATCTATGAGGTAATGTTCCCGGTTTATTATGCTTGATTTCTTCTTTTGAGCCCAATGTAAAATAAAATGGAAAAAAAATGAACAAACAAGATAGGAACTTTTAAGGACCTTATTTTTTATGATCTTGTTGTTTATAGACTGGAGAGGATTATATTTCCAATTTAGAACAATTGGAACTACTTTTTTTGGATGATTTTATGAATATTTTCAGCGAATCCCATTTCTGAATGATTTTCTCTCTCTTTTAGCCCCTCGATGTCTGCTTCATGGGGCGCAACATCTGTTATCCACCCAATGGATCAGCTCTTGGACCAGTGGTATACAGAGGCGCAGATTGTTCCCGAATACGGGTGTAGCTACGGCGTTGAGTTGATAGGTGCAGGGTCCAGTTCTGAGCCGCCACAATCAGATTTTCTTATTCTTCAGACAGACCCATGACCCTTACTGAGACACACACACACATGCGTTGTAAACGCCGCAGTCAACTACCTCAAGCACAGACCGCGCTCCCCGCATCCCCATGTCGATCTCATCGACCATACTTCGCTGGAGATCTCAGACGTGATCTAGCAACGCGCGCGGCCCGAATCCATGCGCTTGACAAAATTCAAGAATGTCCCTTTTTAACACTTGAACATCATGCGGACCGACTCGTTTGTTTATTGCATGTACACTTAAAGTATTAGAGACACGTTGTTCCGTGATCCATGTAGCGGGAATATGGCGCATCAGTCTCGGAGCTCACCCCTTCGAAACTATCTCATTTAGAGCCGAGATGGAGTGGACTGCTCTAATACCGACAGCCCCCCTGCTCTCCTATTCATTCTTCACACCTTAGGGTCGAGGTGACGAGGGACTGTGACTCCAACCTTCACATGGTGACAATGCTCCTCTAACCTGAGATTTACCATTTGCAACCATCCCGTGTATTGAAATTTCCAGATGGGGGGATGGGACGTCACATATGTACTTGAGTGAAATATCCCTCCTCGTGCAAGGTATCTGGAGTGATCCTTGTAATACCTTATGCAAATAACTTGGGAAAACATCTGCAACCTAAAACACCATCACCGTTGTGGTGACTTCTCCTGACACTGACTGCAAGGCTGCGCATTATTAACATTCGTTGCGCGCTGGCCTGACAACTTTTTCGCTGAGACATTCGGTGGTACGTTCATTCTTCCATAGAAAGGGAAGTGTTTGTCGTTCCCTCACGTTACAACGACCTTCCAATGCCGCCATAGAAACTTCAGGATTTTTAACACATTTGGCCAATGTAACGAGCCCTCGTTAGAAAGCGGCATCTCTAATGCTATTGAATCACTTGTTCATGATCAATTAAACTCATTTATGAGAATGGAATCAGTGTGTTTTACATGTTAGCAGGACGATGAGTAGTGGGCCGGTTAACATACACACATGATTGTATTTTTCCTGCTCCGTCAATGGGAATAATTATGGAATTTCTTTTTCTATGATGGGACAATTGGCATTATAGGTTACTGGGACATGACCAATGAGCCGTCCTGAATCAATATTCCACCTACTCATCCACAGTGCATAAGACGGACTCCATGCAGCATAGGGATGGTGATATTTGAATGCATGGAGTCCCATCCTCTGCGTTGTGCTGCTGCTGGCCTCCACAAAATAGTTAGGCAAACAGGGGCCTCCAATGCCTTTATCACCAAATTCTCCTTAAAGGGTATTGTCTGCATTACCAAATGAAAGATGATTATTACCAGAATGGGGGGATCCCCGACGCAGCCCCCTTAACCATGGGCTACCATTTTAACTGGTAATGGTCAACTTCATTGTCACATGGCCTGTTTTGCCGCTCAGTCCTATTTCAAAAGTGAATGATCCAATGTTCTGCCTATTCTTATGAATACCTGGGTTCTTCGAAACAGGAAGATCCCCTTTAAAAACTGGCATTTGCAACCAATTTCACCTGGCAGGTTACCACAAGTCAATTACAAATGTAGCAAGATGACTTTGTCCATTGTCTGATATACACCAGGAGCTCGGTGGTTTTAAGAGTATCCTATAAGAGAGGCTTCTTGCTCCACCCATCCCTCCCCCACCTCCCCTGGGGATCATCTGTAAGTAAGCTTAGCAGTAAAGTGTCATTCTCCTTACAGTGCCCCTGCAGGAAAGATGAATTATTAAACACTGAGGCCCTTAAATACATACGCATTTAGGCCAAGTTCACACTAACTTGTCCCTTCCCTAACCTCCATAACTCCGTTAAAAAATAAAGATGGAAATTAACGAAGTTACGTATCAATAAAAATCCCAAGCCATCAATATAATTTTATGTCCATCCCGTATGGTCAGTTTTGCATTGATCCGTTATCATTTTTTTTTCACACTGAGGAAATGTTTCTGCAGGCCTCCGTCACATTTTTTCTGTCCTTCAAAAAACGCATGATAACGGATCCCTCCTGCCTAAACCAAACATAACAGAGGACATACATAAAATTTACACTGATGGCAATGGAATTTTTAATGATTACGTTCAACTATCCATTCTGTACGTTTTACATAGCTAAAGAACGGTAGTGTGAAATGAAAGCCCAATATAAAGCTACGTCCCCAGAGTTAGCGCTCATCCTGTAAAAAAATGATCTCTAGCGAACATGATGCGTATGGTCTGTGCAAAACGCGAACTTACCGTTACAAACCTTGAGCGCTTATGTCCTGGGTTTCATGTCCCAGGTCAACTCTGCAAAAGAGTTGTATGTTCCTATCTCATCCGGTTTGTTTGTTTCCCTCCGGGTCCCTCCGGTTTCTCTTTCCCCTCCCCCACTCAAAACATACTGGTAGGTGGATTTAGATTGTAATAATCCCCACTTGGTGGACAAGGACGGTTTGGCCAAACTCTGTGCAAGCGCTGTGGTCCTTTATTTCAAGATCAATCTACGGTTTTATGTCGCAGCCTAAGGGTTATCATGTCCGTTGGGTCTTCGATGATATTCTTGTGTGGGCATAGAGGGGCATGGAGGGGTTGTGGCCATTATGTCGCAATGGGGGCGGGGATTAATCATTAGTTCCCCCAGGTATGAATAAATCTCCCCTTTTATATCCGTATTGCAGAATTTTCTTTTCTCTCAGATAAAATGCTACGTCTTGTGTCAAGACAGAAACAGCAGATGTCAAAAACAAATCCCACAGAAAGCTACGTGGATCCATCTGATAATAAAAAAAAAACGCTGACCAGACTGAGTGTGCACCAAACATCTGGGAATGAGCCCCATAAAAGACCATATGGATCTGATTTTCTTATCCAACCAACCCCTTTAATGGATAATGGTCCCACGATTAAATTTTATGGGGGGAGTGATTGTCCATTATATGACTGTAACATTACAAGGATTTGTCCATATGTTAATTGACAATTCACAATATATAATATAGCAAGTAGAAAGTCATGTGTGCACATCGTGAATCGTATCACACAACACTTTGTATTAATCCTGACTGGGATAATTAGTTTTTGTTAAAAAAATGATACCTTAAAATGCAGATTTATTCTCCTTCAGGTAACACAACCACTACACTTTCATAATAGCAATATCATTCTTAGTTGTAATTAGATATACGCCCCTTTACATATAGCAGATAGAGCACTCTGGCTTTTAATTGGTCCTCATCACACTTGAAGCTGTCAGATCAGCCTTGTTTACCCCCCTCTAAATACAGGAGGTCTTCCCTTTATCATTACACAAGGAATGGGTCTGCCATTCTCAGCAGCAGCAGGAAGTAGTACAGTCGGATCCTTCCAATGGGGCAAGGAAAGCTGCTCCTACCAGCAAAGAGCAGAGAAATGGGGGGGGGGGGGGGGTGCTGCACATTGTCTGGATGGATGGGGCCAGTCAGATACTATCTCCTCTCTGAGGCGCAACAGAAAGATTCTGGCTGCTTCCAACACATCCTCCTCACCCACATGGCTAATTAGAGGATCCAACTCTATGTGTGTATAGGGTTATGTCATGCGTTATTATGACTCAGGGCTGCACAAGAAACCCGGTTTACTCGGGTGTAAGTCCTCCAATTCTTTAGCCATGGGCCCAGTGCTCCTCACTGCGCAGTTTACAGCTGCAACGTCCAAGTGGTAGGGAGATCCTTAGTCCTTCATGAACAGCTGCTGGCTGCCTGCTGCCGAACCTCTTGCCCACAATGAGCTGCAGTCAGTGTTTTGATCTGCATTAGGTTCTGCGCAGCTCCTAATTAATGTCAAAGTCCGAAGTTCTGCTGCCTAATGGTGTCTACAGTATATGTTTCGTCTTCATGTATCTTACAGACAATACTTAGTGACTCTCAGCAAGTCCCCAAGATACATTGTTTACAACTATACTACCGGAGGCTCACAACAACATATACGATAGTAGCAGGATGATACAGATCCTTTATCTTACAATGTTACACCTACTTACTGGAGGATCACACACACATATACGATAGTAGCAGGGATAAGAGATCCTGTGGATATAACAAATGTACCTACTACATGGAGGCCTCACACACACATATCAACTATAGTATCAGGGATAAGAGATCCTGTGATACCATTACATGATAAAACTCTACAACTACTACAAGGAGGATTTAAGACCACATATACAATCGTAAACATGGTACGGATCTGTGGATACCCATGTACATTAACTCTACACTACTACACGGAGGATCACACACACATATACGATAAAAAAAGATGATACGAGATTCCTGTGGATACAATGTTACACTACTACAGAGATAAGACACATGTACGATAGTAACAGGGATAAAGATCCCTGTGGATCCAATTTACACTACTAACATGGAGGATAAGACACATGTACATAGTAACAGGATAAAGATCCTGTGATACAATTGTTTACACTACTACATGGAGGATAAGACCTCTACGATAGAACAGGATAGAAAGATCCTGTGTCTACATGTTACAACTACTACAAGGAGGATAAGACACATATACAATAGTAACAGGGATAAGAGATCCTGTGGATACAATGTTACACTACTTACATGTAGGATATATACACCTGTACTATAGGTAAACAGGATAGAAGACCGGTTGGATACAATGTTACACTACTCATGTAGATAAGACACATATACGAATATTCAACAGGATAAGAGATCCTTGTGGATCCAATGTTACACTACTAACAATGGAGGATAAGACACAATATACGAGAGTACAGGATAAGAAGATCCTGTGGTCCAATGTTACCTACTACATGGAGGATAAGCACACATGTACGATAAGTACAGAATGATACAGATACAATCCCGTATATACCATGACTCTACACTAACTACATGATGATAAGCACACATTCGAGAATGTATAATACTCCAATGTACAGGGATCACTGCTACAACCTGCAACCCATCGGATCTATCTCCCTGCAGATACAGACACATGGAACCATATCCTGCTACACACCTATATATATATATATATATATATATACACACCACACACTTATGATTGCAGTATCAGGCCACCAATTCCACACACACACACAGACCAGTGGGGGAGTTCTCCCTATCCCAGGGCTTGCGGGACCTGTCCCCTGTGCTAGTTTGCTCGTATGTGTTATCAGTGTGTAGATATAGAGGAGCGTGTTCTGCATGTGTGAATTTTCCTCTATTCAGTGTACTTTAACTGAATTTATGAGGATGTGTGCCGAGTGTGTGAGTGTGTGAACACGTTTTATGTTTTATTTGTTGTGTATCTGCATTATAGTGTTGTGTGTGTATTAGGTATTAATGTGTTTGCATCATCTATGTATAAATCCTGTGTAGTAATGTGATGCTATACTATCGTTTTGTATCTTGTCTATATGTAACATCTGGTTGGCCTGATAGTGTATGTACATTGTTGTAAGTGCTGTGTGTGGATTGATTGTATATAATAAACATGTACTGAGTTCTATGCATAAACGGAGCGCGGGCTGCACTACTGACTGCGCGCGGGAGCGCGGGCTGCACGACCGACTATGGTCTAAGGGGCACACTGCACTACTGCAGGTCCGAGGATAGGGGGCACTGCAATGCTAAAGTACAACTGACTGAATTAAAGTTAGGGGTGCACTGCACTGCTGGAGGGCAACTGACTGGACTGAGGCTAGACCCGATATGACTGGAGACAGCAGTCTGTAGCCCAGAACTGTACAACGACCCAGATACTGACGGACTCCCTGCATTGTACTGTTTGTGTCTCATCACTAGAACGTTGACTCTTTCCAATAAGAAACAGAATTATGAATGCAGCTCTGGAGTATAAGGCGGTAAAATGGTGTAAAGATTTGTGCACATGTCCTGCGTAGATAGGAATATTTTAGGTGCCCGAGGAGTGTTACATGGTGAAATTTCATCAGGGAGTCTGTGAAGTTTTCACCAGTGGCTCCGCTCCATCGTATAACTTATATTGGACGCGCTGAGTATAAAGTCCAGCTGGGAATAACCCCCATAAGGAACATAAGGAGCCAAGTGTGCGTGTGTGTAAGCGTGTCCAGAGGAGTAGCTGCCTAGAGCCAGATGTGAGTCAGTCCAACCCATCGTTTTTGAGGGGTTCAGATGTCGGCTCACTTATCCTGACCTTTCCTCTGAGATCAGATTCATTCATTCATGTCGGGCCGAGTGTGCGTGTGTGCAGGAGAGACGGCTGCTGCTATTGGCTCCAGGATGTAATGCCTTGTCTTGGTATTGCCTGCACACTAAGGGGACTCCGGGAGAGCTTGGACAACCCCACGTCATCTGCAGCACCCACAACGATTGTGTGAAGGCACAGACACGCACCCATCTCCCATGATGAAATCTACATGAATACGCCATAGCAGGCATGCCCCAGCAACACCTTCTGCCGAGGTGACGGAAACCCTTGTGCAGGAGGGAAAATGAAGGATCTCAGTGACTAACGAGCTGGAAGACATCTGATATCTCACTGTATCAAGTCTCGGAGTGGACAAGGATTTTATATATTATCTGATATTACACTCCGAGGGTAAAGGCTGATTCCTAGTAGCAGGAGGGATGATGCCCTGATGTACGGAGGACCTAGGCACGTACAATAAGCACTACACAGGCCAAGCCATGGAGTCTATTCAAGTCCTTCCACTCATTGTATTATTGGGACAACCCAAGGCTTCCCACCTCTCTATTGGCCCAAAGCAGCCATGTTGGTTGGCCGTATACCCTCGGGTGAATCTATCGAATGGTGTCCATTCACATTCTTTACCTGCTGTTCCTGGCTGTAGTTACTGTGCTCCATTCATTTCCTCTAGGGTGCACTGGCTCTTAAGGAACCCGTAAAACTTGCTCAGACACCTTTCTCCACAGTAAGGTGCCTGAGCATGAAGGTTCCTAACTTTCAAGTTTCGTTGAGGAAATGTTTTTGCTTCTTTGTATTTTTTCTTTTCGCTCATTGCAAAATGTCAAACAGCTTTAATTTTGCTTTCTCTGTGGCAGAAAAGAAAAGAAAGAAGCCGGAGTCTATCATACATGGCGGGGAAACAAAAGGGGAGGAAGGAATGTGATTAAAAAAAAAAAAGCCGACGACCTATGGGGGACTTGTGTCTGTAGCTCATCCCTATATAGGTTTGTAATTCACTACCGGTCTCATGGGAGGGTCAGGCGGGGAGGACCACAGGAATCTGCATTCCTGCCTTACTCGACATAATTATTTCCTTATTTTATAGGGGAAGATTGTAACAACAAGTAGGACTGCATATGGGGCCTAATTTCTAGGGATACTGTCTAAGTGGTCCTTTGGTCCCAAACCCTAACCCCAGTAAGAAGGTTTTGACGGAATACCAGGTCGCGAACCTTGGAAGCCTTGAGCTCATCTCACACACCAGGAGCGAGAGATTGCAAGACAGAAACACAGGTAATCAGGAGGGATACCCAAACAGCAAAGGCACGTCGGAAAGTTGGACCAATCTTGCTCAGCACCTTACAGTGAAAAACGTGGAGCAAGTTTATAGGTCTAACGGGCTTAGTGCCCACAGGCAAAGACTGGAGCACAGCCAAACTAGAGAAGGAGGTAGATATATGCAGGGAAATAACAAGGTCGCTACCCTTGAAGTAGTTTAAGAAGCCAAAGACTGAAAAAAAAACAAGGATTAACAGAAGCAGGAGCATTTTCCTCATCGAAAAGGAAAGTAAGGAACCTTCGAGTTACTTCCTCTGTTACCTTACCTTATATTTAGAAAGGTTCTTGAGCAAGGTTTACAGGTTCTAAGAGTCAGTGCACCTCCAAGTAATAACTGGAGAACAGTGACTACATAAGAAGGTCAATGCAGGGAAAGACCTCTATTGAAGTAGTTGAATAGGGGAAGTTTCCAAAGACTGAAAACACAGGTAATCTGATATTCCTAACTTTCAAGTTTCGTTGAGGAAATGTTTTTGCTTCTTTGTATCCAGATTACCTGTGTTTCAGTCTTTGGATCTTCCCTATTCACTACTTCAAGAGTTTATTTCCCTGCATTGACCTTCTTATGTAGTCACTGTTCTCCAGTTATTTCCCGGAGGGTGCACTGGCTCTTAAAGAACCTGTAAACCTTGCTCAGGCACCTATCTGAATAGTAAGGTGCCTTAACAAGAAGGTTCCTAACTTTCCGCTCTTGCTTCTGTGTATCCTTATTGCCTTTTTTTCAGTCTTTGGCACTTCTTGACTTCTTCAAGGGGTAGCAACCTGGTTATTTCCTTGCAATGACCCTCTGCAGTCACTGTTCTCCAGTTATTTCTTGGAGGGTGCACTGGCTCTTAAAGAACCTGTAACCCTTGCTCAGGAACCTTTCTAAATAGTAAGGTAAGTAACAAGAAGTAACTCGAAGGTTCCTAACTTTCCGTTTTCGATGAGGACATGCTCCTGCTTCTGTGTATCCTGTTTTTCAGTCTTTGGCACTTCTTGACTACTTCAAGGGGTAGCGACCTGGTTATTTCCCTGCATTGACCTCCTTATCTAGTTGCTGTGCTCCAGTCATTGCCTGTAAGGGGCACTAGCCCTTTGCGAACCTATAAACCTTGCTCAGACACCTTT
>WNYA01000159.1:0-47674 GCA_019512145.1 Engystomops pustulosus | reverse complement strand
GAAGCCTGTGCACCACATACATGAAGCCTGTGCACTACATACATGAAGCCTGTGCACCACATACATGAAGCCTGTGCACCACATACATGAAGCCTGTGCACCACATACATGAAGCCTGTGCACCACATACATGAAGCCTGTGCACCTCATACATGAAGCCTGTGCACCACATACATGATCCCTGTGCACCTCATACATGAAGCCTGTGCACCTCATACATGATCCCTGTGCACCTCATACATGAAGCCTATGCACCACATACATGAAGCCTGTGCACCATATACATGAAGCCTGTGCACCTCATACATGAAGCCTGTGCACTATATACATGAAGCCTGTGCACCACATACATGAAGCCTGTGCACCACATACATGAAGCCTGTGCACCGCATACATGAAGCCTGTGCACCACATACATGAAGCCTGTGCACCACATACATGACGCCTGTGCACCTCATACATGACGCCTATGCACCTCATACATGAAGCCTGTGCACCACAATATAACATCACAGAGCAAACACCACTAGCGCCACAAATAACGGCCGCCCCCTGATTCGCAGACTCTGGATGCTGTGACATAATAGAAGTTCCTGTTCTCCAAATCCAGCGTATGACGCTCCCGTCTGCGCTTGGCATCCGCCGTCCTGATCTATTTGAGTGTCATTATGGTAATGAAGACGATGTAACAGCTAATCTAATTACAATTCCTTCCCCACATATGATGGATTTCTAAGAATCTGCTTCTCATAATAATCGGCTGAGTGGGAAGAATCTGCTGCGATTCTGTGTGATAAACATTGTCTGAGGATCATTCTGATACTATTACTCATCACCGATGATTAAACTCCACGAGAACTCGGCTCCTTCTTCTTACCAGATCTGCAGGCACAAGAGACAAACATCCGTCCCCTATAGCAACCACTTATGTGCCAGGCGTAGGGTCCCGGGTGTCCCCATATCCTCTCCGTATACAGGGGTGCACAGAATTCATAGAGCAGCTTCACGTTCACACATTTAAGATTGGATTCACGGAATCTTCAAAAGATTCAGTTCAGGTTCAAAGCTATTCATCTTCCTCCAATCGTCCTGGAAATGGTTTATAACTACTGGTGGTATCTCATCCCATAAATGGGAGAGCAAGGAGTCTGTGGCTTCCTGCTCTGCCATAGATTGGATCAGCACCCGAGGACACCGATAAGGACTGGACTGTGCACCTTGCCGATTCTCCTCTGGACGTTCGGGTGATGAATATAATATACAGGGGCCTGGGGAGGTCTGAAAAATTAAAAAAAAATTATGCTCCTCCTCTGGTGCTCACGTTGTCCCATTTATACTACTTCCGCCCCCCTGGCACACCTACCCGTGCCCTGCCCCCGCGCTGGATACGCATTGAAACTAATGGTGTATCAGGCGCAGCAGCAGGAGACGGGTGGGTGTGATATGGGGGGCGGAAGTTGTCGGAGCGGAGCGTGGAACATTGTAGGAGGTAAGTACAAGTTTGTTTTTTTACAGGCCCCAGGTCAACTGGTCTAGGATTGTACATATGGAGACTAGGGAAGAGCCAAACAATACAGGTTTGAGCCGGTGAACCCAGAATGTAATTTGTTACCAGGAATGTAATTTTTAGCTGGTGACAGGCTCCAATAGCCTCTGCTGTTAAAAATATCTTTGTCAGCTTTCCGAATCATTTCAGCAGTTTCTATAATGTTATTTTACATTACCTGGCTCCCTGCCAGCAGTGCGGGTTAAGTCCCAGGGGAGGGGCTGCTGCAGCCTGTCTGTGCCTGTGTCTCCTCATGTATTCTTCCTCCCCTTTCTGCTCATTGCACATGACAGGAAGTGGGGAGGCGGAGGTAGCTGCGCCCCTCCCCCAGGACTCACCACGCTATGCTGGCAGGGAGCCTAGTAATTTTTATTAAACTTTTATAAACTACTGAATTGATTCAGAGTGATGACAAAGACATTTTTAAAATCAGCAGAGACTATTGGAACTTGTCACCAGCTAAAAGTGACTTTTCTGTTGACAGGTTCACTTTAAGCCAGAAGTTCTGGTTCGGGTCAGCGTTTGGGCTAACCTCTGCCAGCAGGTCTTAAAGAAAATCTACCACTTACTATAAGTAAAATTACATTGAAAATACTCACCTATTGTCCTCTTCATCCTGGCGCTGGTCTTCTTCAGGCATGACACGTCAGCATTGCCTGTACAAAAGACTTATAAAAAGCAGCCTGGAGCATGGGGATGTCCGGTGCTCTGGGCCGCTAATTATTCACGCCTCTCTCTACCTACCCCTCCCATGCTGGGGAGGGAGGTATCTGGTGCTCCAGGTTGCTAATTAAACACGGCTCCTGCGTGATGATACCTCCCTCCCCAGCATGGGAGGGGTAGATGGCGAGAGGCATGAATAATTATCAGCTCGAAGCACCGGACATGGCGTCCCTGCAGTCAGGACTGCTTTTTCTAAGTCTTTTTTGGGTAATTTTGTTGTGCTTGAAGAAGACCAGCGCCAGGATCACGATAAAGAGGACAATAGGTGAGTATGTTCAGTGTCATTTCATTAATAGTTAGTGATAGATTTCCTTTAACCCTTTAAACCTTGCCGGCAAAGTCTTTGATGACATCACTTGGAAGAATTGTCCTAGGGAAAATGGGTAAAGGGTAAACTCTGCAAACCCAAACCTGAAAAGGCGTGCTCATCCCTAGTGGTGCCCCCCGATCTCTGGGGCTCAAAGCCACTGCACAGGTTGTGTCATGGTTACATCTAGCAGAAAGGTCTGATTACACCGATCTCCAGGGACAATACCTAACACTGGCTGCTATTGTAATATGTGCTTTATCACATTGCAGATTTATGTTAGTTTTTGTATTTTCCCTCTTGTATCTTTTATTATCATGATAGTGACAATGTCAGGGATCATTATGGAAATATATGGATGTATACGGACATCTGTCACATTTCTATCAGGGATAGAATATGTTATATGTGTTTATCGGGTATCATCTAGAGAAATACATTGTATCCTTTAAAAAAGTATCTAAAATGTTGTTAACAAATAAAAACAATGCATTTCCACCTTCCCCTGGAGACGCCTGGCAGATGCTCATCTCCCCATCATCTTCATGATTAAACCATGGGGTCCCATCCCCCAATCTGTGGTCTCAGGAAGGGGAATCTGAGAGCCCTTATAGGCACAAATATCAATAGATGCTACAAAAAGGCCCCTACGGGGTGGAAACGTTGTACTGAATACAGATAAATACATTGTACATTGTTACTAGATCTTTTAATGGACAGAATAGAAGAAAGTATCAAGTACAGGCAGTCCCCGGGTTACATACAAGATAGGGTCTGTAGGTTTGTTCTTAAGTTGAATTTGTATGTAAGTCGGAACTGTATATTTTATCATTGTAATCCCAGCCAGAACTTTTTTGGTCTCTGCGACAATTGGATTTTAAAAATGTTGGGTTGTCATGAGAACCAGGAGTAACAATAGAACTTCATTACAGACGCCTGTGATATCTGATTATTGTAGCCTGGGACTAAAGTACAGGAAATTACCAACATCCAGAGGTCCGTTTGTAACTAGGGGTCGTCTGTAAGTCGAGTGTTCTTAAGTAGGGAACCGCCTGTACTGCAATATCTTATATCCTGAATACAGGACTGTGACGCCAATAGACTGCACCTATATACACGTCACACCGTGTAAGGACAATGGTACCAAACACTAATGAAATGTATGGAAACTACATTCTGCTCTTTATCCGGCTATCGGGAGGTTAGAAATATTTCATGCTGATTGTTCTCCTTTAAATGAATACAAATTAAAACAAAGTTGCAGAGAGTAAAAGATAAATGTTCCCCCCCCCCCCACCGCTGCCCCCTGCAGGCGGGGTACGGCTTCCTTTCCCTTGCTCACATCCCCAGCATCAGACCATCCGCTAGATCAATGTATAATATAAAAATCCCCATGCTTTATGGTTTCGCGGCTTTTTTCTTGGATTTACCATTAATCTGATATCCCAGGAAAAAAATTAAAGGGCAATTCATTATGGAATAAAATGTCTTTACTATATTTTTTTCTTTGCAGCTGTAAAAATTGGGATTAAATGTCAGATTCAAAAAGTTCATCAGAGTTTACCATTATCTGCACTTTGTGAGAGTAAGCATTAATTTTCATGCAGACAATAAAACTTCCCCACATCATCTCCTCTGCCGCTTCCACAATGAAATACAATAAACCTTTTCCCTTTGCAAACCTAAATCAGGCACAAAACTCGGCTCTAACTCACCCCCGCTCAGGAAAGGCTAAGACAAGGTTTGCATTCTCTCCGCTGGTTATGGTTATGTAGGATTATTATAAAATCTCCCGGCTCTGCGCCGGCTGCGGAGAGCGGCTCAACGCTGCAGGTTCATGGATCTGGGCACCAGCACGCCGTGGGTTAACAATAAGAAACATTGTAACAGAAATGTAACTGTTATCACGGAGCGGTAATTAGGATTTTATTTTTGAAGGTAAATTTAAAGGGATCTTCCACTCTGCACAGTCCCTTTTTGTTTGCAGGGACCTCTGATTGTCCTTCTATGGGATCCGCTTTTTTAGGGTAATTTGGGAGCAAATGTTTGATGACTTTGAGAATTTATAGGGGTCACTATGGACAGGATAGGTCATTGATATGTGATTAAGGGGGTCCGATTGCAGAACCCTGCACTGATCAGCAAGAGAATATATACAGTCAGTCCAGCCAGAAGCAAAGGCTCCTCTCATTATATAGTGGCAGAGTCTGGAACTGCATCTCAGTGGGTTTGGGTGTCAGACCTTCACATATCACAATCTTTCTAATGACGTCTCCAGAAGACAGATCCACAGAATAAAAAAAAGGGTGACCTAGAAAACCCCTTTAAGTGTTGATCAATTTACCCCCTCCTCAGCCTGGCTGAACACCCCTTTTTGAGTGTCTACGATAATTTAGGACTATTGGAACTGCTGTCAAGTACAATGGAAGTAATCAATGGGCAGTTGTAGTTCGTAGACATGGAGGATCATCCAGAGAGGAAGCCACCAGTAGAGGGAGCTAATGTGCTGACTGTACACTATGTACAAATGTAACTAAATAACAGAAAAGTTTACAATATGCTCCTCAGCTCCCTCTAGTGGTGGTTTAATGCAGCCAGAATTGGATAATTTTCTTATCTGTAGAATGGATTACGCCCCTATGCACATGACTGTACGCCCGGGCTGTACCTGTGTGTAGCATACAGTGAGGTGCAGGACGAAGGAGGGGTGAGCGCTCCTCACCCCTCCCCCGCCCATAGAAAGCGGAGTGACCGCTTGGCGCAGTCACGGTGATACTATGTGTGCTCACCGCACCGTGACTGGGTGCCTTAGGCCGGTGGCACACGTGGTACTTTGAACCCGATTTTGGGCTGCTTTTAAGCAGTCCGTTAAAAACCGCATGCGGTTTTTTAAAAATGCATCAGTTTTTGACCGGTCTTACCAATTATCTTATTTAAAACGAGTCAAAAACAGATGCGGTTTCAAAAAACCCATGCGGTTTTTAATGGACTGCTTAAAAAGACGGCCCAAAAACGGGTTCAGAAAGCCACGTGTGCCACCGGCCTGAGGGGGATGTCACACGTTCAGTTTTTCAGGAATGGAGTAAAAGTAGGAGGAGGAGCATCACTTTCCAATTATTTGTCTTACCCATAATGATCCACGTCTGCTTTTGGCTTCAAAAACTGCATCTGAAAAACTGACCGTGTGCCATCACCCCTAGACCTCTATGTGGTCCGTGGTACCATCAGCCCCTATGCAGTCATGTGCTCGGGGCCCAAGGGCCAAGTACTTACAACAGCCGAGTGCACTTACCTGACTGCTCTACCATCTAGTGTATAGGACATCACAGTGTGGAAGGGGCGGAGGCTGAGGATGGAGACCCCGATGGAGACTCATATGGGGACCCCGGTTCTTGTGGTCACTGTGGGTCCCAGCGTTGCCATCTCCAGTGGTCAGACACCTGCAAGTAATTATAAGGAGTCATTTACAACCATCGAACGATCAACATCTACAAGATCTCAGAGAGAGCTAGGGACAGGAGACGACAACCCCCCCCCCCCCCCCCCCCCCAACCCCCCCCAACCCCCCCAACCAAAAAGAAAAAAACCACCATCTTGTCCTGACAGGTAAAAGGGAACGATGATTTTTACTTGTTTTGCAGATGAGGGTTACCGGGAGCCTCAGAGGCCGCAGCTAATTAGCACTTTATATTATTCTAGATTTTTGGAGAAATGTCACAAGTGACACCAAAAAGACGAGTGGATAGAACTCCCCTCAAAGTGACATTTTCAGCTCCGGATTAATTAGGAATTGACTGATTGTGGATTTATGTAAAATGATGACGGGACGTTCCTGGGGCTCATGTAGCGGCGTCTCTGGAACGCATCTGTAATTCGGGATCTGAAGGCGGGGACTAAAAAATCTCATGTTTACAATTCATTTATCCGTGTGTAAACACATGTTATATCAGAGAACTACAAGACTATTGGCCCACGAAACCAGCGTCAGGTCATCGGATTTTTATTTGGGTCCGGCCACAGATCGTGTTCACATGCAGCTTACGTTGTGTTTACAATGTAATAACATTGTGTTTACAGTGTGTTTACGTAGCGTTTAAGTAAACATAATGTTAACAAAATGTAAATACATTGTATACAGATGGTGAATGTAAAAGCATTTTGTTTACGATTTATTTACAATTGGTAAACACTGCGTGAACCTGCTCCCACTCTAAGTGTTACCTGACTATCCGTAGTTCTAATGTCATCGTAGTCGTGTCAGATCACGCACAAAGTGGCGTTTACGGGGCCTCCTGAAAAGCAATTTAACAGCTGCAGAAAGATTTGACAATTGAATTGCGTTAAAATTGTGTTAACCTCATGTTAGCTTTCTGTTAATGCTGTGCGAACAAACACGGTAACTAGGCGTTAACATTGTGTTAACATTTACAATAATGCAACGTAATTTGACAAATCCCCAAATCCCCACAACGTAAACGCCCCGTGTGAACGCAGCCTTACACACACTGATGCGATTCTGCAACTAGACCCATCAATGTTATTAGACGTCACATCATCAATAATAACGATAATATGAATTCATGTAAAATTACAATTCTCCGAATATATTGAAAATATTAACCAAATATCTTTTTTTATTATATTTTTTTTATTTTACTCCATTATAAATTTTTCTTTTGTTCATATTTTTTTTTAATTGAGATGATGATAATACAACAGTGATGTCAAAGTAAGAGATAATACAAACAGCGGAACTGTCACAGTACAGGGATACACACAAAGTGATGTCACAGACAGGGAATCATACACATAGTGATGTCACAGTACAGGGAAAATCACCAGTGATGTCACAGTACAGGGATAATACACACAGTGATGTTCACGTACAGGGATAATACACAGTGATGTCACAGTACAGGGGGATAATACACACAGCGATGTCACAGTACAGAGATAATACACACAGCGATGTCACAGTACCAGAGATATACACACAGTGAGGTCACAGTAAGCGAAATACAACACAGTGATTGTCACCGTACAGGATAATACACACAGTGATGTCACAGTACAGGGATAATACACACAGTGATGTCACGTACAGCGATAATACACACAGTGATGTCACAGTACGGGATATACACACAGTGATGTCACAGTACATGAGATAATAAACACTGTGATGTCACAGTACAGGATAATACACACAGGATGCACAGTACAGGGGATAATACACACCGTGATGTCACAGTACAGGGATAAATACACAAGTGATTGTCACAGATCCAGGGATAATACAACAGTGATTGTCACAGTACAGGGATAATACACAGAGTGAGTCACGTACAGGGATTAATACACACAGCGATTTGTCAACAGTAACAGGGATTAATACACACAGTGATGTCACAGGACAGGGATAATAAACAAGCTAGTCACAGACAGGGATAATACACACAGTGAGTCACAGTACAGAGAATAATAAACACAGTGAGGTCACAGTACAGGATAATACAAACAGGATGTCACAGTACAGAGCTAATACACCAGTGATTTCACAGCAGCAGTTACCGGGATTAATACACACAGTGATGTGTCACAGTACAGGGATAATCACACAGTGAGTCACAGTAAAGAGAGGATAATACACACAGTGATTGTGGCACAGTACAGAGATAATACACACAGCGGAGTCACAGTAAGGGATAATACACCAGCGACCTTGTCCACATACAGGGACAATACACACAGTGATTGCACAGTACAGGGATTAATACACCACAGTGATGGCACAAGTACAGGGATAATACACACAGTGAAGTGATGTCACAGTACAGGATAATAAACACAGGATGTCACAGTACAGAGATTATAAACCCAGCGAAATGTCAAAGTACAGGATATACACACAGCGTGTCACAGTACGGGATAATACACACAGCGATTGGCACAGTACAGGATTAAACACACAGTGATGTCAAGTACAGAGAAATCACACAGTGATTGTCACAGACAGGGATAATACACAAGGATGTCACGAGTACAGGGAAATACACACAGTGGATGTCACAGTACAGAAGGATAAGACACACAGTGATTGTACAGCACAGAATAATAACACAGTGAGTCACAGTACAGGGATAATACACACAGTGATGTCACAGACAGAGATAATACACACAGTGATGCACAGTACAGGATAATACACACAGTTGATGTCACAGTCAGGTAATACACACAGTGAGGTCACAGTACAGAGATTATTTTACACACAGCGATGTCACAGTACAGGGATAATACCACACAGGATGTCACAGTAAAGGATAATACACACAGCGATTCTCACAGTACTAGGGAAAAAAAAAAAAAAAAAAATGACACAGTGATGTCCACATACAGGAATAATACACACAGTGAGTCACCAGACAGGAGAATACACACGAGTGTGTCACGGACAGGGATTTAATAAACACAGTGATTGTCACAGTACAGGGATTAATACAACAGCGATGTCACAGTACAGGATCATACACAACAGTGATTTGTCCACAGTACAGAGATAATACACACAGTGAGGTCACAGTACAGAGATACATTACACACAGCGATGTCACAGATACAGGGATAATACACGCAGTGAGGTCACAGTACAGAGATTAAACACACAGGATGTCACAGTACAGGATAATACACACAGTGATGTCACAGTACAGAGATAATCCACACAGTGATGTCCAGTACAGGATAATACACACATGATGTACAGTACAGGGTATACACACAGCGATGTAACGTACAGGGATAATAACACAGTGATGTCACAGTACAGGGGATTAATACACACAGCGACTGTCACAGTACAGCGATAATACACCAGTCAGGTCAAGTACAGGATAATACACACAGTGATGTCAGAGACAGAGACTTAATACACACAGTGATTGTCACAGTACAGGGATAATAAAAACAGTCATGTACAGTACAGGATAATACCCACACCTAGTGATTTCAGCGTACAGAGATAATACACACAGCTGATGTCACAGTACAGGGATAATACACACCAGTGTGTCACAGTACAGAGAGATAATACACACGCGATGTCACAGTACAGGGATAATACACACATCGATTTGTCACAGTACAGAGATATATACACACAGTGATGTCACAGTACAGATAAATACACACAGTGCTGTCACAGTACAGGGGATTAATACACACAGTGAGTCACAGTCAGGATAAATAACACAGTGATGTCACAGTGACAGGGGAAAGACCACACAGCGATGTCACAGGACAGGATAATTAATACACCCAGTGATGTCACAGTACAGGGGATAATAACACCGTGATTGTCACAGACAGGGATAATACACACAGCGAGTGTCACAGTACCGGGATAATACACACAGTGCAGTGATGTCCACAGTAAGGGATAATACGCACAGCGATGTCACAGTACAAGAGGATAATACACACAGGTGATGCACAGTACAGGAATAATACAACAGGATGTACACAGTACCGGGATAATACACACAGTGAGTGTCCAGTACAGGATAATACACACAGTGATGCCAGTACAGGGATAATACACACGTGAGTCACAGTACCGGGATAATACACAGTTGTATGTCACAGTACAGGGATAATACACACAGTGATGTCACGGACAGGGATAATACACCACAGTTGATTGTTCAGTAAAGGGATAATACACATCAGTGATGCACAGTACAGAGATAAATATACCACAGTTGATTTGTCACAGTACAGGGATAAACCACACAGTGATGTCACAGTACAAGAGATTCATACACACAGTGATGTCAAAGTACATGGATGAATACACACAGTGATGTCACAGTACAGGATAATACCACACAGTGATTCATAGTACAGAGCTAATACACACATGATGTCACAGTAGGATAATACACACAATAGTGGGGATCTCAGTCAGTGCTATAGTGCATGTACTCAGCACCATCTCACAGTGAGCATTGGTGGTAAGTGGTTTGAATTCGCCTTGCCACGCGGGAGGCCCGGGTTCGATTCCCGGCCAATGCAGCAGAAGTTTTTACTTGTTTTCATTTGTATAGAAATTATAAATATTTTTTTCCTCTTAATCGGAGGTTTTGTCCTCAAAACCTGAACTTAGTGACCGCTCTGTGTTCATGCCTGTAAGGTATGACATGAAACTGTATCATATCCAGTCTATACCTGCGATAATAATTACAATTTTACTATTAGTAGCTATATACTGTACCACATGCTGTAATAACTATATTGCATCATATACCTTAATACCCCTATACATTACCATGTACTATCAGAGCCTATACTGTAATAACATATACTGTACTATATACTGTATCATATACTATAGTAGCCATATACTGTATCATATACTATAATAACCATGTACTGTAATAACCCTATACATTACCATGTACTATCATAGCCATATAATAATCATACACTGTACAGTGTACTATCATATATACTGCACCATATACTGTATATACTGTATAGCCATATACTGTACCCTAATAACCCTATAGGGATCATACATTGCACCTGTAATATACCATATACTGTATATACTGCACCATACATTGCACCATGTATTATACCCTTACTTTATACGGTATAGCAATATACTGCCACCATCCAATACTGTTATACTGTATAGCCCCATATACTGCACCTAACTGCTATATACTGATAGCCATACCCTGCACCCATATATGTATATACTGTATAGCCATATACTGCACACCATCTACTGTATAGCCATACCCTGCACCATATACTGTATCTACTGGTATAGCCATATACTGCACCATATACTGATATACTGTATAGGCCATACCCTGCACCATATTACGGTATATACTGTATAGACCATATAATGCACCATATACTGTATATACTGTTATAGCCATCACTGCACCATATAATGTATAGCCATACCTGCACCATATACTTGGATTACTGTTATAGCCATTATACTGCACCATTATACGGAATATGTATAGCCATACCCTGCCACCATATACGTATATACTGATAGCCATATACGGCCACCATATTATACTTATTACTGTATTTAGCCACCCCCTGCACCATATACTTATATTACGGTATAGCCATACCCTGCACCATATACTGTATAACTGTATAGCCATATACTGCCACCATATAATGTATATACTGTATAGCCATACCCTGCACCATATATGATATACGTATAGCCCATACACTGCACCAGATTACTGTATAGCCATACCTGCACCATTACTGTATATCTGTATAGCCATACACTGCACATATACTGATATATCTGTATAGCCTACACTGCACCATATACCGTGTATATACTGTATAGCCTAGATCTCATCCATATACTGGATTATGTATTCGCTATTACCCACACTGCACCCATTACTGATATACTGTATAGCCATTACCACTGCACCATCACTAGTAGTATACTGTATAGCCAATATACTGGCCACCTATCACTAGTATATTGTGACGTGGTAAGCCATAATCCTGGCACGTACGGATATACTGTGATAATACCGTGTTATCTTAGCCATACCTCCCATATATCTGATATATAAGCCATACACTGCACGCATATACTGTATATACTGTACGCCCATTACACACTGCACCTTACTATGCTAACTACTGTATAGCCATAACCTGCCCATATAACGTATATCTGTATAGCCATATACCTGCACCCAGATACTTATATATGTATCATTATGACATGTATACGTATAGCCATACCCTGCACCATACATTGCACCAATGTATTATACTATAGACATACCGCCAATACTATCTTGTATAGCCAACCCTGCCCATACTGTTACTACGTATAGCCATTAACTAGCCCTGTCACCATATACTGTATAGTACTGTATAGCATACTACTGCAACCATATACGTATACTCTGTATAGCCATACCCTGCACCATACATTGCACCATGTACTATACCATATACTGTATAGCCATACCCCTGCACATCATGCCAGCAGTGTACTATCAATATACTGTATAGGCCACCCCTTGGCCCATTACGTATAGTACTGTAAAGCCATACCCTGCACCATATACTGTATATACGGGTTAGCCATACCCGTACCATACTGTTATCTTGGTACCATACCTGACCAATGTGGTATATACTGTCACCCTATAGCTCATATGCCCTGCACCATATACTGATTACTGTATAGGCCATACACTGCCATATAGTAATTATACTGTATTAGGCCATACCCTGCCTATGCACCATATATCTTGTATATACTGTTGCCACACGGACCAGTAGGCGTTACCTATCACCACCTGGTGTTTCTGTACCTGCCCATGACTGTATAGCCAGTACCTGCACATATACTGGTTATACTGATACCATAACTGCACCTTCTGTATTCGTTACAGATCCCTGCACCATAACATTGCACCATGTACTATAACCATATCTAGTATAGCCTATACCCTGACAACCCTGCCTGTAGCTGTGGATGTGCCTCGATATCTTGCAGTAACAGCTGATTATAATGGGAACATTCGAGGCCACTGGGGTTGAGCCTGCAGAGGGGGAGGAGCCGGGCAGGAGGGGAGGAGCTGCGGCTTCCCTCCAATACAGGGGCAGTCACGCGCAGGCAGCCGGGGGATGTAGCTGCAGTGGTAGAGCGCGCAGCTTTTCGCATGTGTGGGTCCCGGGTTCAATCCCGGCATCTCCAGGGAGGTTTCTCCTTTTCCTATATTCCTGACACACATGTCACACATCGAATAATGAGTGGCAGTCATTTCCTTCTTCTTTCTTGTGGGGTGGAGAAATTTGGTAATCGCAAAAACTGTGAAGTTGTTGTACTGTGACTGTAGTGGGAGTAAAACAATCTAGTCCATCCTGCTATATCATTATAAATTTTTCTTTTGTTCATATTTTTTTTTAATTGAGATGATGTATAACAGGATGGACATAGATTGTTATTACTCCACATACAGTTACATACAACATTCTAGTTTTGTTGATTACCAAAATTGTCCAAGAAAAGGGAAGAAAGGAAATGACTGCCACTGAATATTCTGATGTGTCACATTGTGTCAGGAATATTAGGAAAAGAGAAACCTCCCTGGAGATGCCGGGGATTGAACCCGGGACCTCACACATGCGAAGCGCGCGCTCTACCACTGAGCTACATCCCCCGGCTGCCTGCGTCAGTGCTGCCCCCTGTATTGGAGGGAAGCGCCGGCTCCTCCCCCTCCGGCCGGCTCCTCCCCCTCCTGCGGCTCAGACCTCAGTGACCCGAATGTCCCCATAATATCAGCTGTTACTGCAAGAGTCTGAGCACATCACAGCTACAGGCAGGGTGCAGGGTATGGCTATACAGTATATACAGTATATGGTGCAGGGTATGGCTATACAGTATATACAGTATATGGTGCAGGGTATGGCTATACAGTATATACAGTATATGGTGCAGTATATGGCTATACAGTATATACAGTATATGGTGCAGTATATGGCTATACAGTATATACAGTATATGGTGCAGGGTATGGCTATACTGGCCGCCGAGGGGGACAGTCCTCCACACTGGAGGACCCTGCACACAAATTACATTGATTACAGTGTAATGCCCCATCTCCCCTGTGGAGGCGCTGTAGGGAAGACAATAACTTGCTTATTGGTTTCCTCACAGAATTTTGAGGTCCAAAATTGATCCTTAAACCCAAAACGCTAAGAACCTGCCCCCTCAACAGTATAAAATTGGGGGTATTTTTGGGTAAAGAAACGTATAATTGAGGAAAGGATGAAACAGTGTAGGCTTAGATACACGGGGTTAGACTATAGTATCACACATGACCTGCTCAGATACAGCGGCTCACAAGACAGTATCACATATGACATGCTTAGATACAGCAGCTCAGAATACAGTATCACATATGACATGCTTAAATAAAGTGACTCACAAGATAGTGTCATATATAGCATGCTTAGATACAGTGGCTTACAAGATAGTATCATATATAACATGCTAAAATACAGCAGCTCACAAGATAGTATCACACATGGAATTCTTAGTTAGATAGAGCAGCTTAGAAGGTAGTATCATACATTACATGCTTAGATACAGCATGTCACCAGACATTTATCACACAAGGTCTTAGATACACCATATTAGGCTACACTACTCCGTAGGCTGTATCGTACCCTACAGGCTTAGATACACTGCTCCCCTAGACCCAAATGACCCGATATTCCCTCCTGAAGAAGCACTTGTCATTATTGTTACTTGTCGGGGGATCCATTTAAGCTGCTCCAATATGGCGGCTTAAAGGTGTCGTCCACTTTACCTACAGGATAGGGAATAGGGACAGGAGACATCACACAGCGAGCACAGATATTATTATTCAATTATAGTGACAACTAGTAAGAGGGAGTGACATGAAATGTGCAGCTCCCACACTCACACATATGGCGGATATTAATACTTGGCGTAAAGAAAAGGCGACATTTAGAAGAATTCATCATTTAAAGTTGTTTCTGGTCACAACCCCACAGAAATATATAACACTACATAATAATCCTACCCACTGTGTGTATTATCCCTGTACTGTGACATCACTGTGTGTATTATCTCTGTACTGTGACATCACTGTGTGTATTATCCTTTAACCATTTTAAAGGGGTTGGCCACTTTTCAATAAATCTCCTCCAGTAGACAGGTCTCTGTATGTAGATGTCCCTCTGTCTTTGCCTCCTTTGAGAGCTTCAGCTTTTCCCTGCTCTCCCCGTGCTGCCCTCTGTATATACACAGCGTCCTCTATCACTGCTCTAGGACGACCTCATGGCATCTCCCACTGTATCTATCCTCACCGACAGGGAGAGGGGAAAGGGGAGAGTAAGGTAAGTCATAACTCTTCTGCTACAGCTCCTCCTATTCATCAGTGCTCAAACATGTAAACAAAGATCCATAGATAGTCTGCACACAGCAGTAAATTAAGTATATTGATAACCACTTGATGAATATTCAGGGATTATTATAAAGGCAGTAAAGGCCCTTGGGCAACTTATGTAAAAGATTGTCCAAACCCTTAAATAGAGAGGTAGGTGCACTGTGTCTCCCTTCGCTTTCTATAGGCCTGCCCAAGATGGAGACGCTCTGAAAGTCCCATAGAGAATGAATGGAGCTGAATTATCCCTGTATTGCTGGGGTCCCAGTGATAGCATCCTCATCGATCAGAAGACCGAGAGAAGACCCTCCCATGATGGCCGTCAGTGTACGTGATGTGACACTCTATAGGGACAACCACTCTACGCACTTCACTTCTTGCATTCACTTCAACCAATGGTTTTCTTGATGTCTTCTGTTTGGACTTTAATAGTAACAAATATGAATGAATTTCTGGCTGGGGGCAGGGGCAGATAATGAGAGGGCACAGCTGCCTTTGTGCCCAGGAGCCCTTGGAGGTCCATACAGGTTCCACTTCTCAATGGCAGGAGACCAATGATAGATACAATATGGTTGTGGGTCTGGTACAAACTTCTCAGTGGGGTCCAGCAACTTTATCTGGAGATGGGAAATAAGTCCTGAATGTGGGGACTTGTCCTTCTGTGATCCTGATATCTGACATTGGGGAGAGTTGAGGAGCACATGAGGTATGTGGGCACCTTGTGACCCTCCACAGATTCCCTTCTCGCTACCATGTGGGGGCAAGTAATGTTGGTAGATAATGAGAGTTGTAGTTAGGGAAGCCGGAGATGAAAGCCGCCACCCAAGGGCAGAGGACAGCAGAGCCGGGGTCAGATGTCCCACCCATGGAGGACCTGGAGGTCGTCCTCGGAAAGTCCATGTAGTAAGAGCAGTCGTGGTTTTTACGTCTATTTTTTCCTGCTTGTGGTTTCCTCTATCGGACTCAGAGTGGAAAGTGTTTGCTGTGTTACTACATCGCGTGAATGAGAGCTTGTACGTGGGGTCTATACAGTGAAGAATCAGCATCCAGCCGGGTCCCATCACACAGGAGTCATTACCACAAGGGCATCAATGGTGATAGGAAGAATCACACAGACTCCTATGACAACACTGCCTGGCGGGCGCAGGTTTAGATCTGGTCCAGCTCTTCTCAGACCGACCCTGAAACTTCCAGATATGACACTGCAGGAGATTTACGATTGCATTTATATATGGGAAGGGTCCTGACTCTCTAAAGGGTCATCCCATGACTACAATGTTGGTCTGTACTAATATCTGATTGGTAGCAATAATGTCTAACGCAGCAAAACCTTCTCTAATAAGTGTCCATGTAACGTACAGATGAGCCGGATCCTCTACCACATTCACTTGTCCTAGGGCACAGAGACAAGGGTGGTCTTCATATGACAACCCCTTTAATTGATTGTCCTCTGTGTTTTTAGGACAGACAGTTATTATCTGATCCAATTCAGCAGAAATTCCATATGCAATCGGGAAATTGTCCAGCTCAATCACAACGGGTGGAGAAGGTTTGCCCCACAATGAAATGTAGGTCTGGACTTCTATAGACACATAACTGCGCAGTGATGTAAATCCTTCCACCGTAGCCATTGCTGTATGTTTAGGGAGGTCGTCCAGGTTTAAGCTGATCCTACACCCAAGTCTCCGTTCTTTTGTAGCCTCTGACAGGTTTGTCCCGTATTTAGCTCCATCAATCTTCCCATCAACTCTGAGAGGCTTCCAGTTCCTGTTGAAGTTTGACCTCCCCCAGCATGAAGATGACCCCCATGCTTGACCATGAGGATGGTGTATTCAGGGGGATGTACATTGTTAGCTTTAAAGTAAGATTTTGGTCTTGTCTGACCAGGTCACCTTCTTCCACATGTGTCCCCTGGGTAGGACGGGACTTCTTACGGCTTTCGGTGATGGCTTCTTCCTTCCCTTCTTCCAGATTTGGGGACTGTGTGACTGTAGCTGCCCTGTGGACAGGTTCTCCTACCTCATCTATGGATCTCTGCACCTCTTCCAGGATGACCCTTGGCCTCTCCTTCTTGTGTGGCCGGTCGTGGTACAGCAGGTTAACAGTTTTGTCCTTCCACTTGCAGATGATGGATTGAACAATACTCCAGGAGACCTTCACAGACTCAGCTATTTACCCTAAAATAACTTCACCCCCGGTCACATTATACATCCTAACAATGTTCTGACTTTAAAGGGATACTGTAAGATTTGTATAAAACGATACATTGTGCTTAAAACTAAACCCAATGGAAAGGAGCAGGAGGCGGACAATCGGCAGATCAGCGGCGTTCCGGCGTTACTCAGCAGTAAATAAGAGCAGAGATAAAACCACAGAACCAGCGCTCGGTCTGGGCGACCACCGCACTCAGCCTGGGGGGACATGAGCCGAGCGCAGATCTCTAGATGAAACAGACATATGACTGCTTGTTCTATACAAACTACCAGATAATATCTTATTGATCTCTGCGCCTTTGACACCCTCCCCAAGGCAAGTTATTATAGGTTGTGCTTATGAATCAATCCTGGAACAGTGTTTTTTGTCTGTATTATGAGGAAACAATAGCTCGGGGAATCTAGAAATGTTCTCCTGAACCAATAAAATACACTTCTAAGTGATACAAGGTTTGGATGTGGGACCCTGGGGAATGGAGCGCTGCCTTCTCAGGGAGGGTAACCTTTAGGGGAAGGTATTCTACATGTATTCTTCATGCAATGTGTTTATTAAGTTATCTCATCTCCATATCTTCTCCCTGCGGGCGCAGGAGGTGTCTTCGATCTGATGATGAGGACACGGTGTCGTGGAGATTGCTTGAAACAGTAAATTTAGCACATGGGGAGATTTGACGCCCTTTGTCTGGATGTTTTGGTCTATCTTGGATATGAAAAATAAGATTAATCTAAATGCTGTCAGTGACTACCACCAGGTCCTATATATGGGAAGATTTACTATTCGTTACAGAGGGCTTTTCACCTCCTCCACCAACTCCAACTCCACTGTTTTGATACCTTATATACTCAGGGCTGGATTAAAGGGAGGGCACCCAAGGCACGAGTCCCGGGGCCCCCACCATCTGTCTGCCTCCACTCCTGCCGCATGATCAGCAATATCAGTGTCCTATGGTTGAGTGCTATGCAGTACAATACTCCCTGTAGAATCTGAGAGTCTGGGTCCTCCATCATTAATGGTTAATATGTGACACACAAGCCAACAGATTCCATATAATTCTATTAAAGATTTCCTTACCTTTCATACTGAATCCATTGATCACTGGCAGAACAAACAGGACGCTACATGTCATGACTGAGGATTGATTTCACTTGGCTTTGACAGATTTACATTTGCCTTTTGATATTATAGATGTATCCATCATATGTGATCTCACAAGTAGTGACATAGAACACCTCAGTGACATCATAGAGGGAAAAGCTACACCCCCTCTATATGGACACACAACTTGGCTATTGGGGCCACTAAGGGGAGGAATACTTTGATTACTATCAAAGTGTCCAGAAAGTTTTACAATGAAAAGGGGGCCTGGAGTCACACTCAGGGGCAGAATAAGCCTGCCATGGGCCCTGGGCTGTAGGAATATTATGGCCCCTACAAGTCTGGGATCACTTCCTACATCTGGTACTAGAATCGGCTTCTTGGGGAATGGAGGATGTGTCCCTTCTGCCTGTTTTCAATCTGTGGTTTTAAGACCTTTGGAGGACCTTCAGAGGTCCTTCTCAGTTCAGTATAAAATTTAGTGGGTGGTTTGCAAAGTCATAGCCCCCTAGAAGGCTTGAGCACTGGGCTACCCTCCAAACCGCCTGTATTATAATCCACTACTGGTCACACTATACCCCACTGGTGGCCCTGATCAATTGTACTGGTGTCTTTATGATTAGGGAGGAGCAGACCTGATCAGTGGGTCCATACCGATAAGTGCTGGTTCAGGTCTTAGGTTCAACCCGCTTCCAGTAACACCCAGTAACTGTTTGAATGCTGCTGACAGCATTTGTGGGCCATCGTTTTTCTTAGGGTCAATGCTCCCAGATAACATCTGGGAGCATTTTTTATATTCTGGCCGTGGGTGTTACCAGGAGGGTTGAGTGTTTGGGTCTGGTTACCCGCACTGAACTTTTGGGTCTGATTCGACTAAACTCTGCAGAGCCGAATCTAAAAGGGTCCCATTCTTTATGATATATGTGGCAGGCATAGTGTGGTCAGTTGGGGGTGTGCATGGTATATATTACTTAGGAGCGTAGTGTGAGACAAGGTTGTAATACAGATGCTATTACACTCTAAGTGACTGCCATATTTTTTAGTATCACAGTGTGGGGGATATGCTGCACAGAGATGAAGACTCCTGGGAGTAAATACAGCAGTGATAAGTAATAATGTGTTTCTATTCCAGGATTGTAGCTCCCTGCAGTGCCCTGGGAACATGATCTCACACAGTCTGAGCTCTGAGCTCTTTGCATTGCCGCCCAGCGCTTCCTCTCATCTCTGAGTTACTACTTTAATGTATCCAAGGGAAGAGTTTGCAGAGCAGTTTAATGCACAGAACTAAGAGCATGAATGCTCCCCAGTGCATCTACAATCCTAAAATATAAATCAGCTTTTTACACTAATTCTGTAAACTGAATGTTTAATTTCACCTTAAAAGTAGAAAATAAACCTAAATAAACGACTACATATGTTATAGACTTGTATGATCTGAATGGGCAGTGTGATTAATTATGCACCACCGTAAAAACAGCAACACTACAAAGTAAATGTCCAGCAGCTCAGCTGTTACGTGACGGATACGATGGGATTTATGCACATAAGCTGATAATGAGTTGATGTCTGTGTTTGGCTTTCGAGGATTGTTATAGAGCCGATGCATGAGACAAGCTCTGCCAGTAATGGAACCGGTGATGCCCCGTATCTGGCCAAATAAAGAGCCGTCATACAGCTGAACGACCTTGCTGTGCAGTGCTTGTGATTTATTTAAAGAGGTTTTCCTCCCGCAATATATCTAAATGTAATCAGGATAACAAAATAACACAATCTCTAATTCACAGTTATTGCACTGATCTAAGTCCAACCTGCCTCTATCAATCCTGCTATAAACAATTTCGGTTGCTCCTGAACCCGACTCTGAATCGTCTGACTTTAGGGTCGGGGAACATATTATTCTTCTGCCTGATGCTGCACTGAGCCCCTCTCTGCCTCCAGCCCCCACCCTTACATTCCGAGACGAGCTCACACACCCATATATATGGATATACACACACACAGACTTCCTGCCGGCAAGTGTGAGGGGAGACATTTTACAAGCTACAGACAGATAAGGTCTTTATCCTGGGGAGGGAGGCATATAGCAGAGCTGATGTATGCCATGGATATTATAGCAGAGCTGAGAATGTCATTAGTAATATGCATCTCCTGGATTATAATCTCTCATCTCTGATCTGGCTCACCTCTCTCTTTCTATGTGTCAGATACGACTAGAATGTTCAGAAGCTAAATAAAAGTGTATATAACCCTGTACCCTGATAATCTAACCACTTTGTCAGCACACAGCATCACTACAAACAGAACAGGTTCTAAACTGATTACTGAAAAAAGAGCTGAGAGTGTCATTGTGTGTAACATGCATCTCATGGATCTCATCATCTGTCATCTCTGATCTGTCTCATGTCTCTATCTGTCAGATACTAGAAGAACGTTCAGAAGCTAAATAATAGTGTAGATAAACTATGGGTCCTGATAATCTAAGCACATTGTCAGCACACAGCATCTCATAGCACAGAGAATCTTACACTGACCATCACTGAGTGATAGGAGCTAAAACAGCAATAAAACTGAGTAACATTATGAAGTAAGGGGTTAAAAATAATCCTTATTGTGTAACATTACTAGGGGGTTAAATTTTGAGAACTTTCTTTCCTCTGTATTCTCCGCCTGTCCTGTGTATACTCCTCCTGTCCTGTGTATACTCCTCATGTCCTCTGTATACTCTTCAAGTTCCCTGTATACTCCTCCTGTCCTCAGTATACTCCTTCTGTCCTCTGTATACTCTTCATGTTCCCTGTATACTCCTCCTGTCCCCTGTATACCCCTCCTGTCCCCTGTATACTCCTCCTGTCCCCTGTATACTCCTCCTGTCCCCTGTATACTCCTCCTGTCCTCTGTATACTCCTCCTGTCCCCTGTATACCCCTCCTGTCCCCTGTATACTCCTCCTGTCCCCTGTATACTCCCCCTGTCCTCTGTATACTCCTCCTATCCTCTGTATACTCCTCCTGTCCCCTGTATACCCCCCCTGTCCCCTGTATACTCCTCCTGTCCCCTGTATACTCCCCCTGTCCTCTGTATACTCCTCCTGTCCTCTGTCTACTTCTCCTGTCCCCTGTATACTCCTCCTGTCCTCTGTATACCCCTCCTGTCCTCTGTATACCCCTCCTGTCCCCTCTATACTCCTCCTGTCCTCTGTCTACTTCTCCTGTCCCCTGTATTGTAGGTAGAGACAGGAGGGCAGCGCTACCTGTGCCTATATCATTTGTAGGTAGAGACAGGAGGGCTAGCCTAACCGCCCAACCGCTACTACTAGCCTAACCGCCCAACCGCCACTACTAGCCTAACCGCCCAACCGCTACTGTGCAGATTAATTTTCTTCCTTTTGGTCTTGTATGGAAAACCAGACCTCTTTCTGCAGACCCTGGTTGAGGGGGTTCCTTGTCCCTCATGACTACAGAGCAGGTACGGATTGGCTGGATGCAGTACTGGCTCTCATCCAAGAGATATATCGTTGGCATGAAGACTTCAATCCAATACTCTATGGCAGGAGGTCTCCTAGTTATCCCTTAAGAAGGGAGATTGTGATATCTGGCTTTTAGTAGATCTAGTCTTCATACATCAGCGGGGTCTCCTGTATATAAACCAACCCCTACTAACAGGAAGTGCTGGTGACAATGGTTTCTCTAAGGGGTTGGCCCACCATTAAAACTTTTCAGCTATATAAACGATAGGGGACAAGTTACTAATCACTGGTCTGGTCTGAGGTCTGACTTCTCGGGTTCCCAATGATCCGTAGAAAGGGGAACTGAAAGTGAATAGAGCACCAGTGTGTATGGATGACCGGAGCTACGGCATGGCTTGCGGAGCATCAGTCGGTCATGTGACTGGCAGGACATACACAGGACCTTTCTGGTTCCTCTTCCTCCTGCAGATGGGAGATAAATTACAATGCAGTAGAAACATGTTTCAAGGTTTTTTTTTCCATTTTATACTCTAATTTTGGGATAGGTGCTGATGGGGGGGTGGGGTTCTGACTTGGACCCTCATTGATTAAGAGAAAAGGGGCGGGGGGGGGGCTGAGTCCACTAAACGATGTAGTGACCGGTCCATTCAGCTATACACTGAACACAGCCCCTTCAGTTAGTGGGAACGGTACCCCATTTCCGTTTGTCGTGAGGGTCCCAGTGGTTAGGCCACCACCGTTCAGATTGTTACCCCCCCCCATCTTGTGGACAAGGATAACAATTAACCACCGGACGAGCCCCTTCCAACATTTCGCTGCTTCTGCTTCTTTATGGAGCTCCATGAGTAACGTTAATTGGCGTTTAATATTTTGGATTAGTGGTGATTTACGCCGCGCTCCGTTATCTGGGTGTTTAGACTGAACTAATTTTACCACGACAAAATAATTTCCATATTAAAACGCAATGAATAAAAAAAAAAAAAAGCCGGAAACTAGGCCCCGCCTCCAAGCTAATAAATACATTTCCACAAAATAGCTTCATATATTAACTCTTCCATTAGCCGGATCTCACGGCGCCGCCAAGAACGAACGCGGCTGATGTTTAAGAGAGTCATTTGCATGAAATTCAGCGCCGCACTCCAATTAATACTGGTGGTGATTACAGGACAACCTGCTCGTTAATTGCCTGTAGTCTTTAAATATGCTCTTCTATCCGAAATAGACACTAATTATTAGATCTTGTTTGCTGTTACACCATAAGTTGCAAATGTCTAGGAAGGCTGGGAAAAAATTAGCAATTCTAATGGGGCCCGAGCACGGGGGGGGGGGGAACGGGGGGGACGGGGGGGATTGATCTAATCATTTACCATGAGGGCTGCATGCGAAATGAATGAAATGTTTCCCTGAGATTAGGAAATCTTTAATGTGGGTTTATCAAACATTTGCTTTCAGAAGTTCACTCTTGTAGATTTAGGTTTTTTGACTGGTGAAGCGGTGAATTCATTACATTTTGGGTTGTGTCGATTACGTATAATAAAAAAAAAAAAAATTATTTAACGCCAATTTATATTGATTAAAAATAGTTTTAAAAAAAAAACATTCTGATATTCGAGCATGATTTTCGGCTATGCAACAGCTTAAGCCCCAAAAACACTTTCACGGGGCTCATCCAGTAAAAAGTGTTTTTTAAATTTATTTTACATTTCTTTTATTAAAATTTGGGCAGTTTATTGGCTCCTAGCACTAACAACGCTGATAATAAAAATGGTCAAGAGACGCATTTCCAGTCTGAACCGGACTCCTCGTTAGTCACGATTTAACATTTTGTATTTTAAAATTTCTACTTGCCTTAAAGGAAAATACCACCAGGATGGAGCATTGTAAACCAAGTACACTGACATACTGGTGTGTGCCCCCTCTTGTAGGATCCACTCATCTTTCAGCTCCTTATGCTTTAAAAATGAAGCAGGCTTTAAAAATGAAGCAGACGCCTCTGAGGGGCTCCAGACTGAACTATCAGCTGTCTAGAGCCCCTTAGGCTCATTTACATATTTTTTTAAAGCCTTTTTTAGTAACAACAAGGGCATAAGAAGCTAAAGGAAGAGCAGATCCTGTCAGAGGGGTCACAGACCAGTATGTCAGTGCTTGGTTTACGATCCTTCATCCTGGTGGTAGATCTCCTTTTAATTAAAATATTTGTTATGCGTGACAATTACTTGTTATCTTGTGATAAAGTTTATTTAAAAGCAAAATTACAAAAAGAGGAATTCTATCCTTATCAATTGCAGAACTTTCCAGGCCAAGCTTCACTCTACCCCAACTGGTTGTGGCTGGTGTGAGGTGCGCGCTAGTAACAAATCGGCAAGTGAATAAAGTAAACGCCTTTGGACTCCAATATACACAAAGTTTGATTGAACTTTCCTTATAAACTGGAGGTAACAGCAGCGCCGCAGTCTCTATTGGTCCCATTTGATCAACAAAAGGGACCAAGGAACTGTTGATGGAACTAGAATAAGTCCTGAAAAAATACTTTCACAGAATGTGCGTCCATGTCCTTCAGATTGCACCTCAAGGTCCTTGCGCTATATATCTAGACACAGAGCACAGCACATTCCCAGATCTAGGCCGTCGTGGACCGATTCCTCGATTTTACTGTAATAAATGAGAAAAATAAATAACAAAATAGGTTTCATAGAAGCCCCTCCCACTCATCACCCCCCCCCCCCCCACCACTGGAGGCAACTTTAAATTAAATTGTTAAAGTTTTCTATTAAATCAGACACTTTTAAATAAAAAGTTTGCAGAAAATTTTATTTAAATGTAAAACATTTCTAACTCTTTTTTAAAAAAAAAATCCATGTCTAATAATTAGTATTTAGTATAAAGTTACGTCCCGATAACAGACGCAGCCCCACAAATTAAATAAATCGCTAAGTCCATACAAATTACATAAATCGCTGGTCCTGAAGACCAAAAATTTAAGGAAAAACTAAAATGAGTATTTTTTTTTTTTGTTGGTAAAATTAAAAGGTCGAGGAATTTCTCGGAACCTTCTTATTATTGAGTTATTCAGCTCAAAAAATTGATACTTTTTGACAGTTTTTATTTGGCGGTTTATGTAGAGCTTCTTCCGTGTAGTTTTGGTTCCTCCTTCATCCGTCTTTCTCTTCTTATTTTCTCTACCCTCTTTCCCTTTTGATTTATAAGAAGAAGACAGTAAGGGGTCAGTTTAGGCTCAAACAGAGGTTGGACGGCCGATTCTCTCCATTTGTCAAGCAGAGGGCAAGGGATCCTGGGAGCAGGTGACAGGAGGTCGGCCCCGTCCCCGCACTTGCCTCGGGGTCAGGAGTCATGGCTGGAGGAGTCGGTGTCATTGTGCTTTAAAGAAAAACTATATCATGAATTGATCCAATGTGAACATTTTATTCTCCGAAGACTTAACCCCCTGATGTCCATTTCTAGAATAACAAATAGGAAATTGTTGAGTTCTACAGGATTCATCTGATATATAGAACAACTAGGGGGTCATTTACTAAAGGTTACCCAACGTTTTGCGCCGCTTTTACCTGAATTGCCCCGGGTTTTTGGTGCACGCAATTGGCATGCACGTGGCGGGAATCGGTGGGTGTGGCCGTAAGAAAACCCGACTGATTTGGAAAAAAAATGCCGTATTTAAAAAAAAAAAAGTGTCGCTTGACACGCGCTTACCTGCACCCAGCAACGGATCGTGAACTCCAGTATACTCCGACGGACTTCAGCGCAGCAGCGACACCTAGTGGACATCGGGCGCACAACCTTAGTGAATCGAGAACCACAGAGAATGCGCCGCTGGATTGAGACAGGACCGGGTTTAATAGATTAAGCAGATGAATATGGAGCTATCTGTACATGTGTCTGCAGGTTGTATGGACAGATTGCGCTTCTTTTATTAGGAGTGTCTAGCGCTTAAAATCAGATGTGGTCTTTTGAGCGTTTCATGTCTACCTATCATATTTCACTGAATGGAATCCTTTTGTGTATCTTCCAGGCAAATCTAACGTATGTACAAGCTGCCGAATTGGTCAGAACAGCCAATCAGAATGAATTGCCGTCCAGAGAAGCCCAACTTCTTACCCTGGAGAACACCAAGGAGTTTGATGTCCTGGTCATTGGTGGAGGAGCCACTGGCTGTGGATGTGCCTTGGACGCCGTCACTAGAGGTATGGAATTTTCAAGGGGTACCATATATACTCGAGTATAAGCCTAGTTTTTCAGCACAAAAATGTGCTGAAAAACCCTAACTCGGATTATACTCGAGTCAAGGAAAAAAACAAAAAGTGAACTATCCTTCTGAAGCTCCCCGGCATCCATCGCGGCTCCGACATCGGGTCCTGGTCCGTCACAGTCTTCGTGACATCAGCCGCATCGGCACACATTATGATGTCAGCTTGCGGCTGATGTCATGGTGCCTGCGACGGACCGGGAGGGGCTGGCAGGCTATATACTCGAGGGGGCAGGCTGGCTATATACTCCAGGGGGCTGGCAGGGTATATATTGGGGGGACTGTGACCAATGCATTTGACACCCTTAGCTTATACTTGAGTCAATGGGTTTTTCCAGTTTTTTTGTGTCAAAATTAGGGGTCTTGGCTTATACCCGGCTTATACTCGAGTATATACCGTATAATCATATCTCAATTTTCAATGGATGTCTTCAAGTAACAAATTAGTATCTACTTGTCCATTCTGAACTTTCTGCTATCACGTATAGTGGTAAGGAAGTCAGTTTCCGAAAGATCCAGATCTGCCAGAGGGAGCACCTTGTTAGGTAACCTCTACCATACTTCATAGATTTTTGACTTTTTGCCTCTTGGGTCAAGCCAAAACATAATTCTGTAGCTTAGTTGTCTTCGGGAAATCCAAGGATACTGAGGTGTTATGAAAGCTGGAGGACCATAGGTTGGAGATGACTACATGTTGGTTTGGATTATCACACTACGACTGTCCATGGAGCTCTTCTTCTTCTTTCTTCTTCTTCTTCTTCTTCTTCTTCTGCTTCTTCTTCTTCTTCTCTGTTTTGAGATCTGTTATTGTTTCGCTCACTACTTCTGTATAATTTTGTTCTGTTCTTAAACCTTGACAGGTCTTAAAACTGCACTCGTGGAAAGAGATGACTTTTCTTCTGGGACCAGCAGCAGAAGCACCAAGCTCATCCATGGAGGTGTCCGCTACCTCCAGAAAGCCATAATGAAGTTGGATGTGGAGCAGGTAAGTCTCGTGGCTGAATCTGTACGGTCGCGTCTCTGCGATGTCTCATTAACACGTTATTGATCCCAGAATCTAATAATTTGCTATTCCGGGTAATAAATAGGTGACTGGGAGCGTGTGACCACTGACATTTATAGATGAGCTTTCATTTCACTCAGACCAAACAAACCGTTCCAGAGACCCCGGGCGGGTTAAAAATGCAAATATGCAAAGAAATGTTGTTCTCTGTGCAGATTGATTTCACAAATATTCGGTTTTCTTTGGGCTTAAAAAAAAACATAAAACCTAAGAAACGACAAAGCTTACAGGTATGAATTATAACACGTCCCTTCTTCATTATAAGTTTGCCCTAGAATTGTAACTTTTCCCCATCGTCGCAGCGGCTTTACATCCTGATGGACCTGCAACTATCAATAAGAACCTAAAAAGATGGATCCAGGTTCTTCTGATCACCGTGTGCCGAGCCCGATCCGCTCTCACCCCGATTACTCTCCACCACAAAGAGATCACCAGGAAATGTTGGTGAACCGTAAAGAAGACAATGCTACAGCTGATGTGACATCTTTGTTTGTTAAGCGTACACAACGTTTTTCGGGTTAGTACATAAGCCTTCTTCAGGTTAAATACCTTCTGTACTAATTCGAAACGCGTTGTGTACATGTAATGATAAACAAAGGCTTATGTACTGATCCGAAGCGCGTTGTGTACACGTAATAAACAAAGTTGTCACATCGCTTTTAGCAGCGTCTTCTTTCCGGTTCACCAACATTTCCTACTGATCTCTTCATATCCATATCTGCGATCTACTGGCTGCCTGGCCACGCTTTGAATGAGGAATCGGTTCTCCGTCGGTGCCACTTACCTTACACAGCTCATATCCATGACCATCTGGTGAGCACAATATACCCCATTGCTCACATGGCTTGTGGTCGGCTCCTCTCCATTTGAATCTGCTCTTTTTTTGGCTTTCCCTGTGTCCTGCTGCAACTGTGGCTCGTTGCACCTCCACCCTAGAAAACGGCCCGACTACTCCAGACATCATCCCCATATCAGTGTGTTTAGTGTTTACTGGGAACCCAACACTTGGAACTCTCATTGATTGATCTGAGTTAACACAAAGAATGGAAGAGAAGAACAGCTCCATTGTCTATATAGTGGCTGCTTTGGGTAACTGCACCTCTGCTTCCATTGCAATTAATGGGAGGCAGGGATTGGCTGATGGGTGATGTACACTCACAGATCAGATATTGATGACATATCCTAGCCATAGGTCATCAATATCAAGACGCTGGAAAACCTTTTTGTAAAAAGCTGAAACCCTTGTTGTAAAACCACCAACAAAAATTTGCATAATGAAAACTTTGTTGGTGTAAACTTTCCTAGTTCATACTTGGGATAGGAATCGGCGATGGACTATCGGTCCTTGAGTGAAGCCTCCATAGATGTCCATCTGCTGGATCAGGGACGGCTTCCCCTGCTGAGGCTTCTGTAGTCTCTGTGGTTACATTGTAGTCACCGGGTGATGTCATGACCGTGTCAGGGGTCAGGGGTCAGTGTATTGTGACATTGGTCGTGTGATGCATCTACAGTCACTTCCTCCAGTATAAGATATTGTCATAAAGATGAATGAGCTCAGCTAATCACTTCACCTTCAGTAATCCAGTGTTATCCTTTAAAAAGTTACATTCTTATTTTTCACTTCATTTTTTGATCACTTTAACATTATTAGTTTTTAGTATTTTTCTACGTGATCTGCTGGTCAGATGTGTCCTGCTGCTTATCTCCTTAAGACTTGTATCAACTTTGCATCGTATCTCCTATTCACAGGATTGAGGGCTCGACTTCTCCAACCCCCAATGATTAACAGATTGGACCCCCGCAATCTAAAGAAAAGGGGTCCTGCTCCCACTAATTGATAGGGCAGCAGGTGGAGCTTGTGTCCTGCTGCTACATTCAATACTGCGGGAGCATTGGGAGTTATTGAGCGCTGTGCTATCTCTATGACTGTCTATGGGTGTGTCAGAGATACCCCAGCGATACCCTGAGCTGTGCTCAGCAATTTCCTACGCTCTCATACTATTGAGTAGAGTGATAGGACACGCGCTCCACCCGACTGTGAGGATGGGACCCCTGTTCTCTGCATTGCTGGGGTCCTGTGGATCGGGGAAGAATATACAAATTTATATTAACATCCCGTTAAAGAAATGTATCCTCTTGTAATGTATCCTCCTGTACAGTTTGGGTTCATATTGTACTGGTTCTGGTCCTCTGGACTCTACTACAAACTTCATTAGAAGTTTGTCTTAACTCCCAGCACTATCATGTTTGTTGATGATGGGGGTTCAGTACCCAAAACCGGATTGAACAAATTTTTCAAATTCAGGTTGAGCCGAACCCAAATTTTTTCCATGTCGACTCATCACTTATTGTGCAGCTCAGCCTACGGACCACCCGTTACAGACTTGGGTCTCTAATAGTGATATGCGGACCCAAACTCCCAATATTTAGGTCTGTGCCAAATCCAGCCAGACGTTTGGGTTTGGATCACACCCCAGCATTACCCATGACTGGTGCTGCCACCAATGGTGGGTTTTAACGCTCTAAATGTCACCATAGCGGGAGGTCATTGGGGAGCAGCAATCCTCAGGAACATGGCGGTTTTGCCAGTGGGGTTGAGTGTTCCCTTTCGGGTTCTGTAAGTTAATGGGTCGGCCTATTCCTAGTCTCTAAATTAAATGGGGATGTTCAGGACAGAAAGATTACATTGACCCATGATAAATACGTACATACATGAGCTCTGGGGCCACTAGTCCCACCCATGGGTATCTCGACCCTTAATATGTGACCAGTGAATATTATCTGAACCAGACACATCTGTAGACGACTGTTTTGAGTTTTTGCTAGTGATGTGTTGTCGCCAATGAGCCGGCACTAAGAGCTGACTCTTTCATGTGAACGATGGGACTCTGCTCTATGCAGGAAGCCGATGGCTCGCCCCGCCACTAACCAGGTAACCACGTGGGGTTAAATCGGGTTATAAGTGTTGTAGGGAGGGGCGATTGATTGGTCTTAGGCTCCTCATTCTACATTAAGGAGGCAGAAGAGTCGGCTCCTTTTAGAGATCCAGCTCCCTTAGATGAGCCGGACTTCCCATCACCAGCTCTTGCCCCACGTCACTACTGGTTGACCATAAAGGAATAGAGTTCCAGTATCTATCAGCCACGTCCATATATAATACGAAATATTACAATGTTTCACCTGCCGAGGTCCGGACTCTCCCGGGCAACGCTCAATGGGAGAAATCTGCAGCTCAGCCGGACCTCGTCACTGAGAGCCGTAAGAATGGATCCGTACAGAATATTGGGCTTATAAGATGCTAGAAGCTGTGGATCCGGTGACCACCGCTGCTTTGTATCTCCAAGCTTTATTTATATCTTCTCCTCCAACACAAAACGGCTGAAGGCTGGAAGGTTCTCCCAGTCGGGGGAATCTCCGTAACAGATTGAACGAGAGACTTCAAGTCTTAAATCTTTATTAAATTGTGGCTAATTGTATTATTGACAGGTGCGCCGGCAGCCTCCTCGTCCCCTGATGGTCTTCATTGGTTCATTTACTACGTCTGCGAATCCGCCGCCGGCCGATGAATCAATTTCCCTTGGATAGTAATGTTTTCTCTCTGGTGTCGCTGATGGGCAGGATCACGCCCTGCGATTCTCAGGACTCTACTGTATCGCCCCAGTTATGAAACAAATGAGCGCAACCAAACGGACAAGGGGGGGGGGGCAGATTAAGTATTAACCCCCCCCCCCCCAAGAGACTAAAATTCGTATGAAAAGAAAATTGTGTAATGTTCCTGTGCTGCATCTACCAGGAAAATCCATCCTGATAAAGCCGGGACATTCGTGGCCTCCTTCCTTCTAACATCCAGGGCTCCTAGGGGTGTTACTGTAGCTTCACAGGCTGTTACACTGTGCAGGAGCACCCCTTCTTCATTATAAGTTTGCCCTAGAATTGTAACTTTTCCCCATCATCGCAACGGCTTTACATCCTGATGGACCTGCAACTATCAATAAGAACCTAAAAAGATGGATCCAGGTTCTTCTGATCATCGTGTGCCGAGCCCGATCCGCTCTCACCCCGATTACTCTCCAACGTTTTTCGGGTTAGTACATAAGCCTTCTTCAGGTTAAATACCTTCTGTACTAATTCAAAACGCATTGTGTACACGTAATGATAAACTAAGGCTTATGTACTGATCCGAAACGCGTTGTGTACACATAATGATAAACGAAGGCTTATGTACCGTATATACTCGAGTATAAGCCGAGGTACCTAGTTTTACTACCAAAAACTGGAAAAATCGAGTATAAGCCGAGGGTGGGAAATGCATTGGTCACAGCCTCCCAGTATATAGCTGCCGGCCCCCTTCTGTAGATAGCCAGCCTGCCGGCCCCCTTTTGTAGATAGCCAGCCTGCCGGCCCCCTTTTGTAGATAGCCAGCCTGCCGGTGTATGTATGTGAGTATATGTATGTATGTATGTGAGTATATGTATGTACGTATGTGAGTATATGTATGTATGTATGTGAGTATATGTATGTATGTATGTGAGTATATACACGCCAATACCTATAGTCTATAGTAGAGATGAACAGATCCAATCATCTATTTGTAGATTCGGCATCGAATCTGAATTTTCAGACAACCCCATGTTGCTTTGATTGTCCTGGAAATTGATATCCCCCTCCCTCTAGTCCTATAAAACACTGATTTCTAGTATCTTTTAGTGTTTAGGGACATTACTCATAGATCCAGGCTTCATGACTCTGGTAATCTTCTTATATTTGTCATCCATTGCCACATTCCTTCAAAAATCAACTTAACTTCTAATCCTGCTAATTAGTATGAAGGGCTCTGGTGGGCATAACCAGAGCCCCTCTGTGCTGTCGCTTCACAGGCTGTAAAACTGTACAGAAGCCCCCCCCCCCCACTACATTAGGCAGAAAGAGGAGGAAAATATAGGGGAACAGGAGGGAGGGGGAGACAGTGTAACAGCTTGTGAAACCACAGCATGGAGGGCTTCAGGCTCATGAGCATAATTTTGAAAGTTGATTTTAGAAGGAAGGACACTATGGATAACAAATATAAGATTCCCACGGTCCTGGTGCCTGGATCTATGAGTAATGTCCCTGGTTTATCAGGATGGATTTTAATGGTAAATTAACTTTAACACTAACAAAAAAATTATAGAAAAGGAACAAAACAGGAGATTTTTAATTCCAATTTACCGGACAATAGAAATCTGAGAGGAAACGTAACTTCTGGTGTAATTTGCACCAAAATCAATGTTCTCCGCCCCATTTCTCAAGGCTTCGCTGACTAAGGGGATGTAACCTGTTAAAATGGGGCGTGGTCTTTGCAAAATGGGGTGTGGCCACATTGTGCACAGTATAGACCATCTTAAAGAAGGTGTAAAGTAGAACACGTAGCAAATCTTTTAGAGGAATTCATTAAAGCTTCTGCTTATTCAATGATCACATCTGCTTTAGTAACCACCAATATTAAGGCATAAAGAAGTCACATGACCAGATCATCGCATGGACACTCCCTTTAAATGGGTTGTCCTATAATCACAATGCAATCCTCATGGGATAGGAGATGCTCGGTATATTACTGGAGCCCCCATTTACAGGTAGACGGGGGGTCACATATTTATTCTCTCGGACTGATGTAGAAATCAATAAACCATTGGGACCCAGAAACTCCTATGGATCCATATGGTCCATGTTCTCTGGGAGAACCAATCAGCAGCAAGGAGACCCCTTCCTTATCACACCGGGGGGCTTATTATGACACGTCCAAACTTTATTTAACCTGGAGGGGGCGCTAGAGTCTGTTAGTGGTTGGCAAAGACGACAAAAATTTTGTAAAGTTTTACAGCCCCCCCCCCCCCGTCCACAGCAGAGCCCCCTCCAGAGAGCTGTCCACAGCAGAGCCCCCCTCTACAGAAATGTCCACAGCAGAGCCCCCTCTGTCCACAGCAGAGCCCCCTCTACAGAAATGTCCACAGCAGAGCCCCCCTCTACAGAAATGTCCACAGCAGAGCCCCCCCTCTACAGAAATGTCCACAGCAGAGCCCCCCTCTACAGAAATGTCCACAGCAGAGCCTGCAATGTAGCATTGCAACTGCCCCACAGATGCTGCCCCCCACCTTCCTGTAGTTGGTGCTGCCTGAGGTGCGAGGCTCAACTCTGGTCATTGCTGGGGCACCCCTGGTGGTGGGGGGACACTTTAGATCTTCACACTCCACAGTTATGACCATATGTATGTGTAGAGGAGTCAAGAGGACATTGTAAAATTAGATATTACATTTGTGAAGCTTATTGACTGCACTAACGTACATTATTAATCTCCCTGATTTAAGATGTCGAAGGGGTCGTCTAGTATTTTGTATTTTTTTTTTTTTTTACATGCCGATCCCTTTGAAAGTTAAGTTGCCACTAGATGTTTGGCCGTGTATTTCCATGCCCTCTCGAGCCTATGCACGCTCAGTGGAGCCGAGCGTGCATGTTTGTTAAGGATACAGTGAGTGATGGCGGTAAATAGAAAGTACTGCTCTTAATACTGGTGTCATCTTACAGGGGACTTTGGCCGCCCCCAGGGCCCTCATTCTATCACTTCCTTGGACCCTCATAAGTCTATATTGTAAATAGCCCCATATATTGTAAGAGGTTCTTGCCCCAGGGGTTGGGCTCACTCCTTGTTGCCCCCTACATTCCACTCCATATCGGGGCTTATGTTTCCAGCTGTATTTTTCTCTCTTCTAATTATGTAAATGTTATGAATTTCTATTTTTCATGCTATTTCTTCCCTCGGCTCAGATTACATCTTCTTTTTACACTTATGGAAACAAAATCATGAGAAGAAAAAAAAAATTTGCAGTAGGAAAGTATTTGCACGTCACTCACAGTCGAGTACGGCCAGACGTGTAACTACAAAAATATTGTCTGATTCTATCTACCGGGTAAATGTCATCGGGGGGGGGGGGGGCTCCTACCTCTGTAGTAACACATTGTGTAGAGTCATTTTGTCTGATTTATGACGTTCCTGCTAGGGCACTGGCTGCGCCATTGTTTGGAGGGTAATTTTAGCCTGGCATTGGCCGCTCCCTGCTCGGCACTAGATCCCCCACCATAGGCACATGCTGTTTTTCACTTATGCAATTAGCTGTGTTTATAGATTGCCTGTTATTGAATGAACAAGCGCGGCAGCCGTATCACCTCGGCGCAGACCTGCCTCTCCCCTGCCAGACACCGTGCCAAGGTTATCGACTTACACAGGCTTGGATGTGTTCCAGCTGTTTAATTATAATGTCTCATAAGCAGCTCTTTCCACTTCCATCAGTTTATAAATGTAAGATGGGGGTTTATTTCTGTGATTAGCGCTTCATTTAGGCGACTCTAACAAGCTGCCGGGAGACGGCCCTGCCGGGGCTGCGGAGGGTTAAAGAGAAAATAGTCTATTGATAAATATCGAGAGGAACTTTTTTTTTTTTACAGACCCTGACATTCACTGCACATCCAAAAATAGACATTTTTTTTTTTCTTCAATTTTTGAAAACTACTCTTAGCAGGAAGAGGCTCCGTACTATCAGAGCAAAGGTCTATCCCATCCCAAATCGTTCCCCATCATTGTGTGGGGTGTTTTATAAGATTTTCTTTTACCTTTCCTCTTTCTGTGAAAATGTAACTTTTTTATATAAATGAGCTCCATAGTGCACCGGGGGCGGGGCCATGCACTTAGATGTTGTTCGTTATCACTCAGCGCTGCCCCAAGGTGCAGAAGGAGGAAAATGTATATTGGTAGGCATGGCCCCTCCCCATGTCCACCCTAAACCTAATTTGCATAAAACTACTTATGGAATTTTCTCTAAAATGACAGATCGCTGGATAAATTTGGGAGCTGATAGACCATTAATGAGTATAGGTCAGTGGGATTGGATTCAGCACAGGTTTGAGGCTTTTATTATAGATGCCAAAGATGTCAAAATGGTGATTTCCTCCCAAAATTACTGGAGCTTAAAGGGACTGTTCAGGAATGTAATGGCCGATCTAAAGGATAGGCCAACAGCTGCTCAGCCAGACATCGGGACCTCTGTGCAGTGCTCGGACGTTGCACCAGAGAATCTCATCCGATTTAACCTTTGAAAATTTTCGACAGGATCAGTGTTGGAAAGTAAGACCGTGGATTTTGATCCGGTTTATGACCTAGGTTTTCCAATTTAAAATACTGGGTCAGACCCGTTGTGTGATCAGACCCTTAAAGTAATATTTTCCCCTTTCTCGTAGTCTCTGACGTGGATGCAGTGACTTGTATGTGTATTCATTTCCAGTTGTGTCTCATCCTCTCAGTCTCTTCTGTCCCCACGACCCGGCCGATCCCTGTGGTCCAGAGTGGGGGTCAGTGTCATACCTTGTCAGTGCTAATGAGTAGAGGCAGATACACCAGGAAATCCTCCTGTGAACTTTTGATTTGCCTCAAGTTACCTTCACAATGTAGGATATTTCACCAGGGGAGACACGTTTCCTGCCTTATTTATTTCCAATAGTTCAAAAATATCACCTACCGCCTCGGGCCGAAATATTTTTTGCTTTAGCTTTAGTCATCTCATTGTACAATGAATGGTAAGAATTTAAGAGGGAAATAAAACGTATAGTGAATGTGTCATCAGTAAATGAGCGGCTGTTTTCATTTGAAATGTTTTTAAAAAGTTTTGGCCAAGTTATTTTAATTTTTTTTTAAATTTTCTATTAAAAAATTTAAATCAAACCGTTTCACAGTTTCCATTCAAGCCGCTGATTCTGATAAGATGGCAGTTCTGTAGATTTGAATAAAAGATAATGCGGCATTATAGCGGCACAGAGCATGCCCACACAGCTTCAGGCTCCTGGGGGCCCACCGGAAAAAATGATCCTCGGTGCCTACCCTCTACACTTTGTAGCTTTCAAATGGCTGAACTTGTAGGGGAATATTATTACATTAGAGCCTGGGCCCACCGTAGGATCCTCTGGTACTCTGGTGGGCCAGTCCCCCTCTGTGCCCACAACTCTCCCATAGAAGTCAGAAGATCGGTACTTGTGGCGCCAGTCGTGATCTCTACTAGAGTGAAGATTTGCCAATTCTATTAATCTCCTCAGTCAGAAAGAAGCTGAAACAAATTCGAGTTATTTATGCCATTGTATTATGAGCTCCGCCCCCTCCCTATTCTTGGGAATAGTTGAGGTGCACTTATGCCAAAAGCTGAAGATTTTGCTACAAAATTGAGAATGAAAGTTCTAATAAATAAAGGAGCAATAATTCACGTGGCTTTATCTTATTTTATCTCTGTGTATTTTCTGGCTGTATTATGGTGTGAGGTTTAGTGTAACCTGTATGTGTTTTATATTAACAGTTCGTCGCGGTGATGTACTCGCAGCCTGGAGCGGCATCCGTCCTCTAGTCACAAATCCCAACTCTACAGACACTCAGTCCATCTCTCGCAATCACGTCGTTGATGTAAGTGAGAGCGGTCTCGTCACCATAGCCGGTAAGGCAAAGGGTTGTTTTTTTTTGTATTGTATTCCTGTTTTATCTTCCTGGAGTTGATTAACCTCATTAAGGACTTGGCCTAGACTGGACCTTGTGAAAATATTACAAATTTCCACAAATGGATTTTGAAATCTAATACATTTTGTCTGTTGATGTAGTTATGAGGGTAGTTCTTCTACGTGAGGGTAGTTCTTCTACGTGAGGGTAGTTCTTCTACACAAGGGTAGTTCTTCTACGTGAGGGTAGTTCTTCTACACAAGGGTAGTTCTTCTACGTGAGGGTAATTTTTCTACACAAGGGTAGTTCTTCTATGTGAGGGTAGTTCTTCTACGTGAGGGTAGTTCTTCTACGTGAGGGTAGTTTTTCTACACAAGGGTAGTTCTTCTACGTGAGGGTAATTTTTCTACACAAGGGTAGTTCTTCTATGTGAGGGTAGTTCTTCTATGTGAGGGTAGTTCTTCTACATGAGGGTAGTTCTTCGACACAAGGATAGTTCTTCTATATGAGGATAATTCTTCTACACAAGGTTGGTCCTTCGACACGAGGGTAGTTCTTCTACGTGAGGGTAGTTCTTCTGCGTGAGGGTAGTTCTTCTGCGTGAGGGTAGTTTTTCTACACGAGGGTAGTTCTTCTACACGAGGGTAGTTCTTCTACGTGAGGGTAGTTCTTCTACGTGAGGGTAGTTCTTCTACGTGAGGGTAGTTCTTCTACGTGAGGGTAGTTCTTCTACGTGAAGGTAGTTCTTCTACGTGAGGGTAGTTCTTCTACGTGAGGGTAGTTCTTCTACGTGAGGGTAGTTCTTCTACGTGAGGGTAGTTCGTCCACGTGAGGGTAGTTCGTCCACGTGAGGGTAGTTCGTCCACGTGAGGGTAGGTTCTTCACGTGGGGGAGTTCTTCCAAGATGAGGGTAGTTCTTAGACCACAAGGATAGTTTTCTATATGAGGATAATGTCTCACACAAGGTTGGTCCTTCGACACGAGGGTGTTCTTCGACGTGAGGTGGTTCTTCTACGCGAGGGTAGTTCTTCCAGTGAGGGTAGTTCTTCTACTGGGAGGGAGTTTCTACATGAGGGTAGATTCTCTACATTTGAGGGGGGTAGTCCTTCTAGTGAGGGGGTGAGTCCTGCTAGTGAGGGTCTATAGGCCTTCTACGTGAGGGGATAGTTATTCTAGTGAGGGAGTTCTTATAGTGCGGGTTAGTTCTTTTTAAGTTGAGGCTGCTTCTTCACGGGAGGGCTAGTCCTTTCTAGTGAGGGTAGTAGTTCTCTACGCGAGTGTAGTTTTCTACGTGAGGGTCGTTCTACGGGGAGGAGGATGAGTTTTCTATGGAGGCTGGTTCTTCTCTTGAGGCTGGTTCTTCTATGTGAGGCTGGTTCTTCTATGTGAGGCTGGTTCTTCTATGTGAGGCTGGTTCTTCTATGTGAGGCTGGTTCTTCTATGTGAGGCTGGTTCTTCTACGTGAGGTGGTTCTCTATGTGGGCGGTTCTCTACGTGAGCGGTCTTCTAAGGGAGGAGTAGTTCCTTCTACGTGGGTTTGTCCTTTACGTGAGGGTAGTTCTTCTACGCGAGTGGTAGTTTCTAGCGTGGGTTAGTTTTCTACGCGAGGTGGGTAGTTCTTCTACGCGTGGGTTGGTCTTATACGCGAGGCTGGTTCTTCGACGCGAGGGTAGTTCTTCGACGCGAGGGTTTTTTTCGGGTATTCTCTACGCGAGGGTAGTACTTCTACGCGCGGGTAGTCCGTCTACGCGCGGGTAGTCCTTCTACGTGAGGGTAGTTTCTTCTACGTGATGAGGTATCTTCTACGTGAGGGTAGTTCTTCTACGTGAGGGTAGTCCTTCTACGTGGGGTAGTTATACGTGAGGCTGGTTCTTCTACGTGAGGGTAGTTCTACGTGAGGCTGGTTCTTCTACGTAAGGGTAGTTCTACGTGAGGCTGGTTCTTCTGCGTGAGGCTGGTTCTTCGACGCAAGGGTAGTTCTTCTACGTGAGGGTAATCCTTCTACATAGTTCTTATTTGTTTGTTTTTTTAACTGGAAATTCTGGGGTTTCAGTTTTTTACTAACATTTTTTCAGTGGTTTCATGATTAATACAATATCAAACATATTAGCTGTTTACTATTTTATGATTTATTATTCTGCCAACTGTGCGACCAGCTGTTATTTTGTAGGGTGAGTTGTAATTTTAATCAGTAGTTGTTATGTCTGTAGCAATAATTGAGGTTTATTCCTTAGTTGAATGTGTTGGTTTTGTAGCCTGAGTCTTTATAGTTGCATATTAACCCATTTTCAATGTGGTTTTCTGTTTTTTTTTTTTTTTTTTTTTGGTAACCTTTGTTAATAGAGATGAGCAAAACCAAAGTTGAGGTTGAGCTTCCTCCGTTCAAAGCGAAACCCAGACAGCCAATCAGACAGCTTTACGCCCTTGGAAACTGGGCATATTGAAAATGGGTGCCCGGTGTGGACAAAAAATCGACAATGTAACAAGACGCCATCGGACTCTAAGGCACAATTAGAACCTCAGGAAGTATCGGACATTCAACACTTTGGGGCAGATTTACTTACCCGGTCCATTCGCGATCCAGCAGCGCTTTCTCTGCGGTGGAATTGGGGTCTTCCGGCGATTCACTAAGGCAGTTCCTCCGACGTCCACCAGGTGTCGCTGCTGCGCTGAAATCCGCCGAGGTACGGCGGAGTTCACGATCCATTGCTGGGTGAAGGTAAGCGCGGCACTTTTTTTAAATACGGCGATTTTCCCGAATCCGTCGGATTTTTGTTTGGCCACGCCCTCCAATTTCCGTCGCATGCATGCCGGCGCCGATGCGCCACAATCCGATCACGTGCGCCAAAAACCCGGGGTAATTCAGGGGAAATCGGCGCAAACCGGAAAAATTCGGGTAACCCGCCATAAAAACGCGATTCGGGCCCTTAGTAAATGACCCCCAATGTTCTATACATGTTTTTTAGCAAATAAGGATGTATATGCATTTTTGCAGCTTGTAGTAAATTTATGGTGGAGTCTGAGCTCGCCTTTTTTCATTGTCCGATTTTTTTTTTATTTTTATTTTTATTTTTGTCCACATCGGGCACCCATTTTCAATATATCTATCAAAAAGCTCTCTTCACCATTATGAGATGAGGTCGTGACGAGGCTGCTGGACCAGATCTACTAAATTTCAAAGCGCATGTGGAGTTGTGCCGATCTGCACAACATTTAAAGGTGAACAGAAGGAGCACCCTGTGTTTTTTCTTTATTTCTCCGGAAACAAGCTTTGGCTGTGATTGGTCAGATTGACCCCTGGTGGACACACCTGACCAGTCACAGCCGTCCCTACTAAAGCAGCCTGATTGTTTCTTGCAGAGCAGCCATTCTTGAGTGATGCCGAATGGTGGAGGCCAAACCTAAAGCTTGGCTCCGCTCATCTGTTTGTTAACTCTTTTTTTTTTTCTAATAATTATTTTTTCAGTCCCACTATAAACATTTTAATTATGAATATTTGATTACGTTTATAGTAGAATGCATTACTACTTTATTCTAGTGACTCAGGCTTCTCTGTGTGACCTAAGTTCATGGCACGTGGGGACCCATAGGCCGCCGGTGTCTTCTATAGATATACAGTCAGTGGATCATTATAATGTTCTAACCCTCGTGTGTTATATCCCATTAGGTGGGAAGTGGACGACCTACCGCTCTATGGCTGAGGACACATTGAATGCAGCTATTAAAGCACATAACCTGAAGGCTGGGCCATGCAAAACTGTTGGACTTTTCCTCGAGGGTGGGAAAGACTGGAGTCCCACACTTTACATCCGTCTTGTCCAGGACTATGGACTAGAAAGCGAGGTGTATTTTTATTCTGCTTTATGCCTTTTGATTCCGCCTTTAAGTAAATATTCACCTTTTTATCTCTAAAGAGTCTTCTGGAGACCATTCCTGTCAAGCAGAACTTTCCCCATTACATAAGATAACTGGATAGTCCTACTTTCAAAAGTGACCATGCACATTACATGAAAAACCACCAAATTATCTCATTTCAGGCCGGACCGGTCGACAAAACAATCCAAAGGTCCCGGCAAGTTCTCTTGGAACTTGGCTGGACCTTTGGCTTGTCTTGTCACGCTATGATTGCCTTCACACCAAGGCTGGTACCGTGCCTGGAGGTGAGCTGGATCCCATTACCGGTTGATCTTGGTGGAGGGGGAGTTCCCACAGATCTGATTGGATCCCAAAAAATTGTGTTATTTATGGCTACAAGAGAAGGAAATCAAAATTTATGTCAATAGGTACTTATTATACCAAAACGACCCTTAGTCCCCAATCTAAAGATTCTAAGGTTGGTCCTTAGTTCCATATTCCCTAATATTACTCAGGACCATCCTCCGTGTAAGTATATTGGCCCTTACCAACCACAACCTCCTAACCCAATTCCCCGGTACTGCTAAGGCAGCAAAACAATTCATCTGCATCTAATTTTGTGCCAGTGTTAATTTTCCGAAGGTGTGAAATGTTTTAATTGTTTGACAAACGCCGGCTCCGTCTCCGAGCCGGTTACAGAAATTAGCATTCCGTTGAGTTATTTTTTTTCTCTTCCTTTGTGATTTCCATGACAGTCCCATCTCCGTGACATCTAACTCCAACAATACATTCGTTAAATGTGATCACAGTTGCAAAAAGTAGTTGACGCGTCATTAGTCACAGTTACATTGATACATGCATATAGTAGTATAAGTGCTGGCCTAAGCGTTCACAACACAAGACGTCTCCTCCCACACAATCAAGATTTAATACCCTCTTCAGTCTGTTTGATAAAAGCTTGGGGAATCTGACATAAGTAGCCAGGCTTTTTTTTCCCGTTCCCTGCTGAGCTCCGACGAGCAGGAGGAGGGGAAGCAGAGGAGGGCGATGCTCAGTGAATTGTTGATTGTCTCCTGCAGGTTGCCCAGCACCTGGCGGCCACCTACGGGGACAAGGCCTTCGAGGTGGCCAAATTGGCCAAGGTTACCGGAAAGAGGTGGCCAATTGTCGGGAAAAGATTGGTTTCTGAATTTCCCTACATCGAAGCAGAGGTTTGTAGAAATGAAACAGTTTAATGGGTAATAAAAAAATAATAATTTCTGCCAAATTTTGTAAATTTAAATGACAAATTCAGTAATTTTTTCATTTTAAATTATGTTGAAAATTAAAAATAATGAAAATAAGTAATTTTTTCTGGTTTAATATTATTTTTCTAATTTTTTAGAAAGCTTTTTGAGACATTTTAAGCCCCTTTGTATCCAAATATATAATTTCCTGTGCATAACATAGTTTATAACTCCGGCTCCCAGTTCCCACATTGCGCAACTCTCGGCAATTTCCGTCAGCACCATAGAGATTAATGGAGCAGAACGGTCATGCGTAGCCATGTGCTCCATTAGTCTGACGGAGCGATGAGGGGTCCAGCGGATCAGCACTGAGACCCCCCACTGATCAGCAAGTTAGGCCCTATCCCGTGTTTACATAGCGTTTTGTAAATCCTGTGTCGGCCATCTTGGAAATAACTCCGCCTACTTTAGAAAGCCCATAAAGTTTTGTGAATCATAAAAGTATATTATTTAAGCTCCGTTTTGTGATTAATGACATTGAGTTCTGTTGTATTCATTTATGTATTGCATTATGGGTTTTTGTATCAGACGTTCATATTCCTGGAATATCCCTTTAAGGACTGTCACCACGAATAACATGTCCCTCCTTGCATCATCTTGATTGTTTATACATATTTTTATGTTCAGGAATTCTGCTGTAATTTGCATCTACATGTGTTAGACTAGTATCATAAGGGTGTCCCAAATATAATGCAATTTGGCTTTCAGCTTGTAATTTTTTTCTTTATATTTTGAGAATTTGAGCTGACTTCACGGCTAAAATTATTCCCCGAAATACATTAAAAATGGAGTTTAATTGTGAATTATTTTACATCCTGTGAATCTCGCCTAATTCTCTAAGACCATAAGTTGCTGTGATATGAGTTACCGTTCCCTTTATGGTGTCCCAGCCTGGTTTGTAGCTTCGGGAGATGTTTATCCGGCCCGGTCTGTAGCTCGTGGAGATGTTTATCCGGCCCGGTCTCTCCGGGCCATCCACGTCTGGAATTCTCCTATGGAGATAGTAGTAGCATCTGCCCAGTCTGAAGCTACCTGGGACATGGTTAGTCCCGGGACCCGGTCTATCGTCTGGAGATGATGTTGATCCGGCCCGGTCAGAATCTCTGGAGATGTGATCCGGGCCCGTGTCTGAAATGCTCCTGGAGATGTTTATCCGGCCGGTCTGATCTCTCCTGTGTAGATATGATGGTATCCGGCCAGTTCTAAGCTCTGGTAGATGTGTATCAACTAGGCCCGGTCTGTTAGTCTCGCTGAGATGTTTATCCGAGACCCGGTCTGAATCTCCTGGAGTATGTTGGTATCCCGCCGCGTTCGAATCTCCTTGGAGATTAGTTTATTCCGGCCCGGTCTGAATCTCCTGAGAGTTATCCCCGGCCGTCTCGTAGTGTAGCCCGGGAGAGGTTTATCCGGCCCGGTCTGTAGCTCTGGGAGATGTGTATCCGGCCCGGTCTGTAGCTCCGGGAGAGGTTTATCCGGCCCGGTCTGTAGCTCGTGGAGATGTTTTTCCGGCCCGGTCTGTAGCTCCGGGAGATGTGTATCCGGCCCGGTGTGTAGCTCCGGGAGATGTTTATCCGGCCCAGTCTGTAGCTCTGGGAGATGTTTATCCGGCCCGGTCTGTAGCTCCCGGAGATGTTTATCCGCCTTGGGTCTCATATTTTGGCGTGCATTAATTTTCCTCGCTGGAGACATGACAATATGACCATTTCATGAGGGAGACATTTGTCTGGATGACTATTTCCCACATATCCCTTCACTGGGATCAGTTAATTAGGTCATATAAAATTTATTTATCTACTTCACTTCATTAGTCGAATCCACGTTAATTCAGTCACAAAGTAATTGGGAAATGTCACACCAGAAAAATGTTTTCTCCCTGAAATGGGTCATGTTGGCGTCTGCCACTGTCACGCACTTCATTACCGGAGACTTTTTACAATGAGTGACCTTACTAACATTGTTTTAAAGATCTCTCCTTCATTTTATACAGGGTGTGGGGGGTAATAATTGGACACTCGGGTCTTCCCTGGCAAACGAGCAGAGACTTTACTTTATAGTAACATATTACAACCAATCCTTTCCCTCTGCGCTTGTTTTTCTCGTGTTCTGTGTTTATAAACAAATATCTGTCAGGTGACACAAACATCCTGCCCCAGAGCCAATGAGAATGCTCCTTACTTTCAGCCATTGGTTGCGGCTGTGGAGTTTTTTCTCTCACCACTGGTCAGGAGGAAAGTTTTTTGTGGGGTTTTGTGTTCGACAACCATAATACCAGTGCGGTAACCGGACAGTATCCGTGTTATCGGGGAACAGAAGTTGATGTCTATGATGGCAAGAGAAGAAACATATTAACCCTTACTAACCAAAACCGCTTTGATGGTAGAAAACGTCAATCGTGGACGCTGGCTTTTGGCAATTTGGTCAATTATGGTTAGAACAGTCTACGAGGGAGGATGTCCTATTGCAGTAGCGAGCATCGGTCTTGGTGACACGATTATAATACAAACAAAATACAAACAAAATTCTCAAAAATATATATTTATTTGTTGTAAAGACTCATCTAGTCCTCTCCCTGCCAACATAAAGTTTTATGATCCAGATTATCAAGATGAATCGCTAAGGGGCTAAAAGACAATTAATGAGACTATCCTTCTCCTGTATACTGTATATGTAATATAGATGTAGGGCAGTTTTGGTAAGTAAATCATGGATGGTAACAGGAATTGGATTCCCTGATCACTGTGATGCATGGAGTCCCTGCCAATGTGATTTTTCAGTGAAGCGGGACAAAGCAATGAGTCCTTTCTTCTCCACCGTAGTCACGATCGCAGTTCGGTGCTGCCGTTTATCGGGGATCAGGGGCTCCTTACATCATCCATCACTGTGATGATCGGAGTTGTTGGTTGTTCTGTAAGAAGGGACAACGCACAGTTCTTGATTTATGGACCGACCAATGTTGTCTGAAACTGCCCTTATGTTACCCCAATTCTACCTTGTGCGTCTATTTACCCTCCATTTATCTTTCCTGTTCTAGGTAAAGTACGCTTTGAGGGAATACGCCTGCACGGCAGTGGATGTCATTTCCCGTCGCACGCGTCTGGCATTCCTGAATGTACAAGCTGCCGAAGAAGCTTTGCCACGAATTGTAGACATTATGGCCAAAGAACTCAACTGGAAGGATCAAAAGAAAAAGGTATCGCACTTTAATACAATAATCTACCAATCAGGCTGAGCTGCAGTACCAGGCACAACCTGTACCTCGGGGGGCGCTGGCGGTAGACTATTTTTTTTCCCCTGTTTTATACTAAGTGACACTTCATTAAAGGCCGATATTTGTAGATCTGAACAAGACACGGTTTCCATATTTGCAGTGAAGGAGAAGTTTCTGCCTCGCTTAGTGTTCATAATGATCCAGCGTCCGCAGACAGATCGGCGAATCTTCAGACCGCCACGAGGAGTCTGATGCTAATGTTGCTTCAGTGATACGAGGAACACTGCAGGGGCACAAGTGCTATTAAACCCCAAAGAATTAGTCCTTGTGCTGGGAGCGCTATCTGTCAAGATGAATATCCAAATTAGGAATCAAATGAGTCGGTCTAACCGGGCAAGAAGAGGAATTACAAAGGGAAAGATAGTAAATATATAAAGATATATCTGTCTATGGGAAATAATGAAACATCCTGATAACGACGAGAGCGAGAAGCGAACATACAGACAGCGCAGGAGGAGACTCCAGGGAGACGTCTTTGCTCCTGGACTTGGTGAATTTCTGGGGTTCTCCAGGTTTTCCTCCTTTCCATAGGTTGGTTGTTCCGTATATCAGTCGGGGCTTCAGCTGTTTGGTCACTTCATTTCTTACCAAGCGCCGGGCTGAACGTTTGTTCCTTTCTACTAATCCCCTTCATCTTCTGTAGGGGGGATGCACATCGTCAGGATATGCTGTGGATTTTTCACATTAAAATAAAAAGTGAATGCAATTAAAAATGAGGCCCAAAAAATAGATGATTTTTCGGATTTTACAATCTGGGATGTGCAGTGCCAGAGCACCCATTCTTGGTGCAGTATATAGCGCAATACTAGGCGAGACAGGACCTGGTGTAGAATTCTCCAGCCACACGGTTGGGTGACGGGAACATTAAGAGTCTGGGGCGCAACCAAATGGACAGGGTCAATCACTATTGCACAATTCTTTGGCACTTTGTAAATCCCCCACAATCTATAAAAATGACTTAAAGAGTCACAGGGGTGGAGAAGAGTCACGCTGGACGGACCCTTCATGAGCATCTGCCCTGTAGGAATAGTACATCAACATATACTACCTTCAGTGGATGCCACTAATGATAATGTATTTGGACTATGGGGCAACAAATAAGACAGGAGGGGCCAGGGCAGTGTGACTACACCCCCATGTGACTCCACCCCCATGTGACTCCTTACACATAGTTTTAATACAGTGATCAAAGATCTATTGGAAAGGTGAGTGACATCATATGGTATAGTGACAGCCAACGAGGGGTTACTAAGGATAGACGTTGTCAGACTAACCTGATCTGAAGAGGTGAGCAGATGCCTGGATGGAGGAGCTGCTGTGGACATTGTGTCCCTCATAGACGCCTGATGGGTGACATAAGGTCTATTGGTTTGTAGGAATCCGTTGCAATTGGATTGAGAACTGGCTGAAGGATCCAGAGATTTGTGGTCAATGATTCCTACTCGGAATGGTCACCAGTTATAAGTGCTGGACCCCAGGGCTCTCTGCTTAGCCAATACTATTTCATATGTCCTTGGAGGAGTAAATCTGGGAGACTCCCTCAGTGAGAAGGTCCTGGGTGACAAGTAGATCATAGATTAAATAGCAGCACAATGTCAATCCGCTGCCTCTAAAGCCACAGGATCTTGTCATGGACTCTGGGGATAGGGATGTAATATTACCACTGTACAAGGCACTGGTTCAGCCTCACCTGGAATATGCTGTCCAGTTCTGGGCACCGGTCCATAAAAAGGACGCCCTGGAGCTGGAGAGGGTTCAACGTAGAGCCACAAAAATGATAAGGGGTACGGGGGTTTCAGTTATGAGGAAAGATTAAAATGACATTTATTTACTCTGGAAAAGAGACAACTATGAGGAGACTTGATTAATGTATATAAATATATGAATGGTCCATACAAAAAATATGGTGGTAAGTTGTTCCACGTTAAATCAAATCAAAAAACAAGGGGGCACTGTCTCCGTTTGGAGAAAACAAGGTTTAATAACCAGAGGTGACACAGGGCTTTTTTACTATGAGAACTGTCAATCTGTGGAATAGCCGAGCTCAGGCACTGGTCACAGCAGGGACAGCAGAGAGCTCAGGCGCTGGTCACA
>WNYA01000158.1:84526-249973 GCA_019512145.1 Engystomops pustulosus | reverse complement strand
TGCTTTCCCCCCACTATATAGCTAGTGCTTTCCCCCCACTATATAGCCAGTGCTGAGCTACCTCACTGATGGGTTCACCCCCCCCCCTTCTCATAGTGTTACACATAGATACACTGCTTATTATACCTGAACTCTACTCTAGCGCTATCCATAGGGGTAATAGCTTGTGTATTAGGAGCGCAGTCATTGGGGTTCATTTATTTACCCGTCCTGCGGATTTCTCAGAAAGTGCATTGTCCGTGTATAATGCGCTGTGCGGGGAGTCACTAATATCCTGCGCCCGATATCCTGCATGTGTCACTTCCCCGCTCAGGTCCCCGGAGTTCTCCTTCTTCTTCCTGGTGCATGTAAGTGCATTGTCCATGTATAATGCGCTGTGCGGGGAGTCACTAAGATCCTGCGCCCGATATCCTGCATGTGTCGCTTCCCCGCTCAGGTCCCCGGAGTTCAATGAAGATTTATTGTTAATCCTGGTTCTTATGACAATCCAACATTTTTAAAATCCATTCTTAAAATCCCCCCCCCTTGTATTTTGTGTGATTCTCTATATTTTCAGAATTTTTTTCTTACTTCTTTGCCACTTATTATTCTGCCGCTTGTTGTGTTTTTAGACTGCGTCCGGGGTCAGCACTGAGCAGCTGATCGGCCGGGGTCTGCCCCCACAGTGCTGGGTCATCAACACAAGTAGAATGGAAACCCCCTTCACAGCAGGGATGCATATCTCTCAGCGCTTTCACATCAGGTACACCAGGAACAGCAAGCTCAGGCTCTGGTCACAGCAGAGACAACGATAAGGGCTCAGGGCGCTGTCACGCGGGACAGCCGAGAGCTCATGTGCTGGTCACGCAGGACGCAGAAAGTTTATGCGCTGGTCACAGCAGGGACAGCAGGAGCTCAGGTGCTGGTCACAGCCGGGACAGCAGAAAGCTCAAGGTGCTGGCACACAGTGGACAGCGAGAGATCAGGCTCTGGTCCACAGCAGGGACATCAGAGACTCAGGGCTGTCACAGCAACAGCAGAGAGCTCAGGCGCTGGTCACGCAGGGACGCAGACAGCTCACAGCGCAACTCAGGGCCTTGTCACAGCCAGGACGAGCATAGAGCTCAGAGTGGTCACAGCATGGACAGCGAGAGCTCAGGTCGCTGGTCACAGCGGACAGCAAGACTCAGTCTGGTCGACAGCAGGACGCAGAGAGCTCAGGGTCGTTCTGCACAGCATGGACGCAAGCTGTCAGGCGACTGGCACCAGCCATGCTAAGCTGGCACAGCGCAGATTATGCTCAAGCGAGATAGCTGAGCTTCCCACGCAGGACAGTCAGAGAGCTCAGTGCGTGGTCCAGCAGGGACAGCAGAGAGCTCATGCGACTGGTCACTCACAGGCAGGGACTAGCAAAGATACTCAAGGGTAGGTCACAGCAGGACCGCAGAGAGCTCAGGCTTGTCACAGCAGGATCAGCAGAAGCTCAGGCGCTGGTCACAGCAGGACAGCAGAGAGCTCAGCGCTGGTCACAGCATGGGACAGTCAGATAGCTCGAAGCGCGGTCACAGCAGAGACAGCAGAGAGCTCAGGCGCTGGTCCAGCGGAAGCAGAGACAGGCACAGGAAGCAACTCTTCCTGGTCAAAGCAGGCAGTCAAAGAGCTTCAGTGGCTGGTCACAGCAGGACAGCAGAAGCTCAGCGCTCTGGTCACGCAGGACAGACAGAGGGTCAGCGTCAAGCAGGGACATGTAGACTCAGCCGGCAAGCAGGGACAGCAAGAGAGCTCAGGCGCGGTCACAGCATGGACACAGAGAGCTCGCGCTCGTCCACACATGACAGCAGAGAGCTCAGGTCGGTGCTGTCACGCAGGGACAGCCATATCTCAGGGCTGTCACAGCAAGGACAGCAGAGCAGCGCTTCACAGGCAGCTAGAGCTCACCAGTCCAGGGACAGCAGAGAGCTCAGGCGCTGTCACAGCGGCACAGGGTAGCCTGCAACCGCAGAACAGTCAGTCACGCAGACGAAGCTCAGGCTCTGGTCACAGCAGTGACAGCATAAGCTCAGGTGTAGGCACAGCAGGGACAGCAGAGAGCTCCAGGGCGTGTCAGCAGTGACAGCGACAGAGCTCAGGCCTGAGTCACAGCAGGGACAGCAAGGCTCAGGCGTCTGGTCACAGCAGGACTAGCAGATGCTCAGCGCTGGTCACAGCAGGGACACAGAGAGTCAGTGCTTGTCACCAGCAGGGACAAGCCAGAGAGCTCGTCCCAATGACCGCATAGATCGGCTGTCACAGCAGGGGACAGCAGTAGCCAAGCGGACACAATGCTAGGCGCTGTCACTTGCAGGCCAGTCAGAGAGCTCAGTTGCTGGTCACAGCCGGGACAGAAGAGCGCTGTTGCAGGTCAAGACCGGACAGCAGAGATCTCAGCGCTGGCACAGCAGGACATAATGAGCTCAGCGACTGCAAGCAGGGACAGTAAGACTCATGTCGCGGTCACAGCAGGACAAGCGAAGAGCTCAGGCGCTGGTCACAGCGGACAAGCAGTCAGGAGTCGCAGCAGGTGCTAGGTCAAGCGTACATGCTAAAGCTCATGCGGTACAAGGCATCAGAGAGCTTGCAGGGCGCTGGTCACCAGCAGGGACATAGAGAGCTCAGGTGCGGTCACAAGCAGGGACAGCAGAGAGCTCAGAGCGCTGGTCACTAGCGGTCGAGAGAGCCAAGCTGCCAGCATGGGTAAGCCAGCTCGTATCATTTCCGGCTAGGCCTGTCACACTCATGTGCAGACCAGCTCTGTTCAACATCTGTCAGCAGAGACTCTTGATCCGCCAGGGGACAGCAGTAGATAGCTCTGAAGAGACATGCATTGGTACGACGCAGAAGCCAGCGATGCTCAGCGCCTGGTCGACGGCAGGACAGAAGCTCAGGCGCTGGTCACAGCAGGGACAGCATGAGCTCAGCGCTGGTCACAGCAGGCAGCGAGATGCTCAGCGCTGGTCACAGAGGGACATCATAGATCTCAGCCTGTCACAGCAGGTACAGCAGATGAGCTCAGGCGCTGGTCAACAGCAGGACCCCAGAGTGCTCAGCGCTGTTCACAGCAGGGTACACAGAAGAGCTCAGGCGCTGGTCACAGCAGGGACGAGCGAAGAGCTAGGCGTGTCACAGCGGGACGCAGAGAGCTCATGCGCTGGTCACAGCAGGACAGCAAGAGACTCAGGCGCTGGTCACAGCAGACGACGTCAGAGAGCTCAGGCCTTGTTCACAGCAGCGGACAGCGGAGCGTGCAGGTCAGCGGGATCCAGGCGCTCGGCTCGACCGAGGGCACAGAGACTCATGCGCTTTTTGGTCACAGCAGGGACAGCAGAGAGCTCAGGGCTGCAAATCGGGCCAAACGCGCGTTGCACAGCCGAAGCATGAGCTGTCACAGCATGGATAACTCATGGGTCCAAGCTGGTCACAGCAGGGACCGCGAGAGCTCAGCCTGGTCATCGCAGGGACACAAGGTGCTCAGGCGCTGGGTCCAGCAGGTCAGCAGAAGCTCGATGCTGGTCACAGCAGGGACAGCAGGAGCTCCAGAGCGTGAGCACAGCAGGGACAGCAGAGATCTCTGCGCTGTGTCACAGCAGGGACAGCAGAGAGCTCAGGCGCGTGTCACAGCATACAGCAAGAAGTCCATGCGCTGGTCACAGCAGGGACAGCAGAGTGCTCATGTGCCTGGTCCCAGCAGGACAAGCAGAGGCTCAGCGCTGGTCACAGCAGGAAGCAAGAGCTCAGGCGCTGGTCCACCGCAGGGACGACAGAACTCAGGTGCTTGGTCCACAGCAGGACGCAAAAGCTCAGCGCTTGTCACAGCAGGGATCAGCAAGAGCTCAGCGCTCTGGTCCACAGCAGTGGACAGCTAGATGACGCTCAGGTGCTGTACAACAGGCAGTACAGAGTAGCTCCAGGCGCTGGTCAAGCAGGACAGTCAAGACTCAGTTGCTGGTCCAGCAGGCACGATCACGCGGCCACTACAGAGGCTCGGCATTAGATCACAGCAGGGTACAGCAGAGAGCTCAGCGCTGGTTCCCATCAGGGACAGCAGAGAGCTCCAGGCGCTGGTCCGCACACAGACCTCAGGTGAGCAAGCAGCAGCATGCTCAGGTGTCATGTCACCAGTGGTACAAGTCAGAGAGCTCTGGGCGCTGGTCCTCAGCGGGATGCAGTCAGAAGCTCAGGCGTTCTGGTCACAGCATACTAGAAAGTACCGCTGTCATAGGGCAGATGAGCTTTTTTTCAGTGCTGGCTAGATGGCCACAGAAGCGCAGGTGTGCACAGCAGGAAGCAGCTCAGGCGCTGGTCACATGCAGGGACATTAACATGCTAGAGCAGCAAGTCGGGGAGGACAGATCATGGGTCACAGGCAAGAGATCGCCACGACGAGGCTCAGGCGCTGGTCACAGCATGGATATGCAAGAGCTCAGTCGCTGGTCAAAGCAGGGACACAGCAAAGCTCCGCGCTGTCACAGCAGGGACAGACAGAAGTGGCTAGCGCTGGTCACAGCAGGGACGCAGAGAGCTCAGCAGCTGTCACAGCAGGGACATGCAGAGAGCTCAGGCCTGGCAAGATACGAAGTCTCCGCCTGGGTCACGCAGATCATCAGAGACCGCAGATCACAGCAGTGACACGAGGAGTCGCTATGAGCACAGCAGGACAGCAGAGAGCTCAGGCGCGGTAAGCACGCAGGGACAGCAGAGAGCTCAGGCGCTGGTCACACAGTGACACAAACTAGGCCTGGACAGCAGGGAGCCACTGCTAGCTGCACGCATGAACAAGAGTCAGGCGGCACGAAGACAGCGAGCTCGCGGTAAGAGCACGAGCAGTGTGGCACAAGGACAGCGGCTCAGTGTGCGGGACACAGATCGGCCTTCCAGCAGTAGCAGGGCACGCATGAAGGAGCTCAGGCGCTGTCCCAGCAGAGCTAATCTTCACAGCGTGGACAGGCAGAGTCAAGCTCGAGCGCTGGCTCACAACAGTACAAGCAAGATGTACGCTCATAGTGAGTCCAGCAGGGACATGAGAGAGCATCGATGCGGATGTCACAGCAGGACAGCAGAGAGCCCAGCTGTCACAGCAGTGACAGCTCAGATAGACCACTATCGAAGAGCTAGTTGCGGGTTCACAATCGACAGCATGGCAGCCGTCACAGGCAGAGAAGCTCAGGTGCTGGTCACAGCAGACCAATAAAGCTCAGGCGCTGGTCACACGGGCAGCAGAGAGCTCAGGTATGCGGACTCAAATAAGCAAAGCCTGAAGCTCAGGTGCTGGTCACACATGGGACAGCATAGAGCTCAGGCTCATGGTCACAGCAGTGACAGTATAGAGCTCAGGCGCTGGTCAAGCAGGGACAGAGGCTCAGGCGCTGGTCACAGCATGGACAGCAGAGATCAGCTCGTCCAGCAGACAGCAGGGCTCAGGCACTGGCACAGCAGGATACTCAAGACTCAGCTGGTCACGCAGGGACAAGCGAGCGAGCTCAGCGTCTGGTCACAGCAGAGATCAGCAGAGAGCTTCAAAATTATATATGCTTTTTTACAACCGAATAACTTGGCTGGTTTGATTATATTGAATTGTTTCCCCTAAAGTCCCTTCCTCGTCCAATCCCTTCCCCTTCCTTGGTTGTAGACTTTCTTTAATCAATAGTTACACTTATAGTATACAAACACTGCAATAACAAATATCACAAATACGGAGGACCATTCAGAATAAGCATAAAACTATTGTGATACATACGCTAAACCATGTGAAAGAGATTTTCCTAGTATATTTAATATCCTCTAGACCTCCGGGTAAATTACAACTCTTGGGATTACCATTGTGGTCATGAGATGAGTGTATATTGTGCGCATGTAACAACACAAACAAGATGAGGCCATAAATAATTGCTGTAAACCTTATTCCATGAGTAAACATGATAGATTTCCTAAATCCTGTAAACGCAATAAATGCTCACCCTATGGCGGTGAAAAAATTTACACCAAAACCATTTGAATCGCACTGAAGTGCAACATGTTGTATAAAAAATACATGACAATAGTGCTGTGGAAATAACCCAAAACACAGCATAAAATCTTTATATGACACCAGGGGCAGGTTTTGGACAATCAGGTTCTATAGGAGATTAGGGTGGCAGCATAGTTACTTCGCCGGTCGGGGGGGGGTGGGGACCACCGTGGTCCGTTCTCGTTCCATCGGCGCGTTCTCTGCGCTCGGCTTCGCGTCCGCGGATTCATCACAAAGCATCCTCCGCCGTCCCCACGTGCGCTGTCCAGGTACTGACAAGTCCGCTAAAGAATGCACTCGAAATCCACCGGCACTTCCAGATGAGGTTGAGTGACATTTTCGCGACGACAAATTTTTTATAAAATGCGGCGGTTTTTCCGAATACGTTTGGGGTTTTCGTTCGGAAAAAACCACGCCCCACCGATTCCGGTTCCGTCGCGCGCAGCCTAGCGCCGATGCGCCACCAATTCGATCGCGTCTCCAAACCCCGGCAATCATGTAAATCGGCGCAATCGGAAATATTCGGGTAACACACTTGTCGGAAGAAACGCGAATCGGGCCCACTTACGTAATATGACCCCATAGAGTTGACTTACTCTTCCCCTGCACCTCTAAATGTACCTGTTTTCATGCAAGACTCCTGCTCTCGTCTCAAATATAATTTATTCGTAAAATGTTTTAGTTAACATAAAATTAGTATTCTAAGAAATAATATAAAATAACCCGAGACTCTAATTTAATCCTTTAAAAGTAAACATGAAAAACACAATTCTCTCCTCCCCTAGTCCCTGTTGCTCCATTTTAACATTTCTTGGGGCAATCGGTCCTCGGCAATACAGGTGGTCCCCTACTTAAGACAACCGACTTACAGACCGAGCACCTAGTTCAAACGGACTCTGTGTTTGTATAGGGGAGAATTTCCTGGAGATTAGTCCTAACTACATCATCACTATAACATTCTCCCAGGCGTCTGTATGAAGCTTCATTGTTCTCCTGGTTTTCTTCTGACACCCAACATTTTTTAAAATCCCAGTTATAAAAGATGCGAACGAGACAAAACCTTTTCTGGATCAAAAACCATTATTAGAATATACAGGTTCGACTTACATACAAATCAAGCTTAAGACAACTGCTAACCCTCTCCTGTTATGTAACACCGGGGACTGCCTGTAGTTATATTTGCCACTTTGGGAAATCCATTAGTAATCTGTGAGGACCAAGGAGCAGCGGCTTATAAATCCCCTCCCCCCGCCCCCCCCTTTATTGTGTGGGTTGTGATTCTCTATATTTTCAGAAATTTTTTTCTTAATTCTTTGTCCACTTGTTATTCATGCCGCTGTTGTGTTTTTAGTACGTAAATGTCACGTCCGGGTCACAACTAAGCTGGCGGCTGATCGATCCGGGGATCCTGCCCCGACAGGGCTGGGTCATCAACACAAGTAGAATGAAAAAGCCACCACTGTAGCGGCGAACCCCGGAAAGGGGGACCATGGTGTAGTGAGAAAGACCGAGCGAGGGCCAGTACCTATCGCAGCTGCGGGTTCTAGTTGGTGTAAGATGTACGGATATGGCAATGTTGAGAGAAGTGCATGTGTCGTGGCGTAAACAACATGTGAGGTTCTGTAACCACGAGGAGCACAAGAATGGAAGGACCCAGCGCTCGTATCTATTTGACCTGGGCCAGGAGGCACACGGGGGAGCTGCATGCCATCCATACCTATAATAGCACCCGCCGCCGCCTGTATCTTTGTGCTGGGGACGGTCCAGACCATAAATATGAACACTACGAAAAGTCACCATAGGAAGAGCTAACCACTGTCACATATATAAACATCCAGGAGAGCGCACACGTTACAGTCACAGAATTATTGCAAATAGTCTTAATCTCCAGGCACACAACCATGATCTGGAAATACAGCCAGATCACGGCCCCCGTAGAGGTCTATTACCCCCGGTCATAGTGCATAGGCCCCTTCAGACACTAGGGAGCTCACAAAACGACCAAGGTGTCTCCAGCAGATAGAAATATGTGATTGTATCTATTCTGGCTGCACTTTGTTATTGTGCCAAATAAAACACAAATATTGAACAATAAAACATTGTATTTATTCTCTAGTGAAAAAAGATAAAACCGGTGCAGCCGCCTCGCACTCACACAATAACAACTGAAAAAACAATATAGAAAACATATCATCATTGTGACATAGTGTCAGTCCCCAGGTTTGGAGTTTGTTTGCTTTAATGTTGAGTTTATGTAAGTCGGAATGTTGTATACGTTTATACCTTGTAACCACAGACAAATTTTTTTGTTGTCTCTGTTACATTGGATTCTACAAAATATGTTGTGATGTCATAAATGAAGTCAGATTAACCATAAATCTTAATTACAGACGCCTGTGATAACTGTTATAGCTGATTATTGTAGCCTAGGACTAAAGTACAATAAATTACCAATATCCAGAGCTCCGTTTGTAACTAGGGGTCGTATGTAAGTCAAGTGTTCTACCTGTACCGGTAACTTTTGATTATAGATCACATTTCTATGAGGAGATTTATAAGAGGAATCACAGCAGGGATGCATATCTCTCAGCGCTTTCACATCAGGTACACCAGGAACAGCAAGCTCAGGCTCTGGTCACAGCAGAGACAACGATAAGGGCTCAGGGCGCTGTCACGCGGGACAGCCGAGAGCTCATGTGCTGGTCACGCAGGACGCAGAAAGTTTATGCGCTGGTCACAGCAGGGACAGCAGGAGCTCAGGTGCTGGTCACAGCCGGGACAGCAGAAAGCTCAAGGTGCTGGCACACAGTGGACAGCGAGAGACAGGCCTGGTCCACAGCAGGGACAGTAGAGCTCTGGTCTGTCACAGCAGGACAGCAGAGAGCTCAGGCGCTGGTCACGCAGGGACGCAGAGAGCTCAGCTGTCACAGCAGGACAGCAGAGAGCTCAGGCGCTTGTCACAGCCAGGACAGCATAGAGCTCATGAGTGGTCACAGCAGGGACAGCAGAGAGCTCAGGGCTGGTCACAGCAGGGACCAGCAAGACCCAGCTCTGGTCACAGCAGGACAGCAGAGAGCTCAGGAGCGATTTCACAGCATGGACAGCGAGAGCTTCAGGCCTGGTCACAGGCAGAATGGACGCGCAGAGTAGCTCACAGCAGACTGGTTCCACACCAGGACAGCAGAGAGCTCAGTGCGATTCACAGCAGGGACAGCAAGAGCTCAGGCGCTGGTCAACACAGCAGGGACCAAGAGCTCAGGGCTGGTCACAGCAGGACAGCAGAGAGCTCAGGGCTGGTCACAGCAGGAACAGCAAGAGCTGCAGGCGCTGGTCACAGCAGGACAGCAGAAGAGCTCAGGCGCTGGTCACAGCAGGGACAGCAGAGAGCTCAATGGCGCGGGTCCACAGCAGGACAGCAGAGAGCATCAGGCGCTGGTCCAGCGGGACAGCAGAGACAGGCGCGGTCACGCAGGGACAGCAAGAGCTCGTGCCTGGTCAAAGCAGGAACAGCAAAGAGCTCAGGCGCTGGTCACAGCAGGACAGCAGATAGCTCAGCGCTTGGTCACAGCAGGGACAGCAGAGAGTAGCTCAGCGCTGTCCACCGCAGGGACAGCAAGAGAGCTCAGGCGCTGAGTCACAGCAGGGACACAGAGAGCTCAGCGCTGTCACAGCCAGGACAGCAGAGAGCTCAGGGCGGTCTTCACAGCAGACAGCATAGATCCAGGTGCTGTCACAGCAGGACAGCAGAGAGCTCAGGCGCTGGTCACAGCACAGGGACAGCAGAGAGCTCAGGTGCTGGTCACACGACAGGGACCATCAGAAGAGCTCAGGCTCTGGTCACAGCAGGACAGCAGATAGAGCTCAGGGCTAGGCACAGCAGGGACAGCAGAGAGCTCAGGGCTGTGTCAAGCAGTGACAGCCGACAGAGTCAGGCGCTGAGTCACAGCAGGACAGCAAGAGCTCAGGCGTCTGGTCCCAGCAGGACAGCAGACTCAGGCGCTGGTCACAGCAGGGACAGCAGAGAGTCAGCGCTGGTCACGCGCAGGACAGCAGAGAGCTCGGCGCTGGTCACAGCAGGGACAGCAGAGAGCTCAGGCGCTGGTCACCAGGGCACAGAGAGAGCTCAGGCCTGGTCACAGCCGGACAGAGGAGCTCATGTGCAGGTCACAGCATGGACAGCAGAGACTCAGGCGCGGGCACAGCAGGGACAGTCAGAAGCTCGGCGCTGGTCAGCAGGGACAGTAAGACTCATGTGCTGGTCACAGCAGGACAGCGAAAGCTCAGGCGCTTGGTCACAGCGGACAAGCAGAGAGCCTCAGGTTGCTGGTCAAGCAGCTACAGCAGTAGAAGCTCAGTGCTGGTACAACAGGACAGCAGAGAGCTTCAGGCGCTGGTCACAGCAGGGACAGTCAGAGAGCTCAGGTGCGGTCACAACAGCAGGGACAGCAGAGAGCTCAGAGCGCATGGTCACAGCGGTGAGCCATCAGAGTACGCTCACATTCGCGCCTGTCACAGCAGGGACAGCGTCAAGATCTCGCCGGCTGCTTGTCCAGCCAGGGACAGCAGTAGAGTACCGAAGGACTGCATGGTCACAGCAGGGAACAGCAGAGTAGCTCAGGGCTGGTCACGCGAGGACGAGAAAGCTCAGGCGCTGGTCACAGCAGGGACAGCAAGAGCTCAGGCGCTGGTCACAGCAGGGACAGCAGAGAGTCTCAGGCGCTGGTCACAGCAGGGACATCAAGATCTCAGTCGCTGGTCACAGCAGGTACAGCAGAGAGCTCAGGCGTGGTCACACAGGCAGGACAGCAGAGACTCAGCGCTGTCACAGCAGGGACAGCAGAAGAGCTCAGGCGCTGGTCACAGCAGGGACAGCGAGACTCAGTGCAGGTCACAGCAGGGACAGCAGAGAGCTCATGCGCTGGTCACCAGCAGGACAGCAAGAGCTCAGGCGCTGGTCACAGCAGACAGAGAGAGCTCAGGCGCTTGGTTCACAGCAGGGGACAGCAGAGAGCTCGTGCGGTCACAGCAGGGACGCAGAGCGCTCAGGCCTGCACGCAGGGACAGCAGAGAGCTCATGCGTTTGGTCACAGCAGGGACAGCAGAGAGCTCAGGCGCTGGTCACAGCACTGGACAGCAGAAGCTCAGGGCTGCTGGTCCAGCAGGGACAGCGAGAGCTCAGCGCTGGTCCACAGGGACACAGAGGGCTCAGGCGCTGGGCACAGCAGGGACAGCAGAAGCTCATGCGGTCACAGCAGGGACAGCAGAACGCTCCAGCGCGCTGGTCACAGCAGGGACAGCAGAGAGCTCATCGCTGGTCACAGCAGGGACAGCAGAGAGCTCAGGCGCGTGTTCACAGCAGTACAGCAAGAGCCAGGCGCTGGTCACAGCAGGGACAGCAGAGTGTCAGGCTGGTCCCAGCAGGGACAGCAGAAGGCTAGGCGCTGGTCACAGCAGGAAGCAGAGAGCTCAGGCGCTGGTCACGCAGGACCAGACTCAGTGCTGGTCACAGCAGGACGCAAAAGCTCAGCGCTGTCACAGCGGGACAGCAGAGAGCTCAGGCTGTGTCCACAGCAGGGACAGCCAGAAGCTCAGGTGCTGGTACAACAGGCAGTCAGCAGAGCTCGGCGCTGGTCACAGCAGGGACAGAAGAGCTCAGTCTGGTCACACAGCAGGGACACAGAGAGCTCAGGCTGGTCACAGCAGGGACAGCAGAGAGCTCAGGCGCTGGTCCACAGGGACAGCAGAGAGCTCAGGCGCTGGTCCACAGAAGCCAGGGCACACCGCAGCAGAGAGCTCAGGTGCATGGTCACCAGTGACAAGCGAGAGCTCAGGCGCTGGTCCAGCGGGACAGTCAGATCAGCTCAGGCGCTGGTCACAGCAATGGACAGCAGAGAGCTCAGGCGCTGGGCAACCGCAGGGACAGCAGAGAGCAGGCTCAGGCGCTGGTCACAGCAGGGACATACATAGAGCTCAGGCGCTGGTCACAGCAGGACGCCAGAGAGCTCAGGCGCTGGTCACAGCATGAACAAGAGCTCAGTCCTGGTCAAGCAGGACCAGAAAAAGCTCGGCGCTGTCACAGCAGGGACAGCCAGAAGTCATGCGCTGGTCACAGCAGGGACAGCAGAGAGCTGCGAGCCTGTCACAGCAGGACACAGAGAGCTCAGGCCTGGTCACAGCAGGTAGCAAGATAGCATCACGCTCTGGTCACAGCAGGACACAGAGAAACGCTGGTCACAGCAGGGATAGCGAGAGTCGGCTCTGGCACAGCAGGGACAGCAGAGAGCTCAGGCGCTGGACAGCAGGGACAGCAGAGAGCTCAGGCGCTGGTGGCACAGAAAGGCCTGACAGCAGGAGAGCTCTAAGCCTAAGGTGGCCGAAGCAGTGTGCAGCAGGGGTGCGGCACAGGGAAGCAGGCTCAGTGTCGGGGCAGCATGGCTCAGCCGGTAAGCAGGACAGCAGAGAGCTCAGTGGGCCTGGCTATTTCACAGCGGGACAGGAGGAGCTACAGCTCGCGCTGCTCACAGCAAGTGGACAGCAAGAGAGCTCAGTGCGCTGGTCAGCAGGGCCAGAGAGAGCATCGAAGTGCGCTGTCACAGCAGGGACAGCAGAGAGCTCAGGTGCGCTGGTCAGAAGACCAGCATGCGAGAGCTCAGTGCGCGGTCACAACGACAGCAGGACAGCAGAGAGTCAGGTCTGGTCACAGCAGTACCCAGCATAAAGCTCAGGCGCTGGTCACAGCGGGACAGCAGAGAGCTCAGCCGTTATGTCACACAGATACAGCCAAGCTCAGGGCTGGTCACAGCAGGGACAGCAGAGAGCTCAGGCTCATGGCACAGCAGTGACAGCAGGAGGAGCTCAGGCTCTGGTCCCAGCAGGACAGCAGAGCTCAGGCGCTGGTCACAGCAGGGACAGCAGAGAGTCTCAGAGCGCGGTCACAGCAGGGACAGCAGAACTCCTCGCTGGTCAGCAGGGACAGCAGAGCTCAGGCGCTGGTCACAGCAGAGAGCAGAGACTTTCAAGAAGGTTATAGTATGCTTTTTTACAACCTGAATAACATTGGCTGGTTGATTATATAGGAATTGTTTACCCCTAAAGTCCCTCCTGTCCAATCCTTCCCTTCCTTGGTTGTAGATTTCTTTAATCAATAGTTTAAACTTATATATACAAACACTGCAATAACAAATATCACAAATACGGAGGGGAGAACCAGTCAGAAAGCATAAAACTATTGTGAATAATAAAACGCTAAACCATGTGGAAAGAGATGTATTCTATATCTTTAATGTCTGTAACTGCGGGTATTACAACTCTGGGATACATGTGGTATGGATGAGTGTAATATGTGCAGCATGTAAAACACAAACAAGAGGAGGACCATAAATAATTGCTGTAAAACCTTTGCATGATGACATGTTAGTTCCTAAATCCTTAAACGCAATAAATGCTCACCCTTATGGCGTGTGAAAAAAATTACACCAAAAACATTTGAATTCGCACTGAAGTGCAAACATGTTGTATAAAAATACATGACAATAGTGCGTGAAGAAATAACACCAAAAACACAGCAAATAAAATCTTTATATGACACCAGGGGCAGGTTTTAGGACATGGCTATAGAGATTAGGGTGCAGATAGTTACTTACGCCGGTCGGGGGGACCCCGTTGTCCGATTCGTTCCATCGGCCGCGTCTCTGCGCTCGGCTTCGCGTCCGCGGGAGGGATTCAATCACAAGCAGTCACTCCGCCGTCCACCAGCGTGCGCGCCAGGTACTGAGTCCGCTAGAATGCACTCGAAATCACCGGGCTATCCAGGATTGAGGTTGACGTGAACATTTTCGCGGCACAATATTTTTTATAAAATGCGGCGGTTTTTTTCGAATACGTTGGGTTTTCGTAGGAAACACGACCCCACCGATTCCGGTCGTCGCGGCATGGCCAGCGCCGAGACGCCACCAATTCGATCGCGTGCGCCAAACCCGGCAATTCAGGTACAATCGGCGCAATCCGGAAATATTGTGGGCGGTAACAATTGTCGGGAAGAAACGCGAAATCGGGCCACTTAGTATATGACCCCATAGAGTTGACTGATCTTCCCCTGCAGCTCTAATGTAACTGTTTTCATGCAAGGACTCTGCTCATCGCTCAAGATATATTTATTCGTAAAATGTTTATATTAAATAAAATTAGTATTCTAAGAAATAATATAAAATAACCCGAGGGAGGGGCTCATATAATTTAATTCCTTTAAAGTTAAAACAAGAAAAACACAATTCTCTCCTCCCCTATGTCCCTGTTTGCTCCATTTTAACATTTCTGGGGCAATCGGTCATCGCGCAATAAGGTGGTCCCACTACTTAAGACACCGACTTACAGACTCGTACCACCTAGTTCAAACGGACCTTGCTTGATAGGAGAATTTCCTGGAGATTAGTCCTAACTACAATCATCACTATAACATATCTCCAGGAGTCGTGTAATGAAGCTTCATTGTTCTCCTGGTTTCTTATGACACCCAACATTTTTTTTTAAAATTCCAGTTATAAAAGATGCCAGAACAGACAAAACTTTGTCTGGATCTAAAACCATTATATAAATATACAGTTCTGACTTACATACAAATCAATTAAGAACAAACTGCAGTAACCTCTCCTGTGATGAACCCGGGGACTGCCTTGTAGTGTATTTTGCCCTTTGGGAAATCACCATTAGTATCTGTGAACCAAGAGCCAGCGGCCTTATAAATCCCCTCCCCCCGCCCCCCCCCCTTTTATTGTGTGGGTTGTGATTCTCTATATTTTCAGAAATTTTTTTCTTAATTCTTTGTCCACTTTGTATTCTGCGCGCTGTTGGTTTTAGACTAGTCCGTCGGGTCACAATAGCAGCAGGCTTGATCGGTCGGGGTTCTGCCCCACCGGCTGGGTCATCAACACAAGTAGAATGAAACCCACTGTACGCACCCGGAGGGACCATGGTGAGTTAGAGACCAGCAGTGCCAGTAACCTATCGCAGCTGCGGGTTCTAGGTTGGTGTAAGATGTCGGATATCATGTGAGAAAGTGCGTGTGGCATACAACAGTTGCTGGTCTGTAACCGAGGAGCACAAGAATGGAAGGACCCAGGCGCTCGTATTATTTAGACCTGCAGGAGGACACGGGGGCTGCAGCCATCCCATACCTATATAGCACCCGCCCCGCCATGTATCTGTTGTGCGGGGAAGGTCCAGCCATAAATATGTAACTACAGAAAAGTCACCATATGGAGAAGCTAAACCACTGTCACATATATAAACATCCAGGAGGAGCGCCACACGTACAGTCACAGTATGCAAATGTCTTAATCTCCATGCACACAACCATGATCTGGAAATACAGCCAGATCACGGCCCCCGTAGAGGTCTATTACCCCCCGGTCATAGTTGCATAGGCCCCTTCAACACTAGGGAGCTCACAAAACGACCAAGTGTCCTCCCAGCAGATAGAAATATTGATTGTATCTTTCTGGCTGCACTTTGGTTATTGTGCCAAATAAAACACCACAACTATTGAACAATAAACATTGTATTTATTCTCTAGTGAAAAAAGATAAAACCGGTGCAGCCGCCTCGCACTCACCAATAACAACTGAAAAAACATAAGAAACATATCATCATTGTGACATCAGTGTTGAACATTGATATACAGGCAGTCCCCAGGTTTGGAGGTTTGTTCTTAAGTGAGTTGTATGTAAGTCGGAACTGTAACTTTATATTGTAACCACAGACAAATTTTTTTTGGTCTCTGTTACATTGGATTCTAAAATGTTTGTTGTCATAAGAATCAGATTAACCATAAACTAATTACAGACCCGTGATAACTGTTAGCTGATTATTGTAGCCTAGGACTAAAGTACAGTAACTTACCAATATCCAGAGCTCCGTTTGTAACTAGGGGTCGTATGTAAGTCAAGTGTTCTACCTGTACCGGTAACATTTTGATTATATATCACGATGATAGTGATACGAGGGGGTGAACAATTTCTCTGAGATCACATTTCTATGAGGAGATTTATAAGAGGAAATAAAATCCCAAGATATACAATCAATTGTCCTTATATTCACAAAAAGTTGTAAAACTCGTAGCGTGCCGCTCATGTTGTGTAGCAGCTGATGCGTGTTGTTCCCACAGATGATGAGTGCGCCCCGGGGGCAGTTATTATGGGGGTGGTTTTTCTCTCTTGCACCTGAATTTATGAAGTATCAGTGCCACAATATTGGTGTTTTCCGACAATCTCGACTTGTTCTATTTTCTGGCGCAAATTTTTGGCACCACATGTGAATCCAGTCGTTTCTGCCGCTTATAATTTTAGGACACGTTTTTGGCGCATGTTTTGGCGCAGCTAAAAGCAGGTCTAGGGATTTCTAAACCTTTCAGTCCGTGCGCCAATTCATTAACCCCTTCCGCCATAAACTCACATCCCACTGAAAAATAGAGCACGGTCCCAGCTCCACCCTGCGCACCGGCCTGTATTTGCACCCTTAACATGTTTCCTCTTCCCCAGGGTGTAGTATGTGTACGGGTCCGGTGCTTCTCTCTATGGGGTGCTCCAGGCTCGGGTGCTCCACCCTACAGATCAGTTCCATCCCTTGGTCCTTGTTCACATCAGGAGTGAAATACAATACTGCTGTGCAGCCAAACGTCTTGTTTTTTCTGTTGTGAGGTTCAACCTCTGCAGCCGCGTCCTCCAAGTCCTGCAGCGCGGACACAAGACCCTCCTGCTTCTTATACCAAGAAACTGTCAGGGAATGGGGGAAATATCCTCTGATACAGCAAAATATTCTGGTCCTTACTTTGTCTTCCAATCTGAAGACCAATATTTCATCCAGACGTGGGATCCAGGGCAGATCTGCGAGGAGAAACAGCGGTTACACCCGATACCCAAAATCTATTCCTCTCTATATAGAATGTGATGTATTGTATGAGAGGTTTTATCATCCTTATAGATATTCTGTATCTCAGGACTCATATTGTCTCTCTGGTTTCTGTATTCACAATCCACAATGAGATTGTATGTGGAGGTAGAGGATGGATAGACGGACAGCCCCAGCAGATGGATCTAAGGGGAATACACTCAGAAATGTAGCACAAAGCGGTTTGTTTCTTCAGGAGGGAAAGATGTAAATGTTACAGCTCAACTGCACGACCACAACCCCCATGTACAAGGATCGTGTCACTATACCAAGCCGCCTATATAATCATCCATATAATACTGGTACCCATCACCAAGACATGAACCTTAAAGAAAATATACCTTGAAAAACCAGGGACATTACTCATAGGTCCAGGTGCTGTGACTGTGGTAATCTTCTTGTATTTAATATCTATGGCCTCATCCCTTCTAAAATCAACTTTCATAATTATGCTAATGAGTCAGGAGGGCTTTGGGGGTGTTACCAGAGCCCCTGGTGCTGCAGCTTCCCATTCAGGAGCACTTTGCCCCTCCCACTGTGAAATGACATCAGGTAGAGGGAGGAGGCAGCGCTGGGGGAGCAGGGGGAGGAGGAGTTAGTGTAACAGACTTTTAGGCTACAGCACATGCTCCGTGTGGTGCACACAATGAGAGAAATCTTCTATTCTCACCTCTCACAGACAATGCCCTGGTCTCGGGTCCGTCCATGGACTCGTGCTCCCAGGTTACATAAAGTTTATACTGAGGATCTGTGAAGCCGTATCCCAGGATGCAGCAGTCGCTGGTAACGTCATACAACAAATCTTCTCGTAGTGTGACTGTCTCGCTGTGTTTCGTCGCCTGCTTCACTCCTTTCCTGTGTTCTGCCTCCCCCCGATGCCATTTCACCTTGATTTCTTTGGGGTAAAACTTTGTAAGATGCAACGAAAACTGAACCAACATGTCACCGGCCAGGGCTTTCTCTATCGCCTCCAGGTGAGGGGTCGCTGCAGAGATGAGAAAAGAAAATTAAATAGTTAAAAAAGGCAAAATAAATCAGTTTAATAAACCTCAGTATCTCCTGATCTCTCTGTAAGGAAGGTTCTCGCTATAGGTCTCCCTGTATACGTGGGGCCCGTGTATCATTGTATTTCTGCTCCTTGTGTGTTTGTATGTATCTAAGGACACATTCACACAACCACAATGGGGGGTCGTGATGTGGCTACACAGTTTGCACCAGTTCACAACCCCAATTGAGGTCTATGGCACCCAGTCATGGTGCCGTGCAGCCGCGCCACATACTATAGCACATGTTCTATATTTGAGCAGATTGAGGCTGCTAGTCTTTCAATGGAGAGGGGAGGGGTGGGGAGCGCTCACTTCTCCACCCGGCCCTGCGATCACCCGGGATCTGGTCTGAGCGATAACACGGCCGTGTGAATGTAGCCTCAGGGTGGTGGCACACGTGGCGTTTGAACCCGTTTTTAAGCTGTCCGATAAAAAAGGCATCAATTTTTTGACAGTTTTTGTGGTTTTCCAATTATCTTAATTAAGATAATTGGAAAAAACCCTCAGTCTGAGACACATAAGAACATGTGTTTTTTTGTTTAGTGATGTGAGTTTGTGCATTTTTTTTTCAATTTTTTGCAACTTTTTAGGCACAGGTTTGAAAGTCAGTTGTACTTTGATTTGCACCTAAAAAGTCTCTAATTTGCTGAAAAGCCGTATGCAAGATAAGATGAGCCTATGTAATGGCACTTGGGACTGGCGTTGGCTGCTGCGTCCCCCGCGGTCTCCTCCCCATGACTGTGCACATGAGGAATGCATTGGTGCATTGGTGAGATATGACTATGGTGCATTGGTGAGATATGACTTCTCCTGGTGACATGTTCCCTTTAAAGAAAATCTACCAAGAAAATCCATCATGTAAAACCAGGGACATTACTCATAGGTCCAGGTGCTGTGACTGTGGTAATCTTCTTATATTTAATATCCATGGCCTCATCCCTTCTAAAATCAACTTACATGATTATGCTAATGAGCCAGGAGGGCTTTGGGGGTGTTAACAGAGCCCCTGGCGCTACACCTTCCCATTCAGGAGCACTTCCCCCCTCCCACAGGTAGAGGGAGGAGGCAGTGCTGGGGGAGCAGAGGGAGGAGGAGTTAAGCTACAGCACTGGCTCAGAAACCCCCACAAAATCATGTTTTGTGGTGCACACAATGGGGCTCATTTACTTAGGGTCCGAACGTTGCACTTTCGCCGGGTTTCCCGAATATTTCCGATTTGCGATGAATTGCCCAGGGATTTTGGCGCATGCGATCGGATTGTGTGACATCGTGGCCATCGTACAACGGATTCGGAAAAAATGCGGAATTTAAATAAGAATTTGTGTCGCAAGATCAGCACTCACATACACTGGGACAAAGAAGGTGAACTCCGGCGGACCCCGGGGCAGCAGCGACACCTGGTGGACATCGGGCACACCGGCGGACCCCGGGGCAGCAGCGACACCTGGTGGACATCGGGCACACAACCTTAGTGAATCCCGGCAGAACCCAAATCAGTGTCGGAGAACGCACCGCTGGATTGCGACTGGCCCGGGTAAGTAAATCTGCCCCAATCAGAGAAATCTTCTAACCTCTTACAGACAATGCCCTGGTCTCTGGTCCGTCCATGGACTCGTGCTCCCAGGGTGACGTAAGTTTATAATGAGGATCTGTGAAGCGTTATCCAGGATGCAGCACGTCGCGTACGTCATACAACAAATCTTATCGTAGTGTGACTGTCTCGCTGTGTTTGTTCGCTGGCTTCAACTCCTTTCCTGTGTTCTGCCTCCCCGATGCCCTTCACCTTGATTATTTGGGGTTAAACCTTGTAAGTGCAACGAAAAACTGAACCAACATGTCACCGGCCAGGGCTCTATCGCCTCAAGGTGAGGGGTCGCTGCAGAGATAGAGACAAGAAAATAAATAGTTAAAAAAGGAAAAAATAATCAGTTTAATAAACCTCAGTATCTCCTGATCTCTCTGTAAGGAAGGTTTCGCTATAGGTCTCCCTGTATACGTGGGGCCGTGTATCATTGATTTCTCTCTTGTGTGGTTGTATGTATCTAGGACAATTCACACAAACCACAATGGGGGGGTCGTGATGTGGCTACACAGTTGACGCAGTCACAACCCCAATTGAGTCTATGGCACCAGTCATGGTGCCGTGCGCGCGCCACATACTATAGACATGTTTATATTTGAGAAGATTGAGGCTGCTAGTCTTTCAATGGAGAGGGGAGGGTGGGGAGCGCCTACTTCTCCACCGGCCCTGCGATCACCCGGGATCTGGCTGAGCGATAAACGGCCGTGTGAAGTAGCCTCAGGGTGGGTGCACACGTGGCTTGAACCCGTTTTTAAGGGTCCGATAAAAAAGGCATCAATTTTTTGACATTTTGTGGTTTTCCAATTATCTTAATTAAGATAATTGGAAAAATGTCTGAACCATAGAACATGTGTTTTTTTTAGTGATTGAGTTTGTGCATTTTTTTGCAACTTTTTAGGCAAGGTTGAAAGTCAGTTGTACTTTATTTGCACCTAAAAAGTTCTAATTTGCTGAAAAGCCGTATGCAGAAAGATGAGCCTTGTATGGCTTGGGACTGGTTGGCTGCTGCGTCCCCCCGGATATGACCTATGGTGCATTGTAATATGACTAGGGGATGGTGTGAGATAGACTATGGTTGATTGGTGTGGATAGACTAATGGTGCATTGGGGAGATATGAATTGTGCATTGTGGGAGCCATATGTGACTATGGTGCATGTGGGAGATATGACTATGGTGCATTGGTGAGATATGACTATGGTGCATTGGGGGAGATTTGCATTGGTGAATTGAGATATGGACTATGGTGCATTGGTGAGATATGACTAGGTGCATTGGGAGTTTGCATTGTGATTGACTTATTGTGTGAGATATGACTATGGTGCATGGGTTGTGAGATAGGATATGGTGCATTGTGAGATATGACTATGGTTGCATTGGTCTGCATTTGTGAGATATGACTATGTTGCATTTGTGAGATATGACATGGGTGCATTTGTGAGATATGACTCATGTGCATTTGTGAGATATGACTATGGTGCATTGGTGCATTTGTGAGATATGCATATTTGGTGAGATATGGTTGATATTGTGAGAATGACTATAGTGCATTGGTTGCGATATGACTATGGTGCATTGGTTGGATTTGGATATGACTATAGTGCATTTGATGGAGATATGACTATGGTGCATTGGTTGCATTTGGGAATTATGAATATAGTGATTTGTGAGATATGGTATAATGGTGCATTTGTGAATAGACTATGTGCATTTGTGAGATAGACTCTGTTGCATTGTCAGATATGGACTATGAGTGCATTTGTGAGATATGGACTATGGTGCATGTGTGAGATTTGATGATATGGTGCATTGCGATTGGAGTATAGCTATAGGTGCAGGTGTTGAATGAGGCATTAGATAGGACTATTGATTGGTGCATTGTGGAGATATGTATGCATTAAGAGACATTGGTTGCATTTGGGAATAGACTATTAGTGCATGGTGATGCTTGTGAGATATGGACGATGGTGCATTGTGGATGACGTATAGTGCCATTGGTGCATGTTGTGAGATATGACTATGTGCATTCGTGCATGGAATATGACTATAGTGCATTGTGAGATATGACTATGGTGTGCGTGCATTTGAGATGACTAAGGATTATAGTAACTATGTGCTTGATGACTAGTGCATGTTGCATTTGTGAGATAGGACTATAGGTGCTATTGTTGAGATTATGACTATAGGCATTTGTGAGTAGTGACTATGGCAGTGCATTCTGTGCGATATGACAATGGTGCATGGGGCTATGCCTATATGATTAGTGCATTTGTGAGATATGATATGGTGTATTTGTGAGAAGGGACATGGTGATTGGATGTTGGTGCATTTGTGAGATATGATATAGTGCATTGTGAGATATGACTATGGTTGCATTTGGAGATAGATATGAGTGCATTGGTGCATTGTGTGAGATATGACATGGTGCAGTTGTGAGATATGACTATGGTTGCATTGGTGTTTTGATGCTATAGTGCATTGTGAGATATGACTATGGTGCATGGTTGCATTGTGAGATAGGATTATAGTTGCATTTGTGAGACATGACTATGGTGCATTTGTGAGATATGATATAGGCATTGGGCTTGTGAGATAGGACTATGGTGGCATTTGTTGAGTATGACTCATGTGCATGGGCATTGTGAGATATGACTATGGTGCATTGGTGAGATATGACTATGGTGCATTGGTGAGATATGACTATGGTGCATTGGTGAGATATGACTATAGTGCATTTGTGAGATATGACTATAGTGCATTTGTGAGATACGACTATGGTGCATTGGTGAGATATGACTATGGTGCATTGGTGCATTTGTGAGATATGACTATGGTGCATTGGTGCATTTGTGAGATATGACCCTGATATTATGTGTTATTTTATACTGTCTTACTGCATATACTTTATATGTTTTTATCTATATATCTATCCTATTGGAGGGATAGAATTATGGGCTATTATAGGCCTAATGCTGAGGTCTTATGGATTTGCCCTTATTTCTGCATGAGACACGCACCAGAAAACATAATACTTGGCATGGGCGCAAAAAGATTGATTACAGCCCCTATCACAGCACATCACAGACACCAGACTGTCTGATCCTCCCTACATATCAGCGTCTCGCAGATCCTCACCCATCAGTCTCATGGCTCCTGTACTCTTCTTCATGCCCCGCTCCAGTGATGGATGTTCCACTTGACAAATGTATTCCGCCCCCTGGTGGCTCCTCAGCGTCGGTGTCATCAGCAGCTTTGCGGTGCAGCTGTACGTGTTGTCTGGACTTCTGCTTGACCTGATTTTTGGAATTGAAACATCATCGGATTCTTCACACATCTCAAGATCCTTCTTATTTTTCCGGAACCATTTCACTGTGATTGTGTCTGGGTAATATCCCGATATGTGACACTGTATCACGGCGGGGGTATCATGGAATAAACATGGGGGGGTCTGTACATCACCCAACACCGGCCTCCACAGATAACCTGCCACAGAGAGACATTACATGAGGATATATATAAAGATATAGGGGTTATTTAAAAAAAAGTCCCAAAGTAGTAACATTGAGGCTAAAAAGTCTCACAGGTCTATATCCACCTCTTCATTAATCTGGCGTAAACATAGAACTACTGCTAGTGTAACACTGCGCAAAGAGTCATGACTTGAGACTCCATTCTCCTGCTGGTCTTATATGCTGAGACTTTTTATGCATTTTTGGGACTTTTTGAAAAAAAAAATCCCAGACAAAAAATAAACCATAGTCGGAGGTTGCATCTTCTGACCTTCATCACTGATGGAGAACGTCTGCTGCCCCTTGGTATTTGTATATTCATGTTCCCATCGGACATGGATTGTGGATTCCGGACATCGCAGGGAATCCTGGGAAATTCTGACTTCACTGCACACGGAGAATGATGTGTGATCAGAACTTTCCTTGTAGAGTTCTTGGGATGATAAAACCTCTGCTGACTTACGGCTTCTGCACTCCCATTCAATATGGAGATAGCAGAAAAACGTTCTTAGTGTGACAGAGCAGGTCATCTCCCCCGAGTCACTCCTCCTAGGGTCAGCGGTCTCCTGAAATATAAACGATCCATATAACCATATCACATATACTACTAATAGTTGCACCACCCTATAGCTCCTTCATGACTACAAGCTTTCTGCCCTTAAAGGGGTTTTCCCACTAATAAGTTAGGTCATGTCCAAAGGATAGGGACTAAACTTGCTGATCGGTGGGGTCTCAGTGATGAGACCCCACAATCACGAGAACTAGGGGTTGACTACTGGGCCCCAGGTTACCTCAGTCACTCCGGAGATTAATGAGCAGCCGGCTGCGCATGACCGTTCCATTATCTCTATGGAGGTCACGGAAATTGCAGAGAGCAACCGCCGCTCACCGTCTTGGCTTCTGTCCTCTCGCATGTCTCTATCTCTGTTCGCTCCGCGCCTCACTGTCTCTGGCCTCCGCGCCTCACTGTCTCGTGGCCTTGCGCATCTCTCTCTCTGCCTCTGTCCTCATTCTAAATATTGAGACCTGACCTTTACCCACCTGTACACACACAAGGCCGTGTATAATGCTCGTGGCACACATTCACTAAGATCATGCACCGGAAATCATGAATTCTTGCATGGCCCCCACAGAGTTCACCAACTTTTTGTGGCGCACCTTTAACATGGGGTGCAGAGACTTAGCATGATAAATTCTGGCGCACGGTCCAACTATCACCGAGCGCCTCCTGATTTGTGTCGCATGAGACTAGTGCAGCTGCAACCACAAACGGGCCGCAAATATCAAAGAATGTGCAAAGTTCCGTCAGGAAAACTGGCACAGAGCCTTGGTAAATGTGCCCCAAGATCTTATCAGTTCTGTATTGGGAAAGTTAGTCCTGAGATGGATGCAGAGAATGAGGACACAACGTCCTTCATCATTACCTTTAGGAGACAAACATCCTGATTCCACTTGGTTTAGTCTATAATATCTTTCCACTGAAAATAGAGGGAAGGGTCACATGATCTAAATTGTCAAAAAATAAGTCAATAATTCTTAAACATAATGAATAAAGGAATGTTTTTCTGTGGTTACAATGTGTCACCTCCTGTTACCTTCCCCTCCTTGACCAGAAATTATGATGGAGTACGGTGATGGATCCATCCCGGACCAGATAGAGAACACATCCATATACCGCTACTACGTTTTATCAAAAAAGATGATATTTTATATGCATTTGAATCTATGTAGTCATTTATTTACCAGTTCCCCCTTTTAGTAAATCTACTAAGGATTCTAGTCCTCCATCGTTACGAGACATTCCCGTTAGTACTTATAAAGACGCGTTACCTTTCTGCAAGTCTTCCTGAAGCTCCTCCGCCACTTTCCTCTCATTGATCTTGTCCGCAACTGCCAGGGTCACTTCCACCCATAGACATCCTTGTAGTGTTTCCCTTATAAGGTCCTAGCACGTCTCCCCAGTCCTTGTCCTCTAGTTTGCCCCTTGGGATCCTCCTATATAATTCTCCTTCACCTCAGTTTTTCGTTAACTGCTTTCGGACTTCTTGAATCCCGTCTTCTCAGCGTCTACGAGTGAGACCAGGGCGTCCCTCACCTCAGCCCCATCTCTTCCTGCACACGAGTAGCCCCTTTATGATGTTACCTTCATAGCATCAGCATAACAATGTTAACGAGTGACCCCTATTGTAAATACAATGGAAAATCTCTATAGTGATACAGTAACACAGAAAGGAGACCCGATATGGACGGGTGATGAAGGGATACTGAACCCATTGCGATAGCATGAATAATGTTTCTTACCTTATGACTACAGAGGACGCCACTAGTTGTTTTATTATTTCTTCCTGCATAACAGGGGTTTAAACTTTCCAAGCTTTAGGACGATAAAGATCTAGGACCAGGCTGTCCACCCTTCCCTCTTGGAGCCCTCAGAATATCGTCAGAGTTTTCTTCTTCTTGTCTGTAGAACTAGTGATAAGTTTAAGTGACATTTCTATATTTCTTCTGATGTTCCCGGGAAAGTGCAGAGAGTCAGCATATAGTTAATAATTACACTAATCTGTCCATATCATCACAGATAAGAGGATACTTCAGCACTCAGTGACTTACATTGGGTTTCTCCTTCCTGATCTGGCCCCTTCAAATAACATTCCCCCGCCCATCCGGGAGAAGGGCAGAAGTCAGGACGCGTGGTGTCGTAGGGTGCGCTGTGCAGATACTGTAATACTTATGTACACAATATCAGAGCACATCCACGGTATTCTATGTTGTCAGCTTCCCTTTATATCTATAGATGGAGGTCACAGACATTTCTGTTCTATTTTTTTCGATTTGAATTTTCAAAAACCCATGCAGTTCCTTAAGAGATAATGGGGGTCATTTACTTACCCGGTCCTGTCGCGATCCAGCGACGCGTTCTCTGTCGAGGATTCGGGTCTTCCGGTCATGCGCCCGATGTCCACCAGGTGTCGCTGCGTCCACCCGAGTTCACCAACCTATTCCCGTCCACCAGGTGTCGCTGCGTCCACCCGAGTTCACCAACCTATTCCCGATGCATGTGAGTGATTGATTTTGCGACACAATTAGTTTTTTAAATTCCGCAGTTTTTCCGAATCCGTCGGGTTTTCCGACGGCCACGCCCCCCCAATTTCTGCCGCGTGAAAGCCGGCGCCAATGCGGCAAAATCCGATCGCGTGCGACAAAATCCCGGCGGAATTCGGCGCAAAATGGAAAAAAATTGGGAAACCCAACGAAAGTGCGGCCGTGGAGCCCCAATCACTAAGATCGTGCGCCCGATATCCTCCATGTGTCGCTTCCCCGCTCAGGTCCCTGGAGTTCACCTTCTTCTTCTGGTGCATGTAAGTGCATTGTCTGTGTATAATGCGCTGTGCGGGGAGTCACTAAGATCCTGCGCCCGATATCCTGCATGTGTCACTTCCCCGCTCAGGTCCCTGGAGTTCACCTTCTTCCTGGTGCATTTAAGTGCATTGTCCGTGTATAATGCGCTGTGCGGGGAGTCACTAAGACCCTGCGTCCGATATCCTGCATGTGTTGCTTCCCCGCTCAGGTCCCCGGAGTTCACATTCTTCTTCATGGTGCATGTAAGTGCATTGTCTGTGTATAATGCGCTGTGCGGGGAGTCACTAAGATCCTGCGTCCGATATCCTGCATGTGTCGCTTCCCTGCTCAGGTCCCCAGAGTTCACCTTCTTCTTCCTGGTGCATGTAAGGGCATTGTCTTGCAACACAATTTAAATCTTAATCCTGCACTCAGTAGAAATCAGTCAGATCCTCCAAAGTCAAGCATCCCCAACTTCTGTCGCATGGAAGATCACGATCACGTGCAAAACAATCCCAGTGCAAACCCCTGTTAAATACCTATCACAGCTGCACAAATCCAGAAACCGGTAAACAGTCTGACAAAAGTATGATCCGCAACCCTTAGTAAATAAGCCCCATTATCTATATCATGTGCACATCTTATTGATGATGTATTCATTAGACTATCGGCAGATCCTGTACTCAGGGATTTACTCTTGATATTTTCAGCGCTTACACTGCTTATTGTTACCATCAAACTTTAGAAATGAATAGCCTGTTGCAAAGCGGGTTGGACTTGCTGCAGCGTGGTACCACCACGTCACTCCATGGGCTCGACTTTGTCCACGGTGGTGGCCAAGGCGAAGTACAGAGTTGTGAGTCAGAATTGGGGTCTGGGACAGACAGGAGGTTGAGACAGGTAGCACAAGATAAAGGTCAGAGGCAGAGCAGGAGGTCAGGGTAGGCAGCACAGGAACATAGTCAGGAATGGAAAATCTCAATATGAGGCACAAAGATCTGTCAGGGGACACAGGAAGGGGCAGGGATTAACAGGAATTATCAGTGTGCTGGCTCTTTAAATCTCAGAATGCCGGCAGGAGGCAGGGTAGCACACGCCGGAGCGAGCAGACCACCGGTGGAATGCAGACAGGTAAGTTGCTGTAGGCGTGAAGGGGCACAGGGAGGCACACGGGTGCGCCTGGGATCTGGGGATATCGGGTGTATGATTTAGTGACTCCCGCCGCTCCTTATACACGGGTGACATGCACTCGCAAGGAGAAAAGGTGAACTCCTGGGACCTGAGCGGGAATCGACACATGCAGGATATCGGGCGCAGGATCTTAGTGACTCCCCGCACAGCGCATTATAACACGACATGCACTTACTGCACCAGGAAGAAAGGTGAACTCCGGGGCACCTGAGCGGGGAAGCGAACACATGCAGGATATGCGGGCGCAGTCTTAGTGACTCCCCGCACAGCGCATTTACACGACGAACAATGCACTTACAGCACCAGGAAGAAGAAGGTACTCTCCGGGGACCTGAGCGGAAGGAACACATGCGGATATCGGCGCAGGATCTTAGTGACTCCCTCACAGGCTCATTATACAACGGACAATGTACTTCATGCACCAGGAAGAAGAAGGGAACTCCGGACCTGAGTCGGGGAGGGCCGACCATGCGGGATATCGGGGCTAGGATCTAGTGACTCCCCGCACAGCGCATTATATACCGAACAATGCACTTAACATGCACCAGAAGAAAAAGGTGAACTCCGGGGACCCTGAGCGGAAGCGCACACTGCGGATATCGGGGCAGCGATCTTAGTGCTCTCCGCACAGCGCATTATACACGGACAATGCACTACATGCCCCATGAAGAAGAGGTGAACTCCGGGACCTGAGGCGGGGAGCGACCCATGCGGATATCGGCGCAGGATCTTAGTGACCCCCGGCACAGCGCATTTACCGGACATGCACTTACATGCACCAGGAAAAGAAGGTGAACTACTCCGGGGACTGAGCGGGGGAAGCGACACATGCAGGATATCGGGCGCAGGCTTTGTGCTCCCGCACAGCCATTATACACGGACAATGCACTTACTGCACCAGGAAGAGAAGGTTAACTCCGGGGACCTGAGCGGGAAGCGACACATGCAGGATATCGGGACGCAGTATCTTAGTGACTCCCCGCACACGCATTATACAAACGGACATGCATTCCTCATGCACCCAGGAGAGAAGGAACTCCGGGGACCTGAGCGGGGAAGCGACACATGCAGATATCGGGTAGGATCTTAGTGACTCCCCGACAGCGCATTATACACCGGACAATGCACTTACTGCACCAGAAGAAGAAGGTTGAACTCCGGGGACCTGATCGGGGAAGCGACACATGCAGGTATCGGGCGCAGACGATCTTAGTGACTCCCCACACGCGCATTATACACCGGAATGCACTTACATGCACCAGGAGAAGAAGGTGAACTCCGGGGGACCTGAGCGGGGAAGCGACACATGCATGGATATCGGCGCAAGATCTTAGTGACTCCCGCACAGCGCATTATCAACGGACCATGCACTACATGACCGGAAGAAGAAGGTGACTCCGGGGACCTGAGCGGGGACGACACATGCAGGATATCGGGCGTCAGGATCTTAGTGACTCCCCGCACACGCATTATATACGGACAATGCACTTACAATGCACCAGGAAGAGGAAGTGAACTCCGGGACCTGAGCGGGGAATCGACACATGCAGGATATCGCGCAGGATCTTAGTGACTCCCCGCACAGCGCATTATACCCGACAATGCCTTACTTCGCACCCAGGTAAGAAGAAGGAGAACTCCGGGACCTGAGCGGGGAGCGACACATGCAGGAATATCGGGCCGCAGGATCTTAGTGACTCCCCGCACAGCGCATTATACACGGACAATGCACTTACATGCACCAGGAAGAGAGGAGAACTCCGGGGACCCTGAGCGGGGAATGACCCATTGCAGGATATCGGGCGGCACGATCTTAGTACTCCCCCCCGCACAGCGCATTATACACGGACAAATGCACTTCTGAGAAATCCCTCAGGACGGTAAATAATGAACCCCAATGACTGCGCTCCTAATACAACAGCTATTACCCTATGGAATAGCGCTATGTAAAGTTCAGGTATAATAAGCAGGTATCTATGTGTAACACTATGAAAGGGGGGGGTAACCCATCAGTGAGGTAGCTCAGCACTGGCTATATAGTGGGGGGAAAGCACTAGCTATATAGTGGGGGGAAAGCACTAGCTATATATGGGGGGGAAGCCTAGCTATATAGTGGGGGACCAAGGCACGGGCTGTATACAAGTGGGCAATGCATGGGCTATTATACTGTGGGGCAGGCACTAGCTATATGTGGGGGGCAGGCATTGGATATTTACAAGTGGGCTGCTGGCTATATACACGGGGGGCAAGGCACCATCTATATACTGGAAGGACAAGCACTCCTATATAGTGGGGGGCAGGCAGGCTATGTATAAGTGGCCGGCAACAGGCTATAACAAGTGGACAAGAGCTGACTAATAATAACAAAGTGGGCAGGCACAGGCTATATACAAGTGGACAGCGCTGACTATAGCAAGGGGTTAGCGCTGGTCTAATAACAGTGGGGCAGGCGCTGGCTATCATACAAGTGGGGGCACGCACTGGCTATCAGACAAGGTTGGTGGGCACAGGCTATAATCAAGTGGACAGCGCTGACTATTTAAAAAAATCAATGGGCGCGCTGCTATAATACAAGTGGGGGGGCAGCACGGCTATAAACAAGTGGGCAGGCGCTGACTATATACAAGTGGGCAGGCACTTGGCTATATACAAGTGGCAAGCACTTGGCTTATACAGGGGTAGGCAACAGGCTATATACAAGTGAGAGCAAGGCTGGCCTATATACAAGTTGAACGGCACTGGCGATTCCAAGTGGACAGGCTCTGGCTAATCAGGATGGCAAGCACTGGCTATATACAGGGACAAGCATGGCTTATATACAAGTGGGGCAAGCCACTGGCTATCTACAAGTGGGCAGGCGCTGTCTATCTACAAGTGGGCAAGCGCGTGGCTATATATCAAGTGGGCCTGCCACCTGCTATATACAGTGGACAAGCGTCTGACTATAGACGTGGGTAGGCGGCTGGCTATATACATAGTGGGCAGGCGTCTGCTATATACCAAGTGGCCAGCACTGGCTATATACAAGTGGGCAGGAGGCACCGGCCTATATACAGTGGGCAGTCCCGTGGCTATATACAAGTGGGCAGGCACTGGCTATATACAAGTGGTGACAAGCACTGGCTATAGTACAAGTGGCAAGCAACTGACTAATCCACGTGTGGGCAGGCACTGGCTATATACAAGTTGGGCAGGCACATGCTATCTACAAGTGGGCAAGCAACTGGCTAATACAAGTGGACAAGCCTGGCTATATACAAGGGGGCAGGCTAGGGCTATATACAGTGGGGGCAGTCACAGGCTTATATACAAGTGGCAAAGCCCTGGCTATATACAAGTGACAAGCACTTGGCAATATACAAGTGGGCAAGCACTGGCTATATACAAGTGGGCAGGCGATGGCTTATACAAAGTGGGCAAGCACTGGCTATATACAGTGGACAAGCGCTGACTATATACAAGTGGGCAGCACTGGCATATATCCATTGGGCAGGCACAGGCTATATAAGTGGACAGCACTGCTATATACAAGTGGGTCAGCACTGGCTATATACAAGTGGACAGCCCTGTCTATATAAGGGGCAAGGCAACTGGCCATATACAAGTGAGATACAGTTGGCGGCACTGGCTATATACAATGGGCATTCACGGGCTATATACTGGAGGAAGTCTTGTCTAACCATTCTATTTTCTACAACATTTTTTTTTTGGGACTGCAGTTTACTAAAAAATGTGCTAATTTTTACTTGCCATTTAAAAATCAGCAAAAAGAGGGAAACAACAAAGAAATGTACCCAAGTGTCTAGATGCCTTCTACCTTTCTGGAGTCCAGGATAAGGATTTGTGCCAGAGAAAGGAATTCCCCGAACCTCCATCTGATGATTCTTAATAATTTCGTGTTGTTCTTTTTTATTCCAGTGAAGAGACCTTGGGGTCATTTTACTAAGGGCCCCGATTCGCGTTTTCCCGACGTGTTACCCGAATATTTCCGATTTGCGCTGATTTCCCCTGGGATTGGTGGCGCATCGGTTCTGGCATGCAAGCGACTGAAATCGTGGGCGTGGCGAACGAAACCTTGACGGATTCCGGAAAAAAAACCGCTGCGGAAAAAACGCGCTTACCTTCCACTCGGGGTAAGTCCGGCTTGGTGAGATCATGTGGTCGGGGACTTCAGCTCAAGTCAGCGACTCCGGGTGGAGAGGCCAGAGCACTACCCTTAGTGAATCCCGGCCGACCCCGAATCCTCTGCCAGAGAACGCGCCGGCTGGATTTACGAATTGAAACCGGATAAGTAAAAATCTGCCCCTGTATATCCTGTGTGGCCTCTAGATGCTCTGACTCACTTGTTTATGTTGGAAGTTGTTGGTGCAGCACTGGGCGGCCACAATGAAAAGTAATGGATCTAACCTTTCCATAAGGTACACTATCGGTGTCAGCCCGTCTGTGATAACGCAATAAGAAAAACAACCAAAACAAGAGAAGAGCAGGAGAGGAGCGCGCTGGCCCTTGGTGGGCAGAAACCATTAATAAATATGGAATGAGATTGTGAGTGTCACGGCGCTCCCACTAACCATATCTCGGTCTCGCGTCTTCTTACCTGTCCCAGCTCCTCCGCCTGTGTATGCTCGTCCCCGTCCCCTAGGGCACGCATGCACCGGCTTCACATAGTTTAAAAGGGCCAGCGCATCGTTCATGTGGTGCTGCCCATTTCCCAGCATTTTTATGAAACCATCCATCTCCCTCCTCCAGTCTCTCCCTGCGGATCTTCATTCCCTTAAAGAAAGCTCATCCCAGTGGTGGCGACCTATGGCGGCTCTCAAGCACCCGGCCTTAACCCCAGCGCCACCAGGACTCAAAGACTATCCTGCAGTTCATCCAGAGCAACTTTAAGATGCTGCCTCCAGTCATACTTTAAAGAAGTGATACGTCCTTTGCTACTTGGGACTGTAGGAAAGGAGAAAAATGAGTAGACAGGGCCGAATTAGCTTTGGAGGACCTCCTGCTGGCCCATGATTCTATGTTTCTACTGCGTTGATGTCCTCAGCAAGCAATATGATTGAAAGTGATTGAAGACAGGGAGTTTACTGCTTTAATTTTTGGTTGGCACCTGTTGCTATAACTAGGGGGTTTGGGGGTTGCAGTTTGGGCCCTGGCCACTAAATTCACATCACGGCATCATCTCATTTTTTGATTTCCGTGGTGACCGACGCCCCCCCGGTTCCGTTTCCTGACTATTCTCCTCTGTGCCTGCCCTTGACCTATTGTATGTCCCCAGACTTCTGATCCCGGCGCTGTCGGCGTACCTTACCTCCTTCCTGTCCCTCATGATCCTTCTACCACGGTCTTTTGACCCTCGCCTTGGGCACCACCCGCGGACAAAGTACGACCTGTGTACACCCTGTTTTGGAACTTTTCACATTGTGTCCCCGCCATATCAAGCAACTTCCCTGCACAGGAGGAATAAGGTGAACCTTCGGCTGATCTTGGTGAATCGCTGCACAGTGGCATTCCGTTGGACAATGCACTTTCCCCTCGGGAAATCCGTGGACCAGGTAGTAAATGTGCCCCAATTGGCCCCCAGTGATCAGGACTGTGTGAGATTTTATATAACATCTGAGTACATCTGGATACAAAGAAATCAGACAAGCATATTATAACAAGTCCTTTTAATAGCAGGGTGACGGGAGTTGCCGAGGCTGATGGAGATACTATAAACTCATATACCCAGCACCTGTGTAATACTGAGAGAGGGGATGGGGTCAGTTCATGAGCGCACTCCAGGGTCCTACAAAACCCTCCCAACAAGGTCACTACCATCAGGAAGAACCTTGTGTTATTCCTCCATTGTCACATGTCCTGTAGATGATCCCGATATTTACCTGGAATGTTCCTACATTTCAGGCTCTACTGTCATGTTACACATCTTGGAGTGCTATCACCAAACACTTCTCCATCCCGAGTATCAGTGGATCCTACAAATACCCCCGTTAAACATAATCAAGGTGTACACAGTGCAGAGAGACGTGAGGATCACTGAGGGCATGAAAACTTTCATTCAGATAAGGAATCTCACCCAATTTGATTTATTGGAAAAATAATCCTCGTTTTAATTACCTGATAACTATAATATAACTGTCACTCCAATGACCAGTCCAGCACTCAACATTAGTAAATCCTGAACCACAAAGTAACAGGCTCGAGTACAATGGTCCTGTACACACATGATCACTGGGCTGCCATCTCATATGTCTCCTATAGTTACATCACTCATTGTATAAAGGAGAGACTTCCAGTGTATACCATCTGTACACAGGTCGCCTCCTAGTGGTGGCAAGCAATTACCAGACATTATACCTCACTAAGTCCCATATAACCAGCGAGGGCAGCAGAAATGGACCCACTAAAAAAATCTCACCTTTCCTGATCGTCATCAGGGTCTATAACAAAAGCCTGTAAAGGGTTCTAATCTCGGCACTTAACATGGATTGGATAAATCAATATTAATTATAATTAGATGAATAATATTAATCTTCTCAGAACACAATTAGTTTTTTTCTTCATATTCTGTGGTGTCTTCTTCATTGGCCTCTTCTCCTTCTCATCCCTTCTTGTTCTCTTGTTATTACTCTACAAAAGGCAAAACAGTGAAGGTTAATTTCTTCTTCTCTGCTGACCCTAAGAACGTACAGCCTACAGGGAAGATGATCTGCCCCACACTAACTACTCCTGTTTTGGATCTGTAAATCTCAGACAGCAGGCACATTATCAATCATGGTGCAACACAGTTGTGAAATGCATCTGGCGCCCCCTGCGCTGCTTGTATATTGGGCTTCCATGTGTGGTTGCTGCACTATGTACATGCTGCCAGAATTGTGGAGCAGGATCATTAATAATGTGGCGCACGTCAGACTCAGAAGTACCAGCCCTTTGGTGCACATTATTGGACAAAGCGCGCCGCCAACGCAGAACAACGCAGACACTTTATTAATATACGTCCGAGATCAAAGAAAGATGTTCAGTGGCAAAGTCACCAGAAAATGGGGCAGACCTTTAAATAAATGTGGGCCCTCAATCTCAATTAAGGCGATCCCCCCACAACCATGTACAGCAGGCACAGGTCGCCACCTGGGAGGCGGAGGGGGTGCCTTTGCACCGTATTGCTCCGTGTGCCCATTGCCGTTATGGGGGAGGAATATACTTCCCTCAACAGATGTGGTTTACAACCTCCCTGAGGATTGACAGCGATCTGTGTCCCGAACAAAACTATATAACCTCATCCCGTGGTGCTATCATGTAAACCATTAACTCACAATTAATACGCTGTAACCTCACATTCCATGATGAAAAACCCCAGCACGTTCTTTGGCTTTTTTAACACCTGGAACAGAATAAGATGGATTTTAGTAGAACTGAACTATTTGTGTCATTATATTACTTAAAACTTATTTATTCAAAATCTGGTTAGAAAGGATCTGTATTGATACTGCAAAGCTGAGATTTTTTATTCTATCTATAACCCCTAGCGCTCCACGCAGTACATAATTAGTAATGATTGACTGTTACACCTGAATGACGAGTTCTCAACAAGGTGAGTAAGGTAAGCTAGGGTAGCATGTAATACACGGATGGTCAGGAAGGGGAATCATGGTAAAGAGAGGGGAGTAGGGGGGGAGGGATAATGAAAAAAGCGAGGTAGAAGAGAGGCGTGTAATGAGGGGGAAGAGTGGCAAGGAAGGGAGTCAAAAAAAAAGATGGGGGGGGGGGCCACGTTAAAGGACGGAATCGGCGGAAAGGGGGGAATGAGGGGAAAGTGGAGAAGGGGGGGCGTAGACGAGAAAGGTATGGAAGGCGCGGGACAAGTGGAAGGAAAGTGGGATCCGAACGAGAGGGTAAGCGAGGTCAGGAGGAGAAGAGAGGTGAGGGTAGTGGGCACTGCGGGGGGTTGAGTATTAATAGGGGAAAAGGGACGAGGGGGCGTTGGTGGCGTGAGTGAGGGTGGGAGTGGGGGCTAACGGCAAGGGGGGGGTAGGAGGTGAGACAACGAAAGTACATGTGCCGGAGGAATGGGATGCGTGGTTAAGGATGGGTCAGTGGGGGGGTTGACGGTGGAGGAAAGGGGGGCGGTAGGGGCGTGGGGGGAGAGCGGGGAAGTGGGTGGATGCGAGATGATAGGAGTGGGATGGGGGATTGCTGTCACTTGGCCTACTGTTTTCTTATGCCGCAAATTGCAGCAAACAAACCACCGCTAACACCGGTGATCAGTGCGATATAGGCACGCACAGTGCTACACTCATACTCCCTGTATATATAGGCACGGCCAGTGGACTACTCTCATATCCTGTATATACAGGGCACAGCACATTACCTACTACCTCCTATCCTGTATATATGGATACGCACAGTACTACTACTCATATCCTGTATATATGGGCAAAGTACAGTCTACTACTTTACTCCTATCCGGTAATATGGCACAGCACAGTACTACTACTCCTATCACTGTTATATGTTGCACAGCAACAGTACTACTACCCCTATCCTGTATATCTGGATCCAGCAGCGAGTACTACTACTCTATCCTGTATATATGGGCACAGCACAGGTACTCTACTCCTAGCCTGTATATATGTGCACATCACAGTACTAACTACCCCTATCACGTTATATATGGGCACAGCACAGTACTACTACTCATAAATCCTGGTATATACAGGCACAGGCACCTTGCTCCTACTACTACTCCTATCCTGTATAAATAGGCCAACAGCACCGTACTACTAACTCCTCTCTGGTATATATGGCACGGCACGTACTACTACTACTCCTATCCTGTTATATGGCACACACAGTACCTACTCCTACTCCTGTATATACAGGCAACCAGCACAGTGCTACTACTCCCTATCACTGTATAAATAGGCCCCAGCAAGTAAAAAAAAAAACTACTACTCCTATTCCTGGATATATGGACACGCCACAGGTCTACTACTTCCTATATCCTGTATATATTGGCACAGCACAGTACTAATACTCTGTCCTGTATATATGGACACATAGCACCGTAACTACTCACTACTATCCTTTGTATATGGGACACAGCCCATTACTACGACTCCTATCCTGTATATATGGGCTCAGCACAGTACTCACTACTTCCTATCCTGTATATATGGACACATCACAGTACTACTCTACTACTCCTATCCTATATTGTGCACAGCACAGTACTACGACCCCACCCCCCGATCCTGTATATATGGGCACAGCACATGACTACTACTCATATCCTGTATATACAGGCACACCTGCACACAGTGCTACTACTCTCCTATCCTGTATAAAGTGCACAGCACAGTAGCTACTACTACTACTCCTATCCTGTATATCTGTGCGCACGGCACAAGTACTACTACTCCTCTCCTGTATATATGGGCACAGCACCGTACTACTACTCATATCCTGTATATCAGGCACCAGCACAGTGCTAACTACTCCTATCCTGTATAAATAGGCACCGGCACGTACTAAGTACTACTACTCCTATCCATCCGGTAATATGGACACGCACAGTACTACTACTCCTAAGCCTGGTATATATTGGCACAGTCACAGTACTACTATAACTCCTGGTCCGGTATATATGCGACCACGCACAGTAACTACTACTCTCTATCCGTGTATATGGGCACCCCATTACTAACTACTCCTATCCCGTATATAATGGGCTCAGCACAGTACTACTACTCCTATCCTTTGTATATATGGACAAGCACAGCTACTACTCCTATCCTGTATAATATGTGGCAGCAGCACAGTACTACTACTCATATCCTGTATATATGGGCACAGCACGTATCTACTCGCCTATCGCTTTATATATAGCACAGCACAGTCTACTACTCCTACCTGTAATATGGGCACAGCACACTACTACTACTAACGTACTCCTTAAAAAAAATTCCCCCGGTATATATGGGCACAGCCACAGTACTACTACCTTCTATCCTGTATATATGGGGCACAGCACAGTACTACTACTCACTCCTATCCTTTTATATATGGCATCAGCCAACTACACTACTTCCTATCTGTATATAATGGGCACAGCACAGTACTACTACTCCTATCCTGTATATATGGGCACAGCACAGTACTACTATACTACTCCTATCCTGTATATATGGGCATCAGCTACAGTCTACTACTACATATCCTGTATATATGGGCCAGCACAGTACTGACTACTACCCTATCCTGTATATAGTCACAGGTCACCTGTACTACTACTCTATCCTGTATATATGGGTCACAGCACAGTACTACTACTTACTCTATTCGCTTATATAATAACAACAAGCACGTACTACTGACTCTATCCTGTATCTATGGGCACGCACAGCACTACTACTCCTATCCTGTATATATGGGCACAGCACAGTACTACTACTTCTATCATCCTGTATATATGGCAACAGCACAGTACTACTCCTTCTAATCCTTATTATTTGCTCAGCACAGTACTACTACTCCTATCCTGTATATATGGACACAGCACATGTACTACTACTCCTTCTCCTATATTATATATGGGCACAGCACATACTACTAACTCCTATCCTGTATATATGGGCACGCACGTAACTACTACTCCTATCCCTGTATATATGGGCACAGCACCAGTACTACTACTACCTATCCTGTAATATATGGGCACAGCCAGTACTACTACTACTCCTATCCTATATATATATGGGCACAGCACAGTACTATCTACTCCTACCTGTGATATATGTGCACAGGCACCTACTACTACTGACTCCTATCCTGTATATATGGTCACAAGCCAACTACTCTACTACTCCTATCCTGTATATATGGGCACAGCACAGTACTACTACTCCTATCCTGTAATATGGGCACAGCACAGTACATAATTCATCCTGTATATATGGCACAGCACAGACTATACTGTCTATCCTGTATATATGGGCCTCAGTCAGCAACGTACTAACTGTCTACTACTCCTAATCTGTATATATGGGCACAGCACAGTACTACTACTCTACTCCTTCCTGATATATGGACACAGCACAGTCACTAATACCCTATCCTAATAGATATCTGGGCAGCACAGTACTACTGACTCCTAATCCTGTATATATGGGCACAGCACAGTACACTACTCCTACCTGTATATTGGGCACACACAGTAACAATACTCCTATCCTCTATATATATATAGGGCACAGCACAGTACGAACTACTCTACCTGTATATATGGTCACAGGCCCGTACTACTACTCCTACCTGTATATATGGACACACACAGTATCTCTACTCCTATCGTGTATATATGGACACGCACAGTACTACTACTCCTAATCCTGTATATCTGGCACAAGCACAGTAACTACTACTCCTTCCTGTATATAGGGCACATCACAGTACTACTACTACTACTTACTCCTTCCTGTATATATGGGCACAGCACAGTCTACTACTCCTATCCTTATATATATGTGCACAGCACAGTACTACTACTCCTATCCTGTATATCTGGGCGACAGCACCGTACTACTACTCCTATCCTGTATATTGAGCACAGCACAGCTACTACTACGCCTAATCCTGCACTGCCTATGTGTAAGGGTGCGGTGGCTGGTCTCTATGGCATGCTCCAGACACTGACTCTATGGTGTAAGGGTGCGGTGCGGGTCTCTATGGCACCTCTAGGCACCCCCTATGTGTAAGGGTGCGTGCTGGTCTCTATGGCACGCTCCAGGCACTGACCTATGTGTAAGGGTGTGGTGCTGGTCCTTGGCACGCTTCCAGCACTGACCCTAGTGTAAGTGTGCGGGTGGTCTCTAGGCACGCTCTAGCACCCACGATTTGTAAGGGTGCGGTGCTGGTCTCTATGGCACGTCTATGGGCACGCTCCAGGGCACTGACCTATGTTAAGGGTGTGTACTGGTCTCTCTGGCACTCCCAGCACTGGCCCTATGTGTCAAGGGGGGGCGGTGCTGGTCCCTTGGCACGCTTACCAGCACTGCCTAGTGTATGGGTGCGGTTTCTGTGTCCTCTATGGCACCTCCAGGCACTGACCTATGTGTAGGGGCGGTGGCTGGTCTCTATGGCACGCTCCAGGCACTGACCTATGTGTAAGGGTGCTGACCTATGCGTAAGGGTGCGGTGCTGGTCTCTATGGCACGCTCCAGGCACTGACCTATGTGTAAGGGTGCGGTGCCGGTCTTCTATGGCAACGCTCCAGGCCTGCCTATGTTATGGGGTGCGGTGCTGGTCTCTATGGCCCGCTCAGCACTGACCTATGTTTAGGGGGCGGTGCTTGTCTCTATGGCAACGCTCGCAGCACTGACCAGGTGTAAGGGTGTGGTGCTGGTCCTCTATGGCAGGCTCTCCAGGCACTGACCTTGTGATAATAGTGTGCCACCATGTACTATATAATGTACACAGCGAGCTACCATATAGAACAAATACATACAGAATCCAACATCATGCCACCATATATTAGAAAATACATCCAGCTCCTCCATTGTATATATAATAGATCCAGTGTGCCACCGTAACCATATAATACATACAATGTGCCGCCATATACCATATATACATACAGCATGCCGCCCATATACCATAATACATACAGCGTGCCACCGTATCCATATAATCATACAGCGTGCGCCATATACCATATAATACAACGCGTGCCCCCATATACCATATATACATACAGCATGCCGCCATATACCATATAATACATACAGCTCGCCGCCATATACCATATAATACATACAGCCTTGCCATACCATACTACACCATATAATACATACATGTGCCCCATATACCATATAATACATCCACATGCCGCCATATCCCATATAATACATACACGCGTGCCCCCCCATATACCATATAATAAATACATGTTGCCGCATATAACCATATAATACATTACAGCGTGCCGCCATATCCATATAAACATACAGGGTGCTCCCATACCATATAATACATACGCATTGCCGCCATATCCCATATAATACTACGCGTGCCCCATATACCATATAATACATACAAACGCGTGCCCTATACCATATAAACTACAGCGTGCCGCATATACCATATAATACATACGCTGCCGCCATATACCATATAATACATACAGGTGCCCCCATATACCATATATACATACAGCATGCCGCCATATACCATATAATACATACAGCGTGACCGCCATATACCATAAATACAACAGCGTGCCGCCATATACACCATATATTACGACAGTGCTGCCGCCATATACCATATACATACATACATGCGCCGCCATATACATATATACATACAGCAGTGCCGCCATATACCCATATAATACATACAGTGTGCCCGCATATCCATATATATATACAGCGTGACCGCCATATCCATATATACATACAGGTGCCGCCATATGACCAATAAACATAACAGTGTGCCCTTCCATATACCATTAATACATACAGCTGCCGCCATATACCATATAATACATACAGCGTGCCCTCCATATACCATATAATACATCACAGCGTGCCCCATTATACCTATATACATACAGATGCCGCCATATACCATATAATACATACAGCGATTGCCGCCATATACCACTATATCTCATACAGTGTGCCTCCATCTTACCATATAATACTACGTGTCCTCCATATACCATTACATAATGCAGTCGGCCCCCATTACCAATAATCCCATACAGTGTGCCTGCCCTATACCATATATACATACATGTGGTCAGCCATATCCCATATAATAATACAGCGTGCGCATATACCATACAATACATGCAGCGTGCCGCCATATACCATATAATACATACAGTGTGCCTCCATATACCATATAATACATATGGAAGCGGGCGAGCCGCGGAGGCGGGTGGCTGGGAGTGGCGGGCTGCGCACGAGTGAAACCGTGGCGCCCGGAACATTGGCGGCTGCGCAGGTGTGAGCCAGCGGTCTGGCCGGCGGACAATGAAGCAGGAGCGTCACGGGCCGTGAGAGGCGGCGCCAGAATGGCGGGCCGGGATGGGTTGAAGCGGGTGCCGGAGACGTGAGCGGGCCGCGAGGGTGAGTGGCGTGGGGCCGAAGTGGCGGAGAGGTGGGCGGCCGCGGATCACTGAGGCGGGTGGTCGGACAGGGGAGGCGGTCCTCAGATGGGAGACAATCGGCCGGCCAGAGGCAGAGGGGAGGGGGCGGACCACGGACTGGAGAGGCGAGCCGGGGTCCGGGAGAGGAGGGTCGAAGGCGGCCCGCAGACAGAAGGGCGCGACTGCGGTGATTGACTGCCTGATTGCCGCCGCCCTGTCCACCAGGAGGCGGTGCCGCCTGAGGCGAGTTTCTCAACTCGCCTCATGGTAGGTGCGCCCTGCTGGGTCATCAACACAAGTAGAATGGAAACCCCCTCTAACACCCGGAGGACATGTAGTAGACCAGCAGTGCAGTAAATATCGCAGCTGCGGGTTCTAGGTCTGTGTAAGATGTCGGATACTCATGTGAGAAAGTGCAGTGTCTGCTACACATTGCTGGGTCGTAACCAGAGGAGCACAAGAATTGAAGGACACAGGCGCTCGTATATATTTAGGACCTGCAGTGAGGACACGGGCTGCAGCCATTCCACATACCTAATAATAGCCACCGCCGCCGCCATGTATCTGTGTTGCGGGGAAGGTCCAGCCATAAATATGTAACTACAAGGAAGAAGTCACCAATATGAGAAGCTAAACACTGTCACATATATAAACATCAGGAGCGCACACGTACAGTCACAGATATGCAATAGTCTATTATCCATGCACACAACCATGATCTGGAAATACAGCCAGATCACGGCCCCCGTAGAGGTCTATTACCCCCGGTCATAGTGCATAGGCCCCTTCAGACACTAGGGAGCTCACAAAACGACCAAGGTGTCTCCAGCAGATAGAAATATGTGATTGTATCTATTCTGGCTGCACTTTGTTATTGTGCCAAATAAAACACAAATATTGAACAATAAAACATTGTATTTATTCTCTATAAAAAGATAAAACGCGGTGGGCAGCCGCCTCGCACTCACACAATAACAACTAAAAACAATATAGAAAACAATCATCATGTGACATAGTGTGAAAATTGATATACAGGCAGTCCCCAGGTTTGGAGTTTGTTCTATAGTTGAGTTTTATGTAAGTCGGAATGTTACTTATACTTGTAACCACAGACAAATTTTTTTGGTCTCTGTTACAATTGGATTCTAAAAATGTTGGATTGTCATAAAATCAGGATTACCCTAAATCTTAATTACAGACCCTGTTGATAACTGTTTAGCTGATTATTGTAGCCTAGGACTAAGTACTAACTTACCAATATCCAGAGCTCCGTTTGGGTACATTATTATGTATTTTGCATAGCTTTATTTTCAAATTAAACCAATATGATTTGGGTCTGGTCCTGACACTCCTTGATGTAATACATATATGGAGTGGGGGGGGCGTCTTTTTATAGCTTGCCTCAGGCAGCAGAAAGGCTAGGTTCACCCCTGCCCAGCACTGTGGGGGCAGACCCCGGCCGATCACCTGCTCAGTGCTGACCCCGGACGCAGTCTAAAAACACAACAAGCGGCAGAATAATAAGTGGCAAAGAATTAAGAAAAAAATTCTGAAAATATAGAGAATCACACAAAATACAAGGGGGGGGGGGGGGTTATAAGCCGCTGCTCTTGGTCATCAGATACAATGGATTTCCAAAGGGCAAATATCACTACAGGCAGTCCCCGGGTTACATACAGGAGAGGTTCTGCAGGTTTGTTCTTAAGTTGAATTTGTATGTAAGTCAGAACTGTATATTTTATAATGGTAGATCCAGACAAATTTTTTTGGTCTCTTTTATAACTGGATTTTAAAAATGTTGGATTGTCATAAGAACCAGGAGTAACAATAAAGCTTCATTACAGACGCCTGTGATAACTGTTACAGCTGATTATTGTAGTCTTTGGCTAAAGTACAATAACTTACCAATATCCAGAGGTCTGTTTGTAACTAGGGGTCGTCTGTAAGTCGGGTGTTCTTAAGTAGGGGACCACCTGTATTGCGATGACCGATTGCCCCAAGAAATGTTAAAAATGGAGCAACAGGGAATAGGGGAGGAGAGAATTGTGTTTTTCCTGTTTTACTTTTAAAGGAATTAAATTATGAGTCCCCCGGGTATTTTATATTATTTCTAGAATTACTAATTTTATGTTAAATAAACATTTTACGAATAAATTATATCTTGAGACGATGAGCAGAGTCTTTGCATGAAAACAGTTATGTTTAGAGGCTGCAGGGGGAGAGTCAGTCAACTCTATGGGGGTCATATACTAAGGGCCCGATTCGCGTTTTCCCGACGCGTTACCCGAATATTTCCGATTTGCGCCGATTGTACCTGAATTGCCCCGGGTTTTTGGCGCACGCGATCGAATTGTGGCGCATCGGCGCCGGCATGCGCGCGACGGAAATCGGGGGGCGTGGCCGAACGAAAACCTGACGTATTCGGAAAAACCGCCGCATTTTTAAAAAAAATTGTGTCGCGAAAATTTCACTCACCTTCATCCTGGATAGGCCGGTGTATTTCGAGGCATTCTAGCGGACTTCAGCGCAGCAGCGCCACCTGGTGGACGGCGGAGGAACTGCTTTGATGAATCCCGGCCGGACGCGAATCCAGCGCAGAGAACGCGCCGCTGGATTGCGAACGGACCGGGTAAGTAAATCTGCCCCAATCTCTATAGCACCTAGAAACCTGCTCCTGGTGTCATATTAAAGATTTTTTGCTGTGTTTTTGGTGTTATTTCCACGCACTATTGTCATTTATTTTATACAATATGTTTGCACTTTCAGTGCGAATTCAAATGGTTTTTGGTGTAAATTTTTTCACACGCCATAGGGTGAGCATTTATTGCGTTACAGGATTTTAGGAATCTAACATGTCATCATGCAAAAGGTTTTTACAGCATTATTTATGGCCTCCTCTTGTTTTTTTACATCCCATTTTACACTCATCTCATGACCCATTTCATCCAAAGTTTGAATTCCCCTGCATTTACAGCATATAAATATATATATAAATCTCTTTCACATGGTTTATGCGTTTTATTCACAATAGTTTTATGCATTCTGATTGGTTCCTCCGTATTTTTATATTTGTTATTGCAGTGTTTTGGTATATATACAGTTTAACTATTTGAATTAAGCAGTTAACACCCGGAGGACATGTAGTAGACCAGCAGTGCAGTAAATATCGCAGCTGCGGGTTCTAGGTCTGTGTAAGATGTCGGATACATGTGGAGAAAGTGCAGTGTCTGCTACACATTGCTGGGTCTGTAACCAGAGGAGCACAAGAATGGAAGGACACAAGGCGCTCGTATATATTTAGGACCTGCAGGAGGACACGGGGGCTGCAGCCATTCCAATACCTATATATAGCACCGCCGCCGCCATGTATCTGTGTGCGGGGGAAGGTCCAGCCATAAATATGTAACTACAGGAAGAAGTCACCATATGGAGAAGCTAAACACTGTCACATATATAAACATCCCAGGAGCGCACACGTACAGTCACAGATATGCAATAGTCTATTATCCATGCACACAACCATGATCTGGAAATACAGCCAGATCACGGCCCCCGTAGAGGTCTATTACCCCCGGTCATAGTGCATAGGCCCCTTCAGACACTAGAGGTCTATTACCCCCGGTCATAGTGCATAGGCCCCTTCAGACACAGACACTAGGGAGCTCAGAAATGACCATGGTGTCTCCTGCAGATAGAAATATGTGATTGTATCTATTCTCGCTGCACTTTGTTATTGTGCCAAATTAATGACAAATATTGAACAATAAAACATTGTATTTATTCTCTAGTGAAAAAAGATAAAACCGGTGCAGCCGCCTCGCACTCACACAATAACAACTGAAAAAACAATATAGAAAACATATCATCATTGTGACATAGTGTGAACATTGATATACAGGCAGTCCCCAGGTTTGGAGGTTTGTTCTTAAGTTGAGTTTGTATGTAAGTCGGAAGTGTATACTTTATACTTGTAACCACAGACAAATTTTTTTTGGTCTCTGTGACAATTGGATTCTAAAAATGTTGGATTGTCATAAGAATCAGGATTAACCATAAATCTTAATTACAGACACCTGTGATAACTGTTATAGCTGATTATTGTAGCCTAGGACTAAAGTACAGTAACTTACCAATATCCAGAGGTCCGTCTGTAACTAGGGGTCGTATGTAAGTCAAGTGTTCTACCTGTACCGGTAACTTTTGATTATCGATCACATTTCTATGAGGAGATTTATAAGAGGAAATAAAATCCCAAGTTACGGCTTCTGCACTCCCATTCAATATGGAGATATCCAGGATAAAACGTCTCTAGTGTGACAGAGCAGGTCATCTCCCCCGAGTCACTCAGGCTTAGGGTCATCGGTCTGCCTGAAATATATACAGGATCCATATAAGCATATACACATATACATACCTAATAGTGGCACCACCCTATAGCTCCTTCATGACTACAAGGCTTTCTGCCCTTAGAGGGGTTTTCCCACTAATAAGTTAGGTCATATCCAAAGGATAGGGACTAACTTGCTGATGGGTGGGGGTCTCAGTGATGAGACCCCCACAAATCACGAGAACTAGGGGTCCGATAGGGTCCCAGGTACCTCAGTCACTCCTGGAGATTAATGGAGCAGACGGCTGCGCATGACCGTTCCATTAATCTCTATGGAGGTCACGGAAATTGCAGAGCACCGCGCTCACCGATCTTGGCATGTCTCTGTCCTCGCACATGTCTCTATCTCTGTACTCACGCGCCTCACTGTCTCTGGCCTCCCGCGCCTCACTGTCTCTGGCCTTGCGCATGTCTCTATCTCTGTCCTCTGTCCTCATTCTAAAATATTGAGACCTGACCTTTATCCTCCCCTGTACACACAAAGGCCCGTGTATAATGCTCGGTGCAACACATTCACTAAGATCATGCACCGGAAATCATGAATTCCTTGCACTGGCCCCACAGAGTTCACCAACTTTTTTGTGGCGCACCTTTAACATTGGGCGTGCATAGACTTAGCATGATAAATCTGGCGCACGGTCCAACTGATCACCGGAGCGCCTCCTGATTTGTGTCGCATGGAGACTAGTGCAGCTGCACCACAAAACGGGCGCAAATATCAAAGAATGTGCAAAGTCCGTCAGAAAACTGGCACAGAGCCCTTGGTAAATGTGCCCCAAGATCTTATCAGTTCTGTATTGGGAAAGTTAGTCCTGAGATGGAGCAGAGAATGAGGACACAACGTCCTTCATCATTACCTTTAGGAGACAAACATCTTGATTCCTCCACTTGGTTTAGTCTTATAAATCTTTCCACTGAAAATAGAGGTAAAGGGTCACATGATCTAAATTGTCAAAAAATAAGTCAATAATTCTTAAAACATAATGAATAAAGGAATGTTTTGTCTGTGGTTACAATGATGTCACCTCCTGTTACCTTCCCCTCTCTGACCAGAAGATTAGAAGCGCATGGAGATACCAGGTGATGGATCCATCCCGGAGCCAGATAGAAGAACACATCCATTACCGCTACTACGTTTTATCAAAAAAGATGATATTTTATATGCATTTGAATTATGTAGTCATTTATTTAACCAGTTTCCCCTTTTAGTAAATCTACTAAGGATTCTAGTCCTCCCATAGTAACGAGACATTTCGCGTTAGTACTTATAAGACGCTGTTACCTTTCTGCAAGTCTTCCTGAAGCTCCTCCGCCACTTTCCTCTCATTGATCTTGTCCAGCACTGCCAGGGTCACTTCCACCCCATAGACATCCTTGTAGTGTTCCCTTATAAGGTCAGCCACGTCTCCCCAGTCCTTGTCCTCTAGTTTGCCCCTTGGGATCCTCCTATAATTCTCCTTCACCTCAGTTTCGTGTAACTGCTTTCGGAACTTCTTGAATCCCGTCTTCTCCAGATTCTCTAGAGCGTAGACCAGGGCGTCCCTCACCGTCAGCCCCATCTCTTCCTGACACACGATGAGCCCCTTTATGATGTTACCTTCATAGCATCACCATACACGATGTAACGAGTGACCCCTATTGTAAAACACAATGGAAATCTCTATAGTGATACAGTAACACAAGGAGACACGATGATGGACGTGATGTGAAGGGATACTGAACCACATTGCAGATAGCATGAATAATGTTTCTCACCTTATGACTACAGAGGACGCCACTAGTTATTTTATTATTTCTTCCTGCATAACAGGGGTTAAACTTTCCAAGCTTTAGGACAGATAAAGATCTAGGACCAGGCTGTCCACCCTTCCCTCTTGGAAGGCCCCAGAATATCTCAGAGTTTTCTTCCTTTCAGTCTAAGAGCTTTGTCCGTCTGTAGAAACTAGTGATAAAGTTTAAGGTGACATTTCTATATTTCTCTGATGTTCCCGGGGAAAGTGCAGAGTCAGCATATAGTTAATAATTACACTAATCTGTCACATACATCACAGATAAGAGGATACTTCAGCACTCAGTGACTTACATTGGGTTTCTCCTTCCTGATCTTGGCCCCTTCAAAATAACATTCCCCCCGCCCATCCGGGAGGAAGGGCAGAAGTCAGGACGTGGGTGTCGTAGGGTGCGCTGTGCAGATACTGTAAACTTATTGTACAAATATGCAGAGCAGATCCACGTTATTCTATGTTGTCAGCTTCCCTTTATATCTATAGATGGAGGTCACAGACATTTCTGTTCTATTCTTTTCGATTCGAATTTTCAAAAACCCATGCAGTTCCTTAAGAGATAATGGGGGTCATTTACTTACCCGGTCCTGTCGCGATCCAGCGACGCGTTCTCTGTCGAGGATTCGGGTCTTCCGGTCATGCGCCCGATGTCCACCAGGTGTCGCTGCGTCCACCCGAGTTCACCAACCTATTCCCGGTGCATGTGAGTGATTGATTTTGCGACACAATTAGTTTTTTAAATTCCGCAGTTTTTCCGAATCCGTCGGGTTTTCCGACGGCCACGCCCCCCCGATTTCTGCCGCGTGAAAGCCGGCGCCAATGCGGCAAAATCCGATCGCGTGCGCCAAAATCCCGGCGGAATTCGGCGCAAAGCAGAAAAAAAATTGGGAAACCCAACGAAAGTGCGGCCGTGGAGCCCCAAAGTCTGACTTGCTTCCACGTTGTGGCTTTTATTATGGAAAGGTGCCAGATTTTTCATAAAATTTAGTGCATTTTTTTAAGTTAGAAAATGAAATGCAGTAAACAAGTGTAGATTTCCTCCAAACCTGCCCAAATTACAGCTAAGATTACGGGCTGAACAAGTGACAATACCAGAGCCCGTGCTCGGTCCACCAGGTGTCGCTGCGTCCACCCGAGTTCACCAACCTATTCCCGGTGCATGTGAGTGATTGATTTTGCGACACAATTAGTATTTTAAATTCCGCAGTTTCTCCGAATCCGTCGGGTTTTCCGACGGCCACGCCCCCCCGATTTCTGCCGCGTGAAAGCCGGCGACAATGCGGCAAAATCCGATCGCGTGCGCCAAAATCCCGGCGGAATTCGGCGCAAAGCGGAAAAAAATTGGGAAACCCAACGAAAGTGCGGCCGTGGAGCCCCAATGTCTGACTTGCTTCCACGTTGTGGCTTTTATTATGGAAAGGTGCCAGTTTTTTCATAAAATTTAGTGCATTTTTTTAAGTTAGAAAATGAAATGCAGTAAACAAGTGTAGATTTCCTCCAAACCTGCCCAAATTACAGCTAAGATTACGGGCTGAACAAGTGACAATACCAGAGCCCGTGCTCGGCAACGCTGTAGGCCTAAGAAGCAACGATGCTGGAATTGGAAGCATGTGCGGGGTAAGTATGTCATTTTCTCCCATACTGTTACCCCAAATCCCATGTGTTTTTCTGAATTGCTAGAAAACCCCTTAAATTTGGAGACCTCAATATCTAGACCATGATCACTACTAGAACCATTCTTCTGGTTGTGTGAAAACCATGAGTAAAGAAAATAAGAAATTCCTTACAATTAGGTGTAAAAAACTATTCACACAGCACATATCTTCTTCATATATGATGCTGCATGGTATAATAGTGAATAACCTTTATTGAACAAATAACATGTGCACATAGTGACAGAGGAAAAACTGATTCAACTAAGACCCTCCACACCAACAAACAATTGTTTCTAGTCCCTCCAGATCATGAATAACAATACAATACTATATCTGATCACATGAAAGCAGCCTCTGTGGAGGATGGGGAGAAGTATATGTCCTTGAAGATTGCTGTGATGACGTGATCAAATATATGCATGGGGTGCAGTTTGCAAATGTTAGGAAAGAGGCAAAAGGACCTCAGATGATGTCACCCTGGTCACATGACATTATTTGCTGATGCTGAAAGACATAAGTAGCTGCTCGATTGAGCCTGAGGAGGCCACACCTCCTGACTCCTGCTAAATTTGGCTGCATGTAAAGCAAGGTTATAAAGTTGATTCATGAGGATGAAACAATTTTCAGCAATTTTCAGCTAAAAGAAGTGGGTCAAGTTTGTGAATATGGCTCTATGGGAATCTGTCACTGTGTGAGGCTCATTTATTTAGGGTTGCACTGCTCAATTTTGTCAGACTTTTTGGGGGATTACATGGTTTGCACAGGTATTTAACAGGTGTCTGGGCTAGTATTGTGTTGCAAGTGATCCTATTTGGCCCTTATAAGTGGTCTTTTTGTTTTTCTGTTTCCAACTGTCCTTTTGATCTCGTCTTAATCGTATGCAGGCGTTTCCAGTCGATCCCATCCGTCCATAAGCCTGATCAACGTGGATGTCACTAAGATCGTGGCGCCCAATATCATGGCATGTGTCACTTCCCGCTCAGGTCCCCGGAGTTCACCTTCTTATTCCTGGTGCATGTAAGTGCATGTCCGCGTGTCTAATGTGCTGTGCGCGGGAAAGTCACTAAGGATCCTGAGAAGATATCGGCATGTGTCCTTCCCCCGCTCAGTTACCAGGAGTTACCATTCTTCTTCATGGGGAATTTGTAAGTGCATTGTCCTGTGGGATAATGCACTGTGTGGGGCATCACATAAGATCCTGTGCACCGGATCCTGAAGTGTGTCACTTCCGCTAAGGGTTCCGGACGTTCAACTTCCTGCCTGCGTGCATGGAAGTGCCTTGTCGCCGGTTATTAATGCGTGGCGGGGGGAAGTCACTAAGATACTGCGCCCCGATATCCTGCATATGTGCTTCCCAGCTCGGTCCCTGGAGGTTCACACATTATTCTGCATGGTGGCATGTAAGTGCATTGTCCGTGTATAATGCGCTTGCGGGCGAGTCACTAAGAATCCTGCGCCCGATATCCTGCATGTGTCGCTTACCCACTCAGGTCCCGGAGTTCACTTCTTCGTCCTGGTGCCTGTAACGCTTGTCCGTGTATAATGTGCGCGGGGAGTCACTAAGATCATGCGCCGATATCCTGCATGTGTTCGCTTCTCCGCTCAGGTCCCTGGAGTTCACCTTCTTCTTCCTGGTGCATGTACGTTGCATATGTGGTGTATTAAGGTGCTGTGCGGGTAGTCTCTAAGATCATGCGCCCCAGCTTCCTGCATGTGTCGCTTCACGTACGCAGGTCCCAGGACCGTTCACCTTCTTCTTTCTGTGAATGTAAGTGCATTGTCCGGGTATAATGCGCGTGCGGGAGTCTCTAAGATCATGCGCCCGACGATTCCTGCATGTGTCGCTTTCCCCGCTAGGGTGTCCCCAGGAGTTCACCTCTTTGTTCCTGGTTGCATATAAGTGCATTGTCCATGTATAATGCATGTACGATGTGTCATGTGGGTCGAGGGCTACCGTGCCTCTCGCTCCCCCGCAGCACCGCCGCCAGAGTGCTCACCTCTCCCGATACTCCGAGTCACGGCCCTCCGACATGAGCACGGGACATGTTGCCTAGGTTTCGCGCGGGCAGTTCTAAGAAACATTTAAAGGGTCAGCGCGGTCATTGTGACGCTGGTTGCATATTCCCATGAGGATCTATTATATCGGCCTTCTCCCATTAACCCTAGGCAGATCTTTGTTGCCCACACCTTAGAGAAAGCTCTGTTGCGATTTGCACTGCGTTCCAGTGTCATGCGCTTCCCAGTGTCTCCTGGCTACCTGACTTTCCTTCATGTTCTCTTGTTAATGACCTGCTCCGTGGTCCCCGTTGACCAGTGTTCCTCGTGTTGCGTCTGGTGTGCTGTGTTCCTGTTACACCTGTCTGCTTGGACATCGCTTGCGACACCCGGAATGGACTCCGACAGTTGCTCTCTGCGCCGCTGCCCTGACCGTGCCTGGACTGTGACCTCGAGCTTGACTGCGTGTTTCTGTACCTCAACCTTGGGCCGACCCACTGCAGACAAGCACACTAAAGGAACGACCTGGTGGTACCGACGCTGAATGCAGCCTGTCTAACCCGCTCTGCGGCGGGCTCTGTGAAAACGGACCGGTACCACTAGACTCCGGTCCCAGGTGTGGCTTGTTGAGTCATCGTCTGCAGTGGTCCAGTGGATCACATCCGTAAGCCTGACGTTGGAGTCACTAAGATCGTGCGCCCAATATCCTGCATGTGTCACTTCCCGCTCAGTCCGGAGTTTCACCTTCTTCTCTGCGTGCTGTAAGGTGCATTGTCCGTGTACAATGTGCTGTGGGGGAGTCACTAAGATCCTGCGCCCGATATCGGCATTGTGTCGCTTCCCGCTCAGGTCATCCAGGAGTTCACCTTCTTCTTCCTGGTGCAATGTAAGTGCATTGTCGTGGTAATTGCACTGTGTGGGGATCACTAAGATCCTGTGCCCGATTCCTGCATGTGGTCACTTCCCTGCTCAGGTCCCCGAGTTCACCTTCTTCTTCCTGGTGCATGTAAGTGCTTGTCGTGTATAACTGCGCTGTGCGGGAGTCACTAGATCTCGCCCCGATATCCTGCATGTGTCGCTCCCCCGTCAGGTCCCTGGAGTTCACCTTCTTCTTCCTGGGCATGTAGCTGAGTGTCGGTGTATATGCGCTGGCTGGGAGTTCACTAAGATCGTGCACCACGATATCTTGCATGTGTCACTTCCCCGCTCAGGTCCCCGAGTTCACCTTCTTCTTCCTGGTGCATGAAGTGCATTGTCCGTGTATAATGCACTGTGTGGGGGGTCACTAAGATGGGCGCCCGATATCCTGCATGTGTCGCTTCCCCGCTCAGGTCCCCGAGTTCACCTTCTTCTCCTGGTGCATGTAAGTGATTGTCCGGTATAATGCGCTGTGCGGGCGTCACTAAGATCCTGAAGCCCGATATTGCATGTGTCGCTTCCTGCTCAGGTCCTCGGAGTTCATCTTCTTCTTCCTGGTGCATGTAAGTGCATTGTCCGTGTATAATGCGCTGTGTGGGGGGTCACTAAGATCGTGCGCGATATCCTGCATGTGTCGCTTCCCCACTCAGGTCCCCGAGGTTCACCTTCTTCTTCCTGGTGCATGTAGTGCATGTCCGTGAATGCGCTGTGCCGGGATCACTAAGATATGTGCCATCGATATCCTGCATGTGTCGCTTCCCCCGCTCAGGTCCCCGGAGTTTCACTCTTCTTCTGGTGCATGTAAGTGCATTGTCCGTGGTATAATGCGCTGTGCGGGGAGTCACTAAGATTGGCGCCCGATATCCTGCATGTGTCGCTGCCTGTCAGGTCCCCGGAGTTCACCTTCTTCTTCCTGGTGCATGTAAGTGCATTGTCCGTGTATAATGCGCTGTGGGGAGTCACTAAGATCCTGGTCCGATATCCTGCATGTGTCGCTTCCCGCTCAGGTCCCCAGAGTTCACCTTCTCTTCCTGGTGCATGTAAGTGCATTGTCCGTGTATAATGCGCTGTGCAGGGAGTCACTAAGATTGTGCGCCCGATATCCGCTGTGTCGCTTCCCCGCTCAGGTCCCCGGAGTTCACCTTCTCTTCCTGGTGCATGTCAGTGCATTGTCGGTGTATAATGCGCTGGGGTGGGAGTCACTAAGATCCTGCACCGATATCTGCATGTGTCGCTTCCCACGCTCAGGTCCCCGGAGGTTCACCTTTTCTCCTGGTGTCATGTAAGTGCATTGTTCCGTGTATAATGCGCTGTGGCGGGAGTCACTAAGATGTGCGCCCGAATCCTGCATGTGTCCTTCCCCGCTCAGGTCCCGCGAGTTCACCTTCTCTTCCTGGTGTCATGTAGTGCATTGCCCGTTATAATGCGCTGTGTGGGAGTCACTAAGATCGTGCGCCAGATATCTGCATGTTGTCGTTCCCGCTCAGGTCCCGGAGTTCACCTTCCTTCCGGTGTGCATGTAAGTGCATTGTCCGTGTATAATGCGCTGTGCGAGGGAGTCACTAGGATGTGCCCCCGATATCCTGCATGTGTCGCTTCCCCGCTCAGTCCCGGAGTTCACCTTACTTCTTCCTGGTGATGTAAGTGCATTGTCCGTGTATAATGTTGTGTGCGGGGAGTCACTAAGATCGTGCGTCCGATATCCTGCATGTGTCCTTTCCCACTCAGGTCCCCGAGTTCACCTTCTTCTCGGTTGCATGTAAGTGCATTGTCCGTGTATAATGCCTGTGCGGGGAGTCACTAAGATTGTTGCCCCGATATCCTGCATGTTGTCGCTTCCCTGCTCAGGTCCCGGAGTTCACCTTCTTCTTCCTGGTGCATGTAAGTGCATTGTCGTGTATAAGTCGCTGTGCGGGGAGTCACTAAGACGTGCGTGCCGATATCCTGCATGTGTCGCTTGCCCTAGAGTCCCCGGAGTTCACCTTCTCTTCCTGGTGCATGTAATGCTGTCGTGTTATAATGCCGGTGCGGGAGTCACTAAGATCGGGCACCTGATATCCTGCATGTGTCGCTTCCCTGTTCAGGTCCCCGGAGTTCAACCTTCTTCTTCCTGGGCATGTAAGTGCATTGTGGTGTTGTTAATTTGCGCTGTGCGGGAGTCACTAATCCTGCCCGATATCCTGCATTGTCGCTTCCTCCCGCTCAGGTCCCCAGTTCACCTTCTTCTTCCTGTGCATGTAAGTGCATTGTCCGTGTATAATGCGCTGTGCGGGGAGTCACTAAGATGTGCCCCGATATCCTGCCAGTGTCACTTCCCGCTCAGGTCCGGAGTTCACCTTCTTCTTCCTGGCATGTAAGTGCATTGTCCGTTTATAATGAGACTGTGTGGGGTCACTAAGATCGTGGCGCCCGATAATGTGTACGCTTCCCCGTCAGGTCACCAGAGTTCAACTCTTCTTCCTGGTGATTTAGTGCATGTCCGTGTATAATGCGCTGTGCGGTGAAGTCCAATAAGATGTGACCCCGATATCCTGCATGTGTCCACTTCCCCGCTCAGGTCCCGGAAGTCACCTTCTTCTTCCTGGTGCATGTAAGCATTGTCCGGTTATAATGCAAGTGTGGGGGGGCACGAGATCGTGCGGCCCGCCAGATGTGTCGCTTCCCCGCTCAGGTCGAAGAATTCACATCTTTTTAGTGGGGCGCATGTAAGGCTTGGGCTTGCAACACAATTTGTGAAAGCTATGTCCGTGAAAGCCAGCACAGCGATAGTGTCTGATGGGCGCACAGCTTAGTGGTTACAGTGTCTGATGGGCGCACAGCTTAGTGGTTACAGTGTGTGATGGGCGCACAGCTTAGTGGTTACAGTGTCTGATGGGCGCACAGCTTAGTGGTTACAGTGTCTGATGGGCGCACAGCTTGGGGCACGTTCACACGTTGCGTTTTGACCTGCGTTTTCATTGTGTTTACAATGCGTTTTTTAAACGGAATTGTTAACAATGATGTAATTGGGCAAATCACCTCTCCTCAGCTGTTGTAATGTGTTTGAAACACAATGAAAACGCAGGTCAAAACGCAGCGTGTGAACGCTCCCTTAGTGGTTACAGGGACAGCGGGTTCACTCTTAGTTTTTTTGCTCTCTGCCCCTATATTGGCAGAAAAAAAACTGAAATGTAGATATTTTTGCTAATTTATTAAACAAGAAAAACTGAAATATCACCTGGTCACATGTATTCAGGGATAGGAAGTAATGACTCCAGTGTCCAAGTCCAGGGAAGATTAAAACTTTGTCTTTATTGTGGACACGTCCCATTCAATAGCTACAGGGTAGTAGTTACAGCCTGGCTCAGCCGACGCATTTCTTGTGTCATCCGACACTGTAACTCATGGCCTTGCCAGGCTGTAGCTATTCACATGACATAAGCAGTTTTTTAGCTTTTGGAATGGGGCATGTGTCCACAATAAGGACAAAGGGGCTTATTTACTAAGGGATGCAGATTGCACTTTCGTCGGCCCGTTCATGGTTTTCTGGATTTGTGCAGTTTTGAAAGGTATTTAACTAGTTTGCGCTGGGACTGTGTTGTATGCGATCCGATTGTGGCGCGGCTGCGCTGCTTTCATGCGACATAAATCGCATCGGGCCATTGGACGATTGATCCCATCCGGAATGAGCGCAGGATTTAAAATTAAAATTGTGTCGCAAGACAGTGCACTTATGTGCACCAGGAAGAAGGTGATCTCCGGGGACCTGAGCGGGGAAGCGACACATGCAGGATATCGGGCGCAGGATCTTAGTGACTCCCTGCACAGCGCATTATACATGGACAATGCACTTATGTGCACCAGGAAGAAGGTGGTGAACTCCGGGGACCTCAGCGGGGAAGCGACACATGCAGAATATCGGGTGCACGATCTTAGTGACTCCCTGCACAGCACATTATACACGGACAATGCACTGGGGGTGAGGGGTCTGTATCTAATGAAACCATAGGGGGTGAGAGGGGCTGTATCTAATGAAACCATAGGGGGTGAGAGGGGCTGTATCTAATGAATCCATAGGAGGTGAGAGGGGCTGTATCTAATGAATCCATAGGAGGTGAGGGGGCTGTATCTAATGAATCCATAGGGGGTGAGGGGGCTGTATCTAATGAATCCATAGGGGGTGAGGGGGCTGTATCTAATGAATCCATAGGGGGTGAGGGGGGCTGTATCTTAAATAACTATAAGCAGGATAATCTAGGGAATATTTTAGGGAACAGAAAACTGTTTCGGCTTCTGAATTTTTAATACTGCCAAGTGAGTTCACTGCAAAGGGGCCCACTGAGGCTCTGTCGCCCAGGGGCCTACTGAAACCTGGAGCCGACCTTGCTGCTAGCTACCTTAAAGGGGACAAACATTTTTCGTGTCGTTCGTGAAATGTAAGATGGAGGATCATGTGATCTCTAACTCTCCATGGCCAATCTACCTTCCAGGACCTTAGGGTAGTATTCGTGAATACACACATAAAAGGGTCGCTAGCGCATTACTGCATCACTGTACACATAACAAATGCCTAATAATCAAACATTCTAAAGATATAAAATATACGTTTTGGAACAGATCTCCCTTTGTATACATTTACATTTAAAAAAGGAAACAACCAGTGTCCGAAGTCCCATATTCTGTTGCGCATGCGCGGTGATCTCAGCGTCTTTCCGGACAGATTTCGCACCCACTTGTATCTGTGCTAGCTTTTGCACAAGCCCAAGACTAATGAAAGATTCTGGGCTTGAGCGCTCACAGTGGTGAGGGGAGGACGCCGCTTCCCTCGACTCATAGGAGGGAACACGCATGCGCACCGATGCCGAGCAGTGTGCATTGTGGCTGAGCACTGGCGGCAAGGCAGAGAGAAGGGTATGCTGGGATATGTAGTTCAGTCACATGGCAAGGAGGCCATTTTGGAGATCCGCAGAAACAAGAAAGAGTAAGTATAAAAAATACAGTAGTAGAAGACATCCATTTCCAACCTTTTATGGACTGCAATGGCAGCTGATGAGGTCATAGACATTTCTGGAGTTCTTACTTTACATATGGAGAACATTTAATAGATGTGTATTGGTAAGTTACCTAAACTCCTGCTCAATACACATTACAAGCAACTTGAATTACGAAGGCCAAACCCTATCAAATCGGTCGGGGTGCAACACGGGGTCCCCTGCCGATCAGCACCATCTTCCTTGTAACTACATCAAAATCTATCCCATTGTTAAATCTATAGGGGTGAACATTGTCGGACTGGACCACCAGAGGATCCTCCGGTGGGCAGTGGTCCATCAGAAAACACCACAATTTGGAGACTGCTAGAGTCTATTTCCTAGGGAATAATTAAGAGTGGGCCCCCAAATTGATTTTTTCTGGTGGACCTAAGGAAACCCAGCCCGGCACCAGGGGTGAATAAGGATCCCTGTTGAGTTCTCCGTTTTGGTGATCTCCCCTTGTTTTGTTTTCCTAATGATAAATGTGTCACCAGTTACTGTGCTCTCAGCTGTAATCTGCAGTATTCAATTTCCCTACAGCGCCCCCACAGAGAGAAGAGAGGACTGCACTTCCTGAGCAAATCATTCAGCTTCCCAAATATTGCATGGAGCTTCTAGGTCCTCCAGAACAAGAGAGGCTCTTTATAGCCACCGTCTGCTCTGGTTTCTCAATGAAGATTTCTAAATGGGAGATCCAACAATGGAAATTTTATAAATTATTTTTAAACCAAAAAAATCCATTTAAATAAGGAGACTCTGTAGTAGACTAATAATGTAAATGATAGAATAAATAAGTCGTACAAAGTATAAAATAAGCAAAAATAACCATACAAAGTGGAACACTTTTAATTCACTCCAGTGCTATGTGCACATAGATAATAAAACCAACACCGAATGATTTATGTAGAATATTTTGGCTCGCAGTCAGATAGTTATTGTTGCATAAGTGTGATTGGATTCTGCCTGCAAATACAATGGGGCTCATTTACTAAGGGCCCCGTGGACCGCACTTTCGTCGGACATCCCGACGATTTCCGTTTTGTGCCGCTGGGACAGGGACTTAAAAGGGGGTTTTGGCGCATGCGATCGAATTTCATGCTACCCTAATTGGGCGGCAGGCCATCGGACGATCCAACGGATTCGGACAAACCGCAGAATTCAACTTGAAAATTGCAAGCCGAGCACTTACATGCACCAGGAAGAAGAAGGTGAACTCTGGGGACCTGAGCGGGGAAGCCACACATGCAGGATATTAGTGAATTGCGGCACAGGGCAATCCGGTTGGACAATGCACTTTGGGTCAACTCCGTCGGTCGGGTAAGTAAATGTGCCCCAATGTGTTCCCCATTCACAGCATTAAGGGGTTTGACCACTAAGAACAGGGCTGGACCCTCTGCATTGTATTCTGTGGACCGGTGGACATAGACAAGGTCTCTTCTTTGTAGCTCTTGTAGCCGGTGACACCCCACATTATAATGTCAGCCCCCCCTATCCCCAGCCTTGGTCAATAACCTAGTGCTGTCCGGCGACTCCTAAGCGTCCTGTAATAAAGACATATTACAAGCTATCCGGGAGCTGTCACTGTGTATAGGTTACTATATATATTATCGATCAAGACAAATTACTTCTTCAATTCCCCCGGCAGCTCCGATCACGATGAATGATGTCAGGCTCACACAATCTTCTGCAAAATGTTCCCAATGTCCAAAATGTCATATTGATACTTTTTTTTTGTTAGAATATCAATAATTCTCAGTAGTGAGAGGAGTCATCACTCCCCGGCCATGTCCCTAATACCGGAGTCTCATCCGTTGTCCTGTATGTGGAGAAAAGATAAACCAGCACATCCCAACTTTAGGATCCCGGAATCGTTAAGTCACATTGGGGCTCATTTACTAAGGGTCCGCATTTTTGTTGGGTTTCCGATGATTTCTGTGTTGTGCCACATTTAACAGAGGTTTTTGGCGCACGTGATCGGATTTTGGTGCATCGGGTCACAAATCAGGGGGACGGGCCGTCGGACGATCCAACGGATTCGGACAACAAGCGGGATTTTACATCGGAAATTGTGTTGCAAGATCAGCACTCACACGCACCGGGAAGAAGAAGGTGAACTCCAGGGACCTGAGCGGGGAAGCGACACATGCAGGATATCGGGGGCACGATCTTAGTGACTCCCCGCACAGTGCATTATACACGGACAATGCACTTACATGCACCAGGAAGAAGAAGGTGAACTCCGGGGACCTGAGCGGGGAAGCGACACATGCAGGATATCGGGCGCACAATCTTAGTGACTCCCTGCACAGCGCATTATACATGGACAATGCACTTACATGCACCGGGAAGAAGAAGGTGAACTCCAGGGACCTGAGCGGGGAAGTGACACATGCAGGATATTGGGTGCACGATCTTAGAGAATCGCGGCACAGTGAATTCCAGGTGGACAATGCACTTTCGGAGAACACGTCAGGACGGGTAAGTAAATGTGCCCCAATGTGTGTAGTAAGTAGCTGCATGGTGGTGAAACATGGATTTATATTCCTGGATTGTAGCTGGGCTTGGTGCATTGGTGTGTGAGAGCTCTTCACTGAAGACACCACAGCATCTTCGCTCTTCTGAGTAAGAGGCTTCTGTTTAAATATTACAGCAGAGGGGAGGGGGCTGAGGGCAGTTTGAATGCAGTAATAAAAGAACACCAATTTAAGGACACTCCCCCAGTGATACAAGTCCAGTTACAAACCTGGAATATAAATGTGTTTTTATACATTTGCTGCTACTAACAACACACACAAAGGTATAGCTCCAATGCCATATCCAATAGTGTCTTGTATTGTCAAAACTGCTGTTAGCATCATGTAGCCTTCGCTCCGGCTACTCCACGCCCCAGTAGCCTCTTAAGAAAATTAGCATATTGGGCAAATTAAAGTTTATTAAAATTATCGGCCACGCAAGAATTAGCCCTAAAAAGGGCTACACAACTGTACATTAGGGGAACCTGCCACTGGATCTGCCTTAATAGGTAGATCCGTGGTGGTAGGTTTCCTTTAAGGGTTATTATAAAGGGGAGTACAGGAGTGTGGGGGGCACAAGAATGGGGTAGTATACCGGGTAGGGTGTCACAGGAGGGAGGTATTACACAGTGTGGGTGGGTAAAAGGAAAGGGGCACGATACACGGTTGTGTATCACCAGAAGGGGGCAAATTACTACTTGGGGGCATAATATAGTCTGTGGAGCAGTCATGTTGTGGGCACACTATGGTTTGGGATCGGTATATGTGGACAGTTGGGGTTAGGGCCCGGTCAAGGGTGAAGCTTAGGATCTTCAGCGACCTCCGAACAGTTTGGGGGTGCAAGTAAGTAAATGACCTCCAATAATCAGAATAATCTTCAATTTTTATGAGCATATCAGTATTAGGTGCACTGTGTCGCATTAGGTGCACTTCCCCCGGATACAGATTCCTGTTTGGTTTCCTACGGTGCATAAATAGACAATTTTAATGTATCCAAAATGGCGTCCATTTCCATTATGTGCCCTAAACGCGGACGCACGCCATCTCTGTACACAGGTTCCACATCGCTGGGTATACAGTCCCTTACAATATGAGATGTGCGGCGCTGAGCTCAGCCCGGAACCGTTCCGCATAATATACACACACAATGTAATAATCTCGCCTCAGCAGTAATCGCACTAATGCCGCTCCACATTTATGCTAATAAGCCACATATATATATATTAAAGACATTTCTCAACTTGTCACATCTTATAATTAGAATATCATGCGAGCGATCGGCTCCCGCTACATGAACCGCACATAAATCATAGAGACGATCCAAAAATGCAAACATATTACAATGGGCAAACATTCCCAGATAATGAAAAACGAAGAAACGCGGACGGCGGGCGCACTTTATTTATGACTATTTGCTGATAATACGATGCACAGGAGATTCATCTGTGAAGCAGCCGCTAAACCATCTGGTCTGTCACTAGGACTGATCTATAGGCCGAGGCGGAAACATCTTGTGTCTGGCCGCAGTCCCGAAATTAATAAGGAATATTCTACTGGTATCTCCGGCCATTCTCTGCTGTACTGTATATAGAGTATATAGACTGAGCATGGATAGAGAGACGATATTCAACCAAGAAATACATCCTCCGCACACAAAGGTCCACGTGGAGGGGCCCTCTTTTGGACAAGGGGCCCTGGGAAAATGCCCAATTTGCCACCCCCTAACGCCGGCCCTGACTGAAAGCCATAAGTCCAGTTTTGCAGTTTTCAAAAAGATATGTGGACCCTCCAACAGGACAAGGACCCTAATCATACAGCCAAAAGTTCCAATATAATTGTCTACATCAAAGCATATTCAAGTGCGTGCACTGGCAGGAAACACCCCCTCCGACTCGCTGCTGATGACAGCTAAGAGAACAAAGTTGATTTTATTGGGATGTGAAACTATTTTTAGCTAAAAGAAGGGTATTTAGTTATTAGGGCTCTATGGGAACCTGTCACTAGATGTATTTGTGAAAAATGTGGTGACAGGTTCCCTTAGGATAGAGCTAGTGAAGAATGGTCAGAACTTCCAGCCTCTAGATGTGTAAAGCTGATGGAAACATCCCACTGTAGAGAAATATAGTTATGCCAAAGCAAGATGTAAATAGTTATATGTTAGATATGAGATACACAGAAATATAGAAGGATACAGCAGATTACAGATAGATATGATCCATAGCAATAATAAGTAAGTAGATGGATGTGACGTAGATGGACAGAGCTTGTGTCGTGAGCTCAAATAGGAATTAATAGGGGGTGGGGGCTCCACTCAGTCGTAACCATCTCTGTGCCCCCTGGCCTGACACGTTTATATGAAGACCCCCTCCAGCAATTCTCCTCTGTTTCACTGAATCTATACCCTGGATGATGCTGCGACACGAAACTCTGAGGGGTCCCTCGAATTGATTGAAATGGGGTCAGAAGAAAAAAAACATAATGCACCCTTATGATTTTGGGACGGACAATTATCACTGACCCCACTAAATTTGTTACCCCTTATTTGCTGGAAATCTTAGTAGCCACCCTAATAGATGCTTCTGATGCCTTGTAACAGGCAGCGGGTTGTGAACCCACTGTAATATCTAACTGGTTTGGCTTTGGATCACACCAAGGGCGTTATTCCTGGACCTCTCCGGTATTCCCCCTTTTACTCCTGTGCAGGGATCTGGACTTCACTGCAGAGAAATCCCACTACCTCTTGTGGTGGTCCCAGTGTAGATAGCAGTTGGTCCAGCGGACAGAGAGACACCGGTACGTGGTACCAAGGGGTGAGGCAAAGCGGGTAGTCAGAGTTACTCCCAAGGTGAATGCAGGCGGCGTACAAGCAGAGTCGGGAACAGGCAGAAGGTCGTGGCAGGCAGCACGGGATTGGGAAACAAGCCGGGGTCAGATATCAGGGAGCACAGAACAGGAACGGAGTCAGAGAACAGGCCGGGGTCACACATGAGAGGACAAATCCAAACAAACACCATACAGTAGGACCAGCAAGCAAGGAACCTTTGCTCAGGTGCGGGGAGCAGGGCATGCTGGGCAATAAGGGAGGTGCACGCTGATAGGATGGGAAACGCCCTGCTCCTTTAAGAGGGAGTGAGGTGCTGCCTGCGCCCTAAGGGAGCTGGAGCATGGCCGGACACGGCGGCTGAAAGTAAGCCTTGTCAGCGCTCGGGGTTCAGTGAACCCCCTGGACCACCGCAGACAATGGCACTAGCCGACACCTGGGCTTTACCAGAGCCCGCCGCAAAGCAGGATGGTCTTGCTGCGGAGTGGTGCCACCAGGTCGATCCACAGGTGCGACTAGCCCGTGGTGGCAGCCAAGGTTGAAGTACCAATTCAGCGGGCAGTCTCGGAGTCAGGCACAGGCAGATAGTCAGGGCAGGGGGCACAGATGCAAGGTCAATGGTCAGGTCCGAGGTCAACAACAGGAATTCAAGCAAAAGCAGGAACGGGAATGGAAACAGGAACAAACAGCAAGGAAAGCTTTCTCATAGGCCTGAAGATCTAAGATCAGGCGGGGGTTGAAGGGAGCAGCCGGCCTTTATGGAAAACCCGGAAGTGGCCAGCAGCAATCAGCGGCGCGCTGGCCCTTTAAACCTTTGTGTGCTGGTGCACACGTGTCCTAGGGAGTGGGGACGCGCTTGGCCTAGCCGGGAACAGGAGCGTGGAGAGGTAAGTTAGGGCCGGGACGGCCAGCGCCACAGAGAGGGGCCACTGGTGTCCCTGCGATCAGAGACATGGATGGCAGGGACACCCGTGACAAGCCTGCGACGAGGAACGTGATCAGGGGTGAGACCGGGCAGCAGACCTGCATAGCTGCAGCTAGTCCCTGCTCTATCGCCCCCTGATTTGCAATGAAGTGGATTATGGGTCAGTACTTACACTGCACATTCTGCACATTATAGATCGAGAGAACTGGGAATCACTGAGTGAGCTGGGACTTCTGTGCCGGACCCTTTATCCCGTTCTCCTTTCCCGCTTCCAATTTCCATCTTCCTGCCTGAATTGGTTAAATGACAGCTATAAATGTGAGTGCGATCTATCGTGTAGACTGTAAGTGCTCACCCATCACCACCCCGGCGCTCTCGCACGTGTGGAAGCTGAAGGCGTCTCATAGACGGTGACCCATGACATTTCTTCTACACGGCCTGACAAGTCTAGTGACGCTTCCTACATAACTACTGGCAGGAGCCGCAGCAAAACGCGGGGAAGACTGACGTTCCCTTATGGGTGTTTTGACTTTTGAACATCATTTATACATTAAACCTAAAACGCTGAATCGTATTTAGACTTTTTGTTGTAGCCTTTTAGTAAAGAATATTTTTACGTCTCCCGCATTGGTGCCGCTGTGTATCCAGCCTAGTATATAATCCTTCTGCTCCGGGACAGTGCTCCTCTCCTGACAAACAGGGCAAAAAGCTATTTCTATTGGCAGGGACACTCCCCCTAACATTCCACTGTCCTGGTGCTAGGACTCATGAGTCTTCGTGTAGAAGTTAGACTTCAGTGGGTGGGAAAGAGTTGGCACCAACAATCAGTAGCCAGAATTTAGGACCACAACACTTTGGTTTATAAGGGGTCACCATGAGCCCCGGGGTATTTGTGGACACATTTCTTGTAGTGTCCGGGAGGAGGGCAGGTTTCCACTATTGCTCCGCGCTCACTGCACTAATCCCGAGTAAGCATTTTGTCATCCAGATAATCAGGGATAAACCGCGGCTCGTTAATTATATCTACTGAAGGGCACAGGGAGAATGGAAAGTGTTAGTAAGATGTTTATGTACAAGTTCATTATCCGTGGAAGTGTCATGCTAGGACGCAGGCGGGAAGGACACGTCAAGCTGCAGGCTCGTATCGCAATGCAATCAGCCGGATTTCTAAAAAAACGAATAAACAAGTCCATGGATGTCGTTAAATATTCATATCGCCCGGTAATTAGCGCAATTTATAGGAAATGTGACAAGGTTTCTTAAAGAACATCTACATAGAAGAAATGCTGGGAATGGGATTATACTAGGATTACAAAGGGACAATTTAGAGGACCTTTCCATGGTGCGGTGTGCCGTGCACTGCTCCTAGGGGCCCAATAATATCAGGGGCCCAAACTTACCAATAAGATTCACTATCTAGAAGAGGCTAAATTTGATAGCTACCCCCAGAGATAGGCCCTAATTTGGCAGGATAGGAGATGAATATCTGATTTTTGGGGAGACAACCCCCCCAAGATGAGCAGAATGGTGGATCACACTAGCCCCCCTGTACTACTCTATACTGCCTGGGATTTCCTGGATCAGCTTGTCATCTAAGCATCTCCGGAGGATAATTTTTTCCAATGATTGACAAATGATCCCAGAAGTCCTTAGTAGTATGGGAATCGCAAGTTGGCACTTGGTTCTCTGCGCTGGATTCGGGTCCGTCCGGGATTTATTAAGGTAGTTCCTCCGCCGTCCACCAGGTGGCGCTGCTGCGCTGAAGAGCATCGGAACGCACTGGAGTACACCGGGCGGGGCTGAGTGCAATTTTCGCAACACTTTTTTTTTTTTTAATGCGGCGGTTTTTCCTAATCCGTCGGGTTTTCGTTCAGCCACGCCCCCTGATTTCCGTCGCCAATGCGCCACAATCCGATCGCGTGCACCAGAATCCCGGGGCAATACAGGGAAAATCGGGTAACACGTCGGAAAAATGCGAATCGGGCCCTTAGTAAATGACCCCCAATGTGTTGTGTCTGGATACTTAAAAATACATGAAGCTGAGCTGCACTACCACTCATGTCCTATAAACAAGGGTGGCGCTGTTTGTGAAACAAAATACTTTTTTTCCAATACTTTCAATCTTGTACAATATATGATCATTTTTTTTCCACTACATATAAAAAGAATGAAGAATCCTTGTTTTCTGGAAGATATTCATTTAATAACATTATACCTGTACACAATCGCTTGAGGGAGAGAACAAAGAAATGATCAGGCAGCCAGGTCATTAATAATCATCCAACATATAATTGTTGCAAAAGAACTAAATATTATGTGTAGTCCCGCGCCTCCAGTTTCCAGCCATTCGGGTCTCATGGATGGAGCCGTATCCAATACAGGATGGAATGGGAGAAGGTGCAGGAGATGGTCGGACTGGGCCATTGTCTCCAATGGAATTATCTGGGCACAAGTCCCAATGGGCATCCGGTTCCACCACTGCATGGGATCCATTTCTGAAGTAGGTAGGTAAATCATTGTCCTTATGTGGAGCAGGGAAGTTCTTGAGGAGACGTCTTGGCCTCCTAGGTTGGCGCTCTGTTTGACAAGTATGCAATAAGGGCCACCACTGCACCCACATAGGTGCAAATGCCAAGGAAGATGGAAAGAACGGCCAGCAGAAAAGTTTGTCTGGAAGCCACACTTGCCCCGTGGTAGTCACCTTGAGCCGAGGCCTTGTTGGTCTGTTGAGAGAAGCAAGCCTTGGTTAACATGATCACAATTATGAGGAATGAGGTTATTGGTCCACCAACAGCTCTACACCCCTGATGTATGTAATTCACACAGCGTATTTATACCTGTATAATCTTAGGCGGACCCCCTGAGAGGTTCACTGACCCCCCAGAGGTTCCCCACCACAGGTGATGCTATTGCATGGACCGTACCAAACAAGCTCTAAGTACTTTTGCAGGTCCTGCTGATGACTAGACAGTCTCCTGTCACACGGGTATAACGCAGAAGTCTCTTCTAGACGTATAGTCATGGTCTCTTATGGTTTCTATAGGAGACTATGGAAAAAAAGGATTATCACACTGTCCTCCCAGCAGGCGGAGATGGTACAGTATTAGCTGCCCATATTGTGCTGGTGTGAGGCATCATGGGATTAATAACATACATTGCCTAGTATACCGTACTTTTGTTAACTGGAGTGTTTTGTCATCTTAAGATATAATGCAACTTAAGATATAATGCAAATTAACTCAAGATAGAAAATTACTACTCAACGGTGCACCCTCCTCGCTGTATATTTATGGTCTCTTATGGTTTATGGTTTCTTTAGGAGAACGAGTAAAGAAGGATTATGACACTGTCCTCCCAGCAGGCAGAGATGGTACAGTTTCTAGCTGCCCATGTTGTGCTGTGGTGAGGCATCATGGGATTAATAACATGCATTACATAATAAACTTCTGTTTCTTGGAGTAATTCGTCTTCTTAAGATATAATGCAACTCAGGATCAACTCAAGATAGACCGGGCAAATTACTAATCAAAAGTGCGCCCTCCTAGCTGTATAATTATGGTCTCTTATGGTTTCTGTAGGAGAATATGTAAAGAAGGATTATGACACTGTCCTCCCAGCAGGCAGAGATGGTACAGTTTCTAGCTGCCCATGTTGTGCTGTGGTGAGGCATCATGGGATTAATAGCATGCATCGCAGAGCATGCTTCTGTTTCCTCATCTTAAGATATGATGCAACTCAGGATCAACTCTGCAAATGACTGCTCAATAATGTAGATTATATCAGGTTCTATACTGCGAAATGGCGCTAAAATAAATTTATGCTTTCAAGACCATTTACACTCATTATGATTTTATACATGGATGTAAATAGCCTCCCAGAATCCCCCAGGCTATGGCGCGGGTAGCATTAATGATGCATGTGGTGAGATCGTGCGGGATGAAACGAGTTACTAGGTGGAAGGACGATTGTGGCCTTGAAGGAGAAGCAGCGCAGATGTATACAAACAATATAAAGAGCAATCATAGCGCTCAGCTCTGCGTTGTCGTGCCGCCGTACGGTTATATGTGACCTCGTTGTAATGATAACACGACCCCTGAAACAGCTGGTGTACATTGTGTCCTGCTGTCCACGTAGTGTCCACATATCACAGCCACCAAGAGACTCACGGAGGCTCCGCTATAATCTGATACAAGGTTGAGCATCTATCTGTCTGTGACCAGAAAGAGGACATGTCCTAGAAGAGCCCATTTACTTCTACTGGATTTGTGAAGAGGAGGCCACTAGTGGACTAGAGCCACTATAGTGTGAATGTGTCTCTCTACATGGACGGGCAGGCGGCAGAGATGCAACGTCAGAGTCCAAACCGGGGTCAGCAACAGGAGGTCCAAGCAGAAGGGTACGGGAACACAGCACACACGACAGCAACACGGAGGAACACTGGTACACGGGAACACGGAGGAGGTCAGGTAACACAGGAACATGGAGGAGGTCAGGTACGCAGGAGACACTGGAACGCAGGAGACACTGGAACGCAGGAGACACTGGAACGCAGAAGACACTGGAAACGCAGAAGACACTGGAACGCAGAAGACACTGGAACGCAGAAGACACTGGAACGCAGAAGACACTGGAACGCAGAAGAGGGGGTGAGGGGTCTGTATCTAATGAAACCATAGGGGGTGAGAGGGGCTGTATCTAATGAAACCATAGGGGGTGAGAGGGGCTGTATCTAATGAATCCATAGGAGGTGAGGGGGCTGTATCTAATGAATTCATAGGGGGTGAGGGGGCTGTATCTAATGAATCCATAGGGGGTGAGGGGGCTGTATCTAATGAATCCATAGGGGGTGAGGGGGCTGTATCTAATGAATCCATAGGGGGTGAGGGGGGCTGTATCTTAAATAACTATAAGCAGGATAATCTAGGGAATATTTTAGGGAACAGAAAACTGTTTCGGCTTCTGAATTTTTAATACTGCCAAGTGAGTTCACTGCAAAGGGGCCCACTGAGGCTCTGTCGCCCAGGGGCCTACTGAAACCTGGAGCCGACCTTGCTGCTAGCTACCTTAAAGGGGACAAACATTTTTCGTGTCGTTCGTGAAATGTAAGATGGAGGATCATGTGATCTCTAACTCTCCATGGCCAATCTACCTTCCAGGACCTTAGGGTAGTATTCGTGAATACACACATAAAAGGGTCGCTAGCGCATTACTGCATCACTGTACACATAACAAATGCCTAATAATCAAACATTCTAAAGATATAAAATATACGTTTTGGAACAGATCTCCCTTTGTATACATTTACATTTAAAAAAGGAAACAACCAGTGTCCGAAGTCCCATATTCTGTTGCGCATGCGCGGTGATCTCAGCGTCTTTCCGGACAGATTTCGCACCCACTTGTATCTGTGCTAGCTTTTGCACAAGCCCAAGACTAATGAAAGATTCTGGGCTTGAGCGCTCACAGTGGTGAGGGGAGGACGCCGCTTCCCTCGACTCATAGGAGGGAACACGCATGCGCACCGATGCCGAGCAGTGTGCATTGTGGCTGAGCACTGGCGGCAAGGCAGAGAGAAGGGTATGCTGGGATATGTAGTTCAGTCACATGGCAAGGAGGCCATTTTGGAGATCCGCAGAAACAAGAAAGAGTAAGTATAAAAAATACAGTAGTAGAAGACATCCATTTCCAACCTTTTATGGACTGCAATGGCAGCTGATGAGGTCATAGACATTTCTGGAGTTCTTACTTTACATATGGAGAACATTTAATAGATGTGTATTGGTAAGTTACCTAAACTCCTGCTCAATACACATTACAAGCAACTTGAATTACGAAGGCCAAACCCTATCAAATCGGTCGGGGTGCAACACGGGGTCCCCTGCCGATCAGCACCATCTTCCTTGTAACTACATCAAAATCTATCCCATTGTTAAATCTATAGGGGTGAACATTGTCGGACTGGACCACCAGAGGATCCTCCGGTGGGCAGTGGTCCATCAGAAAACACCACAATTTGGAGACTGCTAGAGTCTATTTCCTAGGGAATAATTAAGAGTGGGCCCCCAAATTGATTTTTTCTGGTGGACCTAAGGAAACCCAGCCCGGCACCAGGGGTGAATAAGGATCCCTGTTGAGTTCTCCGTTTTGGTGATCTCCCCTTGTTTTGTTTTCCTAATGATAAATGTGTCACCAGTTACTGTGCTCTCAGCTGTAATCTGCAGTATTCAATTTCCCTACAGCGCCCCCACAGAGAGAAGAGAGGACTGCACTTCCTGAGCAAATCATTCAGCTTCCCAAATATTGCATGGAGCTTCTAGGTCCTCCAGAACAAGAGAGGCTCTTTATAGCCACCGTCTGCTCTGGTTTCTCAATGAAGATTTCTAAATGGGAGATCCAACAATGGAAATTTTATAAATTATTTTTAAACCAAAAAAATCCATTTAAATAAGGAGACTCTGTAGTAGACTAATAATGTAAATGATAGAATAAATAAGTCGTACAAAGTATAAAATAAGCAAAAATAACCATACAAAGTGGAACACTTTTAATTCACTCCAGTGCTATGTGCACATAGATAATAAAACCAACACCGAATGATTTATGTAGAATATTTTGGCTCGCAGTCAGATAGTTATTGTTGCATAAGTGTGATTGGATTCTGCCTGCAAATACAATGGGGCTCATTTACTAAGGGCCCCGTGGACCGCACTTTCGTCGGACATCCCGACGATTTCCGTTTTGTGCCGCTGGGACAGGGACTTAAAAGGGGGTTTTGGCGCATGCGATCGAATTTCATGCTACCCTAATTGGGCGGCAGGCCATCGGACGATCCAACGGATTCGGACAAACCGCAGAATTCAACTTGAAAATTGCAAGCCGAGCACTTACATGCACCAGGAAGAAGAAGGTGAACTCTGGGGACCTGAGCGGGGAAGCCACACATGCAGGATATTAGTGAATTGCGGCACAGGGCAATCCGGTTGGACAATGCACTTTGGGTCAACTCCGTCGGTCGGGTAAGTAAATGTGCCCCAATGTGTTCCCCATTCACAGCATTAAGGGGTTTGACCACTAAGAACAGGGCTGGACCCTCTGCATTGTATTCTGTGGACCGGTGGACATAGACAAGGTCTCTTCTTTGTAGCTCTTGTAGCCGGTGACACCCCACATTATAATGTCAGCCCCCCCTATCCCCAGCCTTGGTCAATAACCTAGTGCTGTCCGGCGACTCCTAAGCGTCCTGTAATAAAGACATATTACAAGCTATCCGGGAGCTGTCACTGTGTATAGGTTACTATATATATTATCGATCAAGACAAATTACTTCTTCAATTCCCCCGGCAGCTCCGATCACGATGAATGATGTCAGGCTCACACAATCTTCTGCAAAATGTTCCCAATGTCCAAAATGTCATATTGATACTTTTTTTTTGTTAGAATATCAATAATTCTCAGTAGTGAGAGGAGTCATCACTCCCCGGCCATGTCCCTAATACCGGAGTCTCATCCGTTGTCCTGTATGTGGAGAAAAGATAAACCAGCACATCCCAACTTTAGGATCCCGGAATCGTTAAGTCACATTGGGGCTCATTTACTAAGGGTCCGCATTTTTGTTGGGTTTCCGATGATTTCTGTGTTGTGCCACATTTAACAGAGGTTTTTGGCGCACGTGATCGGATTTTGGTGCATCGGGTCACAAATCAGGGGGACGGGCCGTCGGACGATCCAACGGATTCGGACAACAAGCGGGATTTTACATCGGAAATTGTGTTGCAAGATCAGCACTCACACGCACCGGGAAGAAGAAGGTGAACTCCAGGGACCTGAGCGGGGAAGCGACACATGCAGGATATCGGGGGCACGATCTTAGTGACTCCCCGCACAGTGCATTATACACGGACAATGCACTTACATGCACCAGGAAGAAGAAGGTGAACTCCGGGGACCTGAGCGGGGAAGCGACACATGCAGGATATCGGGCGCACAATCTTAGTGACTCCCTGCACAGCGCATTATACATGGACAATGCACTTACATGCACCGGGAAGAAGAAGGTGAACTCCAGGGACCTGAGCGGGGAAGTGACACATGCAGGATATTGGGTGCACGATCTTAGAGAATCGCGGCACAGTGAATTCCAGGTGGACAATGCACTTTCGGAGAACACGTCAGGACGGGTAAGTAAATGTGCCCCAATGTGTGTAGTAAGTAGCTGCATGGTGGTGAAACATGGATTTATATTCCTGGATTGTAGCTGGGCTTGGTGCATTGGTGTGTGAGAGCTCTTCACTGAAGACACCACAGCATCTTCGCTCTTCTGAGTAAGAGGCTTCTGTTTAAATATTACAGCAGAGGGGAGGGGGCTGAGGGCAGTTTGAATGCAGTAATAAAAGAACACCAATTTAAGGACACTCCCCCAGTGATACAAGTCCAGTTACAAACCTGGAATATAAATGTGTTTTTATACATTTGCTGCTACTAACAACACACACAAAGGTATAGCTCCAATGCCATATCCAATAGTGTCTTGTATTGTCAAAACTGCTGTTAGCATCATGTAGCCTTCGCTCCGGCTACTCCACGCCCCAGTAGCCTCTTAAGAAAATTAGCATATTGGGCAAATTAAAGTTTATTAAAATTATCGGCCACGCAAGAATTAGCCCTAAAAAGGGCTACACAACTGTACATTAGGGGAACCTGCCACTGGATCTGCCTTAATAGGTAGATCCGTGGTGGTAGGTTTCCTTTAAGGGTTATTATAAAGGGGAGTACAGGAGTGTGGGGGGCACAAGAATGGGGTAGTATACCGGGTAGGGTGTCACAGGAGGGAGGTATTACACAGTGTGGGTGGGTAAAAGGAAAGGGGCACGATACACGGTTGTGTATCACCAGAAGGGGGCAAATTACTACTTGGGGGCATAATATAGTCTGTGGAGCAGTCATGTTGTGGGCACACTATGGTTTGGGATCGGTATATGTGGACAGTTGGGGTTAGGGCCCGGTCAAGGGTGAAGCTTAGGATCTTCAGCGACCTCCGAACAGTTTGGGGGTGCAAGTAAGTAAATGACCTCCAATAATCAGAATAATCTTCAATTTTTATGAGCATATCAGTATTAGGTGCACTGTGTCGCATTAGGTGCACTTCCCCCGGATACAGATTCCTGTTTGGTTTCCTACGGTGCATAAATAGACAATTTTAATGTATCCAAAATGGCGTCCATTTCCATTATGTGCCCTAAACGCGGACGCACGCCATCTCTGTACACAGGTTCCACATCGCTGGGTATACAGTCCCTTACAATATGAGATGTGCGGCGCTGAGCTCAGCCCGGAACCGTTCCGCATAATATACACACACAATGTAATAATCTCGCCTCAGCAGTAATCGCACTAATGCCGCTCCACATTTATGCTAATAAGCCACATATATATATATTAAAGACATTTCTCAACTTGTCACATCTTATAATTAGAATATCATGCGAGCGATCGGCTCCCGCTACATGAACCGCACATAAATCATAGAGACGATCCAAAAATGCAAACATATTACAATGGGCAAACATTCCCAGATAATGAAAAACGAAGAAACGCGGACGGCGGGCGCACTTTATTTATGACTATTTGCTGATAATACGATGCACAGGAGATTCATCTGTGAAGCAGCCGCTAAACCATCTGGTCTGTCACTAGGACTGATCTATAGGCCGAGGCGGAAACATCTTGTGTCTGGCCGCAGTCCCGAAATTAATAAGGAATATTCTACTGGTATCTCCGGCCATTCTCTGCTGTACTGTATATAGAGTATATAGACTGAGCATGGATAGAGAGACGATATTCAACCAAGAAATACATCCTCCGCACACAAAGGTCCACGTGGAGGGGCCCTCTTTTGGACAAGGGGCCCTGGGAAAATGCCCAATTTGCCACCCCCTAACGCCGGCCCTGACTGAAAGCCATAAGTCCAGTTTTGCAGTTTTCAAAAAGATATGTGGACCCTCCAACAGGACAAGGACCCTAATCATACAGCCAAAAGTTCCAATATAATTGTCTACATCAAAGCATATTCAAGTGCGTGCACTGGCAGGAAACACCCCCTCCGACTCGCTGCTGATGACAGCTAAGAGAACAAAGTTGATTTTATTGGGATGTGAAACTATTTTTAGCTAAAAGAAGGGTATTTAGTTATTAGGGCTCTATGGGAACCTGTCACTAGATGTATTTGTGAAAAATGTGGTGACAGGTTCCCTTAGGATAGAGCTAGTGAAGAATGGTCAGAACTTCCAGCCTCTAGATGTGTAAAGCTGATGGAAACATCCCACTGTAGAGAAATATAGTTATGCCAAAGCAAGATGTAAATAGTTATATGTTAGATATGAGATACACAGAAATATAGAAGGATACAGCAGATTACAGATAGATATGATCCATAGCAATAATAAGTAAGTAGATGGATGTGACGTAGATGGACAGAGCTTGTGTCGTGAGCTCAAATAGGAATTAATAGGGGGTGGGGGCTCCACTCAGTCGTAACCATCTCTGTGCCCCCTGGCCTGACACGTTTATATGAAGACCCCCTCCAGCAATTCTCCTCTGTTTCACTGAATCTATACCCTGGATGATGCTGCGACACGAAACTCTGAGGGGTCCCTCGAATTGATTGAAATGGGGTCAGAAGAAAAAAAACATAATGCACCCTTATGATTTTGGGACGGACAATTATCACTGACCCCACTAAATTTGTTACCCCTTATTTGCTGGAAATCTTAGTAGCCACCCTAATAGATGCTTCTGATGCCTTGTAACAGGCAGCGGGTTGTGAACCCACTGTAATATCTAACTGGTTTGGCTTTGGATCACACCAAGGGCGTTATTCCTGGACCTCTCCGGTATTCCCCCTTTTACTCCTGTGCAGGGATCTGGACTTCACTGCAGAGAAATCCCACTACCTCTTGTGGTGGTCCCAGTGTAGATAGCAGTTGGTCCAGCGGACAGAGAGACACCGGTACGTGGTACCAAGGGGTGAGGCAAAGCGGGTAGTCAGAGTTACTCCCAAGGTGAATGCAGGCGGCGTACAAGCAGAGTCGGGAACAGGCAGAAGGTCGTGGCAGGCAGCACGGGATTGGGAAACAAGCCGGGGTCAGATATCAGGGAGCACAGAACAGGAACGGAGTCAGAGAACAGGCCGGGGTCACACATGAGAGGACAAATCCAAACAAACACCATACAGTAGGACCAGCAAGCAAGGAACCTTTGCTCAGGTGCGGGGAGCAGGGCATGCTGGGCAATAAGGGAGGTGCACGCTGATAGGATGGGAAACGCCCTGCTCCTTTAAGAGGGAGTGAGGTGCTGCCTGCGCCCTAAGGGAGCTGGAGCATGGCCGGACACGGCGGCTGAAAGTAAGCCTTGTCAGCGCTCGGGGTTCAGTGAACCCCCTGGACCACCGCAGACAATGGCACTAGCCGACACCTGGGCTTTACCAGAGCCCGCCGCAAAGCAGGATGGTCTTGCTGCGGAGTGGTGCCACCAGGTCGATCCACAGGTGCGACTAGCCCGTGGTGGCAGCCAAGGTTGAAGTACCAATTCAGCGGGCAGTCTCGGAGTCAGGCACAGGCAGATAGTCAGGGCAGGGGGCACAGATGCAAGGTCAATGGTCAGGTCCGAGGTCAACAACAGGAATTCAAGCAAAAGCAGGAACGGGAATGGAAACAGGAACAAACAGCAAGGAAAGCTTTCTCATAGGCCTGAAGATCTAAGATCAGGCGGGGGTTGAAGGGAGCAGCCGGCCTTTATGGAAAACCCGGAAGTGGCCAGCAGCAATCAGCGGCGCGCTGGCCCTTTAAACCTTTGTGTGCTGGTGCACACGTGTCCTAGGGAGTGGGGACGCGCTTGGCCTAGCCGGGAACAGGAGCGTGGAGAGGTAAGTTAGGGCCGGGACGGCCAGCGCCACAGAGAGGGGCCACTGGTGTCCCTGCGATCAGAGACATGGATGGCAGGGACACCCGTGACAAGCCTGCGACGAGGAACGTGATCAGGGGTGAGACCGGGCAGCAGACCTGCATAGCTGCAGCTAGTCCCTGCTCTATCGCCCCCTGATTTGCAATGAAGTGGATTATGGGTCAGTACTTACACTGCACATTCTGCACATTATAGATCGAGAGAACTGGGAATCACTGAGTGAGCTGGGACTTCTGTGCCGGACCCTTTATCCCGTTCTCCTTTCCCGCTTCCAATTTCCATCTTCCTGCCTGAATTGGTTAAATGACAGCTATAAATGTGAGTGCGATCTATCGTGTAGACTGTAAGTGCTCACCCATCACCACCCCGGCGCTCTCGCACGTGTGGAAGCTGAAGGCGTCTCATAGACGGTGACCCATGACATTTCTTCTACACGGCCTGACAAGTCTAGTGACGCTTCCTACATAACTACTGGCAGGAGCCGCAGCAAAACGCGGGGAAGACTGACGTTCCCTTATGGGTGTTTTGACTTTTGAACATCATTTATACATTAAACCTAAAACGCTGAATCGTATTTAGACTTTTTGTTGTAGCCTTTTAGTAAAGAATATTTTTACGTCTCCCGCATTGGTGCCGCTGTGTATCCAGCCTAGTATATAATCCTTCTGCTCCGGGACAGTGCTCCTCTCCTGACAAACAGGGCAAAAAGCTATTTCTATTGGCAGGGACACTCCCCCTAACATTCCACTGTCCTGGTGCTAGGACTCATGAGTCTTCGTGTAGAAGTTAGACTTCAGTGGGTGGGAAAGAGTTGGCACCAACAATCAGTAGCCAGAATTTAGGACCACAACACTTTGGTTTATAAGGGGTCACCATGAGCCCCGGGGTATTTGTGGACACATTTCTTGTAGTGTCCGGGAGGAGGGCAGGTTTCCACTATTGCTCCGCGCTCACTGCACTAATCCCGAGTAAGCATTTTGTCATCCAGATAATCAGGGATAAACCGCGGCTCGTTAATTATATCTACTGAAGGGCACAGGGAGAATGGAAAGTGTTAGTAAGATGTTTATGTACAAGTTCATTATCCGTGGAAGTGTCATGCTAGGACGCAGGCGGGAAGGACACGTCAAGCTGCAGGCTCGTATCGCAATGCAATCAGCCGGATTTCTAAAAAAACGAATAAACAAGTCCATGGATGTCGTTAAATATTCATATCGCCCGGTAATTAGCGCAATTTATAGGAAATGTGACAAGGTTTCTTAAAGAACATCTACATAGAAGAAATGCTGGGAATGGGATTATACTAGGATTACAAAGGGACAATTTAGAGGACCTTTCCATGGTGCGGTGTGCCGTGCACTGCTCCTAGGGGCCCAATAATATCAGGGGCCCAAACTTACCAATAAGATTCACTATCTAGAAGAGGCTAAATTTGATAGCTACCCCCAGAGATAGGCCCTAATTTGGCAGGATAGGAGATGAATATCTGATTTTTGGGGAGACAACCCCCCCAAGATGAGCAGAATGGTGGATCACACTAGCCCCCCTGTACTACTCTATACTGCCTGGGATTTCCTGGATCAGCTTGTCATCTAAGCATCTCCGGAGGATAATTTTTTCCAATGATTGACAAATGATCCCAGAAGTCCTTAGTAGTATGGGAATCGCAAGTTGGCACTTGGTTCTCTGCGCTGGATTCGGGTCCGTCCGGGATTTATTAAGGTAGTTCCTCCGCCGTCCACCAGGTGGCGCTGCTGCGCTGAAGAGCATCGGAACGCACTGGAGTACACCGGGCGGGGCTGAGTGCAATTTTCGCAACACTTTTTTTTTTTTTAATGCGGCGGTTTTTCCTAATCCGTCGGGTTTTCGTTCAGCCACGCCCCCTGATTTCCGTCGCCAATGCGCCACAATCCGATCGCGTGCACCAGAATCCCGGGGCAATACAGGGAAAATCGGGTAACACGTCGGAAAAATGCGAATCGGGCCCTTAGTAAATGACCCCCAATGTGTTGTGTCTGGATACTTAAAAATACATGAAGCTGAGCTGCACTACCACTCATGTCCTATAAACAAGGGTGGCGCTGTTTGTGAAACAAAATACTTTTTTTCCAATACTTTCAATCTTGTACAATATATGATCATTTTTTTTCCACTACATATAAAAAGAATGAAGAATCCTTGTTTTCTGGAAGATATTCATTTAATAACATTATACCTGTACACAATCGCTTGAGGGAGAGAACAAAGAAATGATCAGGCAGCCAGGTCATTAATAATCATCCAACATATAATTGTTGCAAAAGAACTAAATATTATGTGTAGTCCCGCGCCTCCAGTTTCCAGCCATTCGGGTCTCATGGATGGAGCCGTATCCAATACAGGATGGAATGGGAGAAGGTGCAGGAGATGGTCGGACTGGGCCATTGTCTCCAATGGAATTATCTGGGCACAAGTCCCAATGGGCATCCGGTTCCACCACTGCATGGGATCCATTTCTGAAGTAGGTAGGTAAATCATTGTCCTTATGTGGAGCAGGGAAGTTCTTGAGGAGACGTCTTGGCCTCCTAGGTTGGCGCTCTGTTTGACAAGTATGCAATAAGGGCCACCACTGCACCCACATAGGTGCAAATGCCAAGGAAGATGGAAAGAACGGCCAGCAGAAAAGTTTGTCTGGAAGCCACACTTGCCCCGTGGTAGTCACCTTGAGCCGAGGCCTTGTTGGTCTGTTGAGAGAAGCAAGCCTTGGTTAACATGATCACAATTATGAGGAATGAGGTTATTGGTCCACCAACAGCTCTACACCCCTGATGTATGTAATTCACACAGCGTATTTATACCTGTATAATCTTAGGCGGACCCCCTGAGAGGTTCACTGACCCCCCAGAGGTTCCCCACCACAGGTGATGCTATTGCATGGACCGTACCAAACAAGCTCTAAGTACTTTTGCAGGTCCTGCTGATGACTAGACAGTCTCCTGTCACACGGGTATAACGCAGAAGTCTCTTCTAGACGTATAGTCATGGTCTCTTATGGTTTCTATAGGAGACTATGGAAAAAAAGGATTATCACACTGTCCTCCCAGCAGGCGGAGATGGTACAGTATTAGCTGCCCATATTGTGCTGGTGTGAGGCATCATGGGATTAATAACATACATTGCCTAGTATACCGTACTTTTGTTAACTGGAGTGTTTTGTCATCTTAAGATATAATGCAACTTAAGATATAATGCAAATTAACTCAAGATAGAAAATTACTACTCAACGGTGCACCCTCCTCGCTGTATATTTATGGTCTCTTATGGTTTATGGTTTCTTTAGGAGAACGAGTAAAGAAGGATTATCACACTGTCCTCCCAGCAGGCAGAGATGGTACAGTTTCTAGCTGCCCATGTTGTGCTGTGGTGAGGCATCATGGGATTAATAACATGCATTACATAATAAACTTCTGTTTCTTGGAGTAATTCGTCTTCTTAAGATATAATGCAACTCAGGATCAACTCAAGATAGACCGGGCAAATTACTAATCAAAAGTGCGCCCTCCTAGCTGTATAATTATGGTCTCTTATGGTTTCTGTAGGAGAATATGTAAAGAAGGATTATGACACTGTCCTCCCAGCAGGCAGAGATGGTACAGTTTCTAGCTGCCCATGTTGTGCTGTGGTGAGGCATCATGGGATTAATAGCATGCATCGCAGAGCATGCTTCTGTTTCCTCATCTTAAGATATGATGCAACTCAGGATCAACTCTGCAAATGACTGCTCAATAATGTAGATTATATCAGGTTCTATACTGCGAAATGGCGCTAAAATAAATTTATGCTTTCAAGACCATTTACACTCATTATGATTTTATACATGGATGTAAATAGCCTCCCAGAATCCCCCAGGCTATGGCGCGGGTAGCATTAATGATGCATGTGGTGAGATCGTGCGGGATGAAACGAGTTACTAGGTGGAAGGACGATTGTGGCCTTGAAGGAGAAGCAGCGCAGATGTATACAAACAATATAAAGAGCAATCATAGCGCTCAGCTCTGCGTTGTCGTGCCGCCGTACGGTTATATGTGACCTCGTTGTAATGATAACACGACCCCTGAAACAGCTGGTGTACATTGTGTCCTGCTGTCCACGTAGTGTCCACATATCACAGCCACCAAGAGACTCACGGAGGCTCCGCTATAATCTGATACAAGGTTGAGCATCTATCTGTCTGTGACCAGAAAGAGGACATGTCCTAGAAGAGCCCATTTACTTCTACTGGATTTGTGAAGAGGAGGCCACTAGTGGACTAGAGCCACTATAGTGTGAATGTGTCTCTCTACATGGACCCTGAGCAGGGAAGCGACACATGCAGGATATCGGGCGCAGGATATTAGTGACTCCCCGCACAGCGCATTATACACGGACAATGCACTTTCTGAGAAATCCGCAGGACGGGTAAATAAATGAACCCCAATGACTGCGCTCCTAATACACAAGCTATTACCCCTATATATAGCGCTAGAGTAGAGTTCAGGTATAATAAGCAGTGTATCTATCTGATAGCGCTAGAGTAGAGTTCAGGTATAATAAGCAGTGTATCTATCTGTAACACTATGAGAAGGGGGGGGGGGTGACAGTAGACTCTAACAAATAACCTTATGTGTGACACTACAGACTTCCTGACACATACACTGCAGAAGGTTGTGACATGGGGAAGAATTCATGGAAGTAAATCACTGACTGTTGTGCTACAAATGTGACCCCAGCAGCTTCCAGGATAAGAAGGGTCATCTATGGAATGTGCTTTTACTAAACCTGAGAGACTGGGGCCAATGATTCTAATAGAAAAATGTGACCCCAGCAGCTTCCAGGATAAGAAGGGTCATCTATGGAATGTGCTTTTACTAAACCTGAGAGACTGGGGCCAATGATTCTAATAGAAATGGAGTCACAAGAAATACAGCAGGAAATTCAGAGTTTGGAGAGTTATAAGGAGGTTAGAGAAGTTGATTTTTTGTTCAACGATAAATGTAAATTCTTGATCTGTGGTGCCCTGCGCGGAAGTAGGGAAGTGACACATGCCAGGATATTGGAGCGCACGATCTTAGTGACTCCACGCTGTCAGGAGTTAACGGGATGTGGATACCACTGGACCCACTGCAGCGTGACTAACAGCCACTACCTGGGACCTGGGAGTCTAAGTGGTACTCCCGGTTTTCACCAGGCCCAGCCCGCCAGGGGGTTAGACAGTGGCTGAGAGTGTGGTACCCACCAGGTCGTTCCTTAGGTGTGACTGTCTGCAGTGGCGGCCAAGGTGAGGTACAGAAACCAGAGTCAAGCTCGAGGCGTCACAGTTCCAGGCACGAGGGTCAGGGCGGCTGGGCAGAGGATGACGTCGGAGTCCATTCCGGGGGGTCAGCAACAGGATGGTCCAAGCAGAAGGTACAGGAACACGCACACACGACAGAACAAGGAGGAACATGGTACACCGGGGAAACACGCGAGGAGGTCAGGATAACACAGGAACATGAAGGAAGTCAGGTACGAGGAGACACTGGAACGCAGGAGCACTGGAACGAGGCAAATCGCAACAGAGCTTTCTCTAAGGCTGTGAGGCACAAAAGATCTGCCAGGGTTAGATGGAGGAGAGGCAGAAGATATGAAATAGCCTAATGGGAAAATGACAGCGTCAATCAATGACGCGCTGACCCTTTAAATTTCTTAGAAGTGCCGCGCGCGCCCTAAGGCACAGGTCCACGTGCTCACGGAGCGAGGCCGGGACTCGGAGCGGGGAGAGGTGAGACACGCTGGCGCGGTGCCTGCGGGGAGCGAGAGGCACGGGTGAGCCCGCGACCCACATGACACCTGTAAAGTGCCATTATACATGGACAATGAATAATGCCCAGAGGAAGAGAAGGTGAACTCCGGGGACATGAGCGGGGACGGAGAGCGACACATGCAGGATTATCGGGAGGCATGATCTTGAAGACTCCCCGCACAGCGCATTATACAAGGACAATGCATACGAGCACCAAGGAAGAAGAAGGTGAAAACTCTGGAGGACCTGAGGGGGGAAGCGACACATGCAGGATCTGGGGAGCAGATCTTAGAGGACTCCCCGCCACAGCACATTAACAGGACAATGCACTTACCGCACACCAGGAAGAAGAAGGTGAACTCCAGGGACTGGAGCGGAGAAGCGACACATGAAGGAATTGGGCGCAGGACTCTTAGGACTCCCCGCACAGCAACATTATTAACGCGGACAAGGCAGTTACATGCACCAGGAAGAAGAAGTGACACTCCGGGGACCTGAGGGGGAAGCGACACTGCAGGATGTCGGGGCGAAGGATCTAGTGACTCCGGCGCACAGGAATTCAACAGGAAACATGCACTTAAATGCACCAGGAAGAAGAAGTGAAAACTCCAGGGACCTGAGCGGGAGGGAGGGAGGAAGCGACATAGGCAGGATATCGGGGCGCGAGTTATCTTAGTGACTCCCCGCCACAGCGCATTATACACGGACAATGCAACTTACCATGCACCAGGAAGAAGAAGGTGAACTCCAGGGACTGAGCGGGGAAGAGACACATGCAGGATATCGAGGGGCGCAGGATATAGGACTCACGCGATAAGTGACATATACAGGACAATGCACTTTCGGAAATCGCAGGCGGGTAATAAATGAACCCAATGACTGCCCTATATCCAAGCTATTACCCCTATGGATTAGCGCTAGAGTGAGTTCAGGTATAAGTAAGCAGTGTATCTATCTGTAACACTATGAGAAGGGGGGGGGGGGGGTGAGGCATGGACTTGATAATACAAATAACTTATGGTGACAACTACAGACTTCCATAAGACCATACAGTGTATACCACATATACAGGACTGGGGTGCGGGGGGGCGACTATAATGTTAGATTAGTCACAGGGAACGTTGGCAACCTCTGACTGCCCTCCCTCTGTATCTCCTCCCCATAGCATAAACGGCAAGAAACTCTCACGCGCCCCAGATTACCCTAGGTGGAGGCGCCCGGTACTAGAATCTGACTGAGGACACAGAACCAGAGGAAGGTTCTGATACCGGCCAGACCAGCGTGTCGGTAAATCTCTCAGTTACCGGGAACAGACTGACATTCCTGGAATCTGAATTCCAACATCCTGGTGTAGAGCACTTTCACTTTCAGTTGTAGGGATTAACTTTTTCCTTAAAGTTCTTCTATTATCTCTGTCCCTAGCAGCTGAAAGTAAGGAGTCACATGCACCTGCGTAAAAAAAATAAAACTTCTAAGTTTTTATTGGAATCTACCCTGATCCCCGAAAAATAACACCCTTAGTACAAATTTGCTCGGCTTAGAAAATAAGGACCCCTGAACTAGAACTAGCGGCCCGTCATTGCAGCAGCTCTCCCGTGCCATAAATTACTATTAGGAATTCGTTTAGATGCTGCAGAAGGTTGTGACATTGGGGAAGAATCACGGAAGAAGTAAATCACTGACTGTTGTGCTACAAATGTGACCCAGCAGCTTCCAGGAAAGAAGGGTCATATATGGAAAGTGCTTTTACTAAACCTTGAGAGGACTGGGGCCCAATGATTCTCTAATAGCAATGGAAGAGTCACAAGAAATACATGCAGGAAAATTCAGAGGTTTAGAGAGTTAAAGGCAGTAGAGAAGTTGATTTGTTGGTCAACGATCAATAGTAATCTTGATCATGGAAAAAAAGGACAGCCCATGGAGAATAGACATGGTTGCCTCTATTAGGAGCAAAAATTAATATAAGACACTGGGGATCATTTACTAAGGGGTCCGAATTGCGTTTTTCGTCTGGGTTTCCCGAATTTTGGCGATGTGAGCCGAATGGTTCCCTCACCGCGCGGACCGGCCGCAGGATTGTGGGCATTCAACGACGGCTTCACGTGGAGGATTTGGAACAGAAGCGGAATTAAAAAAAAATGTGTTGCAAAAATAGACACTTACATACACTGGAGAGGAGGTGAATTCGGGACTTCAGCCGCACAGCGACAACCTAGTGGATATGGGGTGCACGACCCTTAGTGAATCGCCGGCAGAACACACGAATACAGCGTCAGAGGAGGAACGCTAGCACGTGGATCGCGGATCGGACGGGAACGTATATCGCCCACTTCTTATTTTCGAAGGGGAAACGGTTATTAAATTGACTACGCGACATGGACACTGCTCTAGGGTGATTTCACATCTGTTGCGTTTAGTCTCAGAGCATCACAAAAAGAACTGAAAGGTAACATTGACATAAAAGCATGAGCGGTTTCTCATCAGTGAGGTAGTCAGAACTGGCCTATAACTGGGCTGTGAAGAACTAGCTAATATTGGGAGGGCAGGTTAATGGCTGTATACAAGTCGGTAATCACTGGTTATATACAGGGGGCTGCTGGCGTATACACTAGGGGCAGGCACTGGTCCCACTATACACGGGCCGGTGCTGGCTATACACAAGGGGGCAGAACTGATATACTAGGGGGCTGCTGGGGATTATACACAAGGGAGCAGGCACTGGTATATCTAGGGGCAGGGGGCTGGACTTATATAGGGGAGCACGGCTATATACACGGGGGGGTGCTTGGCTTATACACAAAGGGGCAGGCACTGGCTATATACACGGGGGCTGCTGCTATACACCAAGGGGGCAGACTGGGCTTATACAGGTGGGCGCTACAAAGGGGCACAGGAGGTGGCCTGGCATATACGGCTGCTGATACACAAGGGGGCCAGGGGCACTGTTAATACTAGGGGCCTGCTGGCTATACCAAGGGGGAGAGGCATGCTATATACAACGTGGTGCCTTGTCTGGCTAGTACACAGGGAGCGGCACTGGTCTATATACTAGGTGGGCTGTCTGGCAATACACGAAGGAGCAGGCACTGGTATATTACTAAGGGGTCAGGGGTTCTGCGTTATATACACAGGGGCTGCTGGCTATACACAAGGTGGCAGGCACTGGCTATATACACGGGGGCTGCTGGCTATACACAAGGGGGCAGGCACTGGTTATATACTAGGGGGCTGCTGGCTATACACAAGGGGAAAAAAGCCAGCACGTGTTACTAATAGGGCAAGGGGCTGGCTATATACTATTGGCGGGCACGCGGCTTATAGACACGGGGCTGCTGGCTATACACAAGGTTGGCTGGCACGTTAGTGATACACGGGGATGCTGGCTATACACAAGGGGGGCGGGCACTGGTTATATACTGGAGGGGTCGGCTATGCATACACAAGGGAGCAAGGCACTGGTTATGACGTAGTGAGGGCGGCATACTAGGGGGCAGGACTAACTGGGCAAGGTAGCTATCTACACATGTGCGCTTCTGGCTTACACAGGGGGCAGGCACGTACTATATCACTGGGCTGCTGGCTATACGCAAAGGTGACACACTGGTTATATCTAGGGGTGCTGCTGGCTGATACACAAGGGAGCAGCACTTGTTATATACCTAGGGGCAGGGGCTGGTTATATACACAGGGCTGCTGGCTATACACAAGGTGGCAGGCACTGGCTATATACACGGGGGCTGCGGCTCATACACAGGGGCCGCACTGGTTATATAGCTAGGAGGCTGCGTGGCTATACTCCAAGGAGCAGGCCTGTTTATATCAGTGGCAGGGGGCTGGACTATATACTAGAGGGCAGCATGGCATAATACCGTGGGGTTGCTGGCTATACACAAGTGGCACGCCAGGGTTTATATACACAGGTGGGCGCTGGCTTATCACAAGGGCAGGCACTGTAATACACGGGGGCTGCTGGACTATACACCAAGGGGGCAGGCACTGTTATATACTAGGAGGCGCCTGGCTATACACATGGGAGCAGGCTGGTTATATACCTGAGGGGCAGGGGCTGGCTATAACTAGAGGGCAGGCACTGGGCTATTTACACGGGGGCCTGCTGATCCAGTTGGCGTCACTGTTATACGCTGCCTGCTATCTGGGTGGCAAAGGTTACAGGTGCTTGTAACCTCACGAGGATATACTAGGGGGCTGCTGGCTATAGACACAAGGGAGCGGCACTGGTTATATAACTGGGGCAGGGGGCCGGGCTATAACTATGGGGCAGGCAATGGCTATAATACACGGGGGTGCTGGCTATACACAAGGGGGCAGGGACTGTTGTATATACGTAGGAGGCTGCGGCTATACACAAGTGGACAGGCACTGGTTATCTACTAGGGGGTGCTGGCATACACAAGTGACAGGCCTACTGGTATATATAGGGGTGCATGGCCAGGCATGGCTTATGCAAGGGGGCTGCTGGTTATACATAGGTCGGTCCGCAGGCACTGGTTATTCATACATACGAGGGGCGCTGGCTATTACACAAGGGGAGGCACTGGTTATATACTAGGGGGACTGCTGGACTTAGCACTAAGGGAGCAGCCTGGGTATATACTAGGGGCGCAGGGGCTGGCTATATACTAGTGGGGCAGGCAAGGCTAGTATACCGGGGCTTGCTGGCTCTAACAAGGGAGCAGGGCACTGGTTATATACTAGGGTGCTGCTGGTATACCCCAAGGAGCAGGCACTGGTTATATACTAGGGGCAAGGGGCGGCTAGTACATTAAAGAGGAGGCTATGGCACTAGGCTACATTCAGGGGGTCGCTGCTATTACACAATGAGGTGGAGGCACTGTTACTAATAGAAACGGTGGGCTTCTGCATATACACAGGCGGCAGGCACTGTTATATACAGGTGGGTGTGGCTATACACAAGGAGCAGGTCACCTGGTTAGTTACTATGCGCAGGGGGCTGGCTATATACTAGGGGGGCAGGCCACTGGCTGTATCACACGGGGGGCTGCTGGCTATACAAAGGGGGGAGGCACGCTGGCTATATACACGAAAGGGGCTGCTGGCATATACCAAGGGGGACAGGGTACCTGGTTATATATCGGGGGGCTGTCGGCTAACACAAGGGAGCCTCACTTGTTTAACGTAGGGGGCAGGGGCTGGTTAGATACCCAGGGGCTGCTGGCTATACACCAAGTGAGCAGGGCACTGGCTATATACACGGGGGCTGCTGGCTATACACAAGGGGCAGGCACTGGTTATATACTAGGAGGCTGCTGGCTATACACAAGGGGGCAGGCATGTGTATATACTCGGGGCAGGGGGCTGCTCTATATACTAGAGGGGCAGGCACTGGCTTAATACACGAGGGCCGTGTGGCTATACAGGAAGGTGGAGGCACTGGTTATATACATGCGGGGGCGTGCTGGCTATACACAGGGGGCAGGCACTGGTTATACTGTAGGGGCTGGCTGGCTTACACACAGGGGGAGCAGACACTGGGTATAACATAGGGGCAGGGGGCCTGCTATTATACTAGGGGGTCAGGCGACTGGCTATATACAACGGGGGCTGCGGCAGAATACCATGGGGCAGGGCACTGGTAAATATACTAGAGGGCTGCTGGCGATACACCAAGGGGAACAGGACTGGTTATACTAGGGGGCTGATGGCTATACACAAGGGGCAGGCACGGTATATACTAGGGGCAGGCACTGGTTATATACAAGAGGACAGGCACTGGTTATGTATTAGGGGCTTCTGGCTATATACAAGGGGGCAGGCACTGGCTATATACAAGGGGGCAGGCACTGGTTATATACTAGGGGCTGCTGGCTATATACAAGGGGGCAGGCACTGGTTATGTATTAGGGGTTTCTGGCTATATACAAGGGGGCAGGCACTGGCTATATACTGGGAGCAGTCTCGAGCTACAATTCTATCTTCTACAAGTTTTGGGGACTGTAGTTTACTCAAAAATGTGCTAATTTTTACTGCAATTGTACAAACATTTGTGTCTTTCATATGTTGGGTATATAGATACATCAGATGCAGCTAACTCTGCACAGCAGGTGAAAAAGTCACACATTTTTGTACAAATATTCAAATTTGTCAAAAAAGTTGCAAAAATAAGAGGAAAAAAGAGGAAAGAACAAAAAAGAATTACCCAAGGTCTGATGCCTTCTATCTTTCTGGGTCCAGGATAATGATTTTTGCCAGAGAAAGGAAATTCCAGAACCTCCATCTGATGATCTTTATAATTTACTTATTATTGTTTTATTCCATCTGGAGAAGACGTGGCACATTGTATATCCTGTGTGGCCTCTAGATGGTCTTGCTATATAGAGAAGACGTGGCACATTGTATATCCTGTGTGGCCTCTAGATGGTCTTGCTATATAGAGAAGACGTGGCACATTGTATATCCTGTGTGGCCTCTAGATGGTCTTACTATTTAGAGAAGACGTGGCACATTGTATATCCTATGTGGCCTCTAGATGGTCTTACTATATAGAGAAGACGTGGCACATTGCATATCCTGTGTGGCCTCTAGATGGTCTTGCTATATAGAGAAGACGTGGCACATTGTATATCCTGTGTGGCCTCTAGATGGTCTTGCTATATAGAGAAGACGTGGCACATTGCATATCCTGTGTGGCCTCTAGATGGTCTTGCTATATAGAGAAGACGTGGCACATTGCATATCCTGTGTGGCCTCTAGATGGTCTTGCTATATTAGAGAAGACGTGGCACATTGTATATCCTGTGTGGCTCTAGATGGTCTTACTATTTAGAGAAGACGTGGCACATTGTATATCTGTGTGCCTCTAGATGGGTCTTACTATATAGAGAAGACGTGGCACATTGCATATCCTGTGTGGCCTCTAGATGGTCTTGCTATATAGAGAAGACGTGGCACATTGTATATCCTGTGTGGCCTCTAGATGGTCTTACTATATAGAGAAGACGTGGCACATTGTATATCCTGTGTGGCCTCTAGATGGTCTTACTATATAGAGAAGACGTGGCACATTGTTTATCCCGTGTGGCCTTTAGATGCTCTGACTACTTGTTTGTTGTTGGAAGTTGTTGGATGCAGATCACTGGGCGGCCACATGAGTAATGGCATCTAACCTTTCCATAAGGTACACTATCTGGTGTCAGCCCTTCTGTGATAAAGCAAGAAGAAAAAACAACCAAAATAGAAGAGAAGAGCAGGAGAGGAGCGCGCTGCCTGGTGCAGAAACCATTAATAATATGGAATGAGACTGTGTCACGGGCACTCCTTCTACCCATATATCGGGTAGCGGGCTAACCCGTGCCACACCATGCTTCTCACCTGTCCCCGGTCCTCCAGCCATGTGTGTGCGTCTCCTCAGAAAGTTTAAAGTGCCAGCGCACCGTTAATTGGCGCTAGCCATTTCCCAGAATTTTATATAACCCTGCCTCTCCTTGCACACCCTGCCAGATCTTTGTGCCTTAGAGGAGGCTTTGTCTGCACCTTTGCTGCCTGGTTTGACCTGTTGCTACGTCCCTTTGCGGCAGTTTCTGGTGAAAACTGGGTGCAACTTAGATTCCGGTCATAGATGTCGGCTTACTTCATTGTCCGCGGTGGTCCAGGGGGTCCATTACCCCTGAAGCCTGACAGTGAGAATAGGAAACTTGTTCACCTCTCTATGTTGTGCTGATCAGGTACAATGCTGTAAGGAGCTCGCTGCCGCCTTATCGCCGGACCGAGGGATCTGGTGCCGCCATGAAGGGTCACACTAGGACACCAGGGAAGAGGAGGAGGTAATACCAAAGGCGCCAGCGCCTGGACTACTGCCGAGATCTTCACCAGTTAATAGCCAGAAGCTTATTATAATATTTATGTGCATTCATGAAACATCTGAAGAATAGGAAGAAACTATTTTGGTACAAATATATTTACTAGCTGAGAAAAGCACAAGGCCAAACAGGACACTATGGGGCTTATTTACTAAGGGTCCGTGCACTTTTGTAGTTTTTTATGAGGTTTTTCAGGGTTTGCACAGCGAGTGCAAGTATTAATTGGGGATTGGGGTTGAACGCGAGAGGCGATTATTGGGCAGCTGCGTGCGTTTTCACGTAAAAGAAACAATCGGGCGCGGCCGTCGGAATACGACTGATTGGAAGATTACGGGATTTAACTGTCGCAAGATAAGCTTTTACATGCACCAGGAAGGGAAGAAGGTGAGAAGTGAATCCGGCGGGACTGGACGATCTGGTGAATCTGCGCCACATGGGCATGCGGTTGGGACAAGATGCATTTTCGGGCGAGGAACTCCGTGGGACCAGTGGTAAGTAAATGTGCCCCAAGGCCCCCAGTGATAGGGACTGTGTGAGATTACTAGAACAGCTGAGTCACCATCTGGATACAGATCAGGACACAGCAGATGCTAACAAGTCCATTGATTGCAGGGTGACGGGATGACGAGGTGCGAGGAGGATAATGAATACCCATTACCCAGCAGGCATGTCGTAATTAGAGAGAGGGGCGAGGTCATGAGCGTCACTCCAGCGGGTCACTACAGAACCCGTGCCACCAAGGGGCACTACCATCAGAAAAGAAGCCTTGTGTTATTCTCCATTGTCACATGTTCCTGTGATGGATCCCGGATTATTTACCGGGATGTTACCTACATTCAGGCTATGCTGTCATGTTACATCTTGGAGCTATCACCAAACAATTCTCCATCCCGAGTTATCAGTGGAGGCCTACAGACATACATTATCGAGGGAGTCAATGCAGAGAGGAGAGAGAGCAATGAATGGGCATGAAAATTACATTTCAAGAGAAAGGAATCTACCCACACATGTGTCTATTTGGAAAAATAACCCTCTTTACCTGATACTATAATAACGTGTGTAACACAGGACCAGTCCAGCACTCAGACTCAGTATCCGAACCCACAAAGTAAAAGTCAAGAGTACATGGTAGGGTATCACAATGATCACTGTGCTGCACCTATATGTCTCTATAGGTGACATACATCATGTATTAAAGGAGAACGTCACGTGCTGTATACAGCGGTACCAGGTCGCTCCTGTGTGTGGGCAGCAGATACCAGACATGATACATCACATGATAGCACATATAACCAGGACGGAGGCAGACCACAGAGCAAGCACAAGGCCAAACAGGACACTATGGGGCTTATTTACTAAGGGTCCGTGCACTTTTGTAGTTTTTCTGACGTTTTCAGGATTTGCACAGCTGTGACAAGTATTTATCTGGGGATTGTGTTGCACGCGATGAGATTTTGGCGCAGCTGCGCTGGTTTTCACGTAAAAGAAACAAGGGGGCGGCCGTCGGACAATACGACTGATTCGGACTGATTACGGGATTTAACTGTCGCAAGATCAAGCTTTTACATGCACCAGGAGGAAGAAGGTGAAATCCGGCGGACTGGACGATCTTGGTGAATTGCCGCACAGTGCATTGCGGTTGGACAATGCACTTTCGGGAAATCCGTGGACCAGGTAAGTAAATGTGCCCCAATATGGCCGCCCAGTGATCAGGACTGTGTGAGATTTATAGAACAGCTGAGCACATCTGGATACAGATCAGACACAGCAGATTATAACAAGTCCTTGATTAGCAGGGTGACGGGATGACGAGGCTGATGGAGATACTAATACCATATACCCAGCAGCCTGTGTAATACTGAGAGATGGGGCAGGTCATGAGCGCACTCCAGGGTCACTACAAACCCGTCCCAACAAGGTCACTACCATCAGGAAGAACCTTGTGTTATTCCTCCATTGTCACATGTCCTGTAGATGATCCCGGATATTTACCTGGATGTTACCTACATTCAGGCTCCTACTGTCATGTTACATCTTGGAGTCTATCACCAAACAACTTCTCCATCCCGAGTATCAGTGGAGCCTACAGACTACATAATCAAGGATGTCACATGCAGAGAGAAGTGAGGAGCACTGAAGGGCATGAAAACTTATCATTCAGAGAAAGGAATCTACACACAATGTGATTTATTGGAAAAATAAACCTCTTTACCTGATAACTATAATGTAACGTGTAACATCCAGGACCAGTCCAGCACTCAGACTAGTATCCTGAACCCACAAAGTAAAGCACAGAGTACATGGTCCTGTATCACACATGATCACTGTGCTGCCACCTATATGTCTCCTATAGTTACATCACATCATTGTATAAAGGGAGACGTCCAGTGTATACAGCTGTACACAGGTCGCCTCCTAGTGGTGGCAGCAGATACCAGACATGATACATTCACATAAGTCACATATAACCAGCGAGGCAGCAGAATGGACCCACATAAAAATCTCACCTTTCCTGATACGTCATCAGGTCTAATAACAAAAGCCTGTAAAGGGTTATAATACGCGGCACCGTAACCATGGATATGGTAAGAAAACAATATTAATAATTAGATGAATAATATTATACTTTCGCAGGAACAAAATTAGTTTTTTCTTCATATTCTGTGGTGGCTTCTTCAGTGGCCTCTTCTCCTTCTTCAATCCCTTCTTTCTCATTGTTATTAACTCTACAAAAGGCAAAACAGTGAAGGTTATTTCTTCTTCTCTGCTGACCCTAAGAGCTTACAGCCTACAGGGAAGATGATCTGCCCACACTAACTCCTGTTTTGGATCTGTAAATCTCAGACACAGGCCACATTTATCATGGTGCACAGTTGTGATGCATCTGGCGCCCCCTGCGCTGCTTGGATATTGGGCTCCATTGTGTTGCTGCACTATGTACATGCTGCAGAATTGTGGAGCAGTCAGTAATAAATGTGGCGCACAGTCAGACTCAGAAGTAACAGCCCCTTTAGGTGCACATTATGTGGACAAAGCGCAGCCGCAACGCAGAACAGGCGCAGACACTTTATTAATATACGTACGAGATCCAAAGATGTTCAGTGCAAAGTCACCAGAAAACTGGGGCAGACACTTTAATAAATTAAATCTCAGACACAGGCCACATTTATCATGGTGCACAGTTGTGATGTAACTGGCGCCCCCTGCGCTGCTTGGACATTGGGCTCCATTGGGACACATTTACTTACCTGGTCGGTTCGCGATCCAGCGACGCGTTCTCTGCGGTGGATTCGGGTCCGGCCGGGATTCATCAAGGCAGTTCCTCCGACGTCCACTAGGTGGCGCTGCTGCGCTGAAGTTCCCTGAAATGCACTGAAGTTCACTTACTGACTTTCCCCTGCAGTCCGGTCTAAATGTAACCAGTTTTATGAAAGCCTCTGCTCACGTCTCAAAAGATATAATTATTCGTTAAATGTTTTATTTTAAATAAAATGAGTTAATTCTAGAAATATATACCAATAACCAACGGGGGGACCTCATATTATTCCTTTAAAGTAAAACAGGAAAACACAATTTCCTCCTCCCTAGTTCGCCTGTTGCTGCCATTGTTTTAACATTTCTTGGGTCAATCGTCATCGCAAAATACACGTATGGTCCCCTACTTAGAACACCACGCTTACGACATACGACCCCTGTTACAAAGGCGGACTCTGGATGTTGGTAATTTCCATGGACATTAGTCCTAGACTACATAATCAGCTATAACAGTTTCACAGGCGTTGTAATGGGAAGGCTTGCATTGTTACTTGGTTTCTTTGTTCATGTATGACAACCCAACATTTAAATCCACGTTTTATAAAAGAGACCAAAAAAATTGTCTGGATCTACCATTATGAAATGATCAGTTTCTGACTACATACAAATCAAATTAGAAAACAACCTGCGAAACCCTCGCTCTGTTATGTACCCGGGGACTGCCTTGTAGTGATATTGCCCCTGGAAATCCATTGTATCTGAGACCAAGAGTTAGCCGGCTTATAAATCCCCTCTCCCCGCCCACGCCGCCACCCTTGTATTTGTGTGTTCTCTATATTTTCAGAATTTTTGTGTGCTTAATTCTTTGGCCACTTGTTTAATTCTGCCGCTTGTTGGTTTTTAGGACATGGCTCGAGGTCATAACTGAGCAGTCTGTCGGCCGGGGTCGCCCCCACAGTGGCTGGGTCATCAACACAAGAGAATGGAAACCCCTGTAACACAACAGTGAGGGACATGTAGTAGACCAGCAGTGGCAGTAAATATCGCAGCTGCGGGTTCTAGGGTCTGTGTAAGTTTCGGAACATGTGTGAGAAGAAAGGCAGTGTCTCCGCTACACATTGGCTGGGTTCGTGTAACCGAGGAGCACAAGTAATGGAAGGAAAGGACACAAGGCGATCGTATATATTTAGTGGACATGCAGAGGACCGGGGCTGCATGCATTCAATACCTATATATAGCACCGCCGCCGCCAATGTTTCTGTGGGCGGGGAAGGTCCCACCATAAATATGTAATACAGAAGAAGACATAATTTGGGGGACACAGGGGTGAAAAAGCTAACACTGTCACATAGATAAACATCCCAGAGCGCAGAGCGCACACGACAGTCAACAATATGCAATAGTCTAATTCCAGGCACACCAACCATGATCTGTGAAATACCAGCCAGTTTCACGGCACCCGTAGAGGTTATTACCCCCGTCATATGCATAGGGCCCCTTCAGACACTAGGGAGCTCAACAAAACGACCAGGTGTCTCCAGCGATAAAATAGTGATTGTATCTTATCGGACCTGCCCTTTGTTATTGTGCCAAAATAAAACACAAAATTGAACAAAACATGGTATTTATTCTCTAGTGAAAAAAGATAAAAAACCGGTGCAGCCGCCTCGCAACGTCACACATAACAACTGAAAAACAATCTAAGAAAACATATCATCATTGTGGACATTAGTGTGAACATTGATATACAGGCAGTCCCCAGGTTGAGGGTTGTGTTCTTAAGTTGAGTTGTGTATGTAAGTCGAAAAGTGTACTTTATACTTGTGAACCACAGACAAACTTGTTTTTTGGTCTCTTGACACATGGATTTCTAAAAATGTTGGAATTGTCACTAGAATCAGGTTAATCCATTAAATCTTAATTACAGACCCTGGATACACTGTTATAGCGATTATTGTAGCGCTAGACAAGTACAGTAAACTTACCAATATCCAGAGATCCGTTTGTAAACTAGGGGTCGTATGTAATCAAGGTGTTTCTAACTACCTGTACCGGTAAGCTTTTGATTATAGATCACATTACTAGTTATCGATCACATTTCTATGAGTGAATTTATATAAGGGGAAATAAAATCCACAGATATACAAATCAATTGTCTTATATTCACAAAAAGTTTAAACTCGTCGCGTGCGCTCATGTTGTGTAGCAGCTGATGTTTGTTCCCACAGATGATGAGTGCCTCCGGGGCAGTTTATTATGGGGGGGTGTTTTTCTCTCTTGCTACCTGAATTTATGAAGGTCGTGCCACAAATTGTGTTTTTCTTCCGACCATCCCCGACTTGTTCTTTTTTTGTGAAAAGTTTTGGCACCACACTGGGATTGACGTGCCGTCGTTTCTGGCGTTAAATTTTAGGAACACGTTTGTTGGCGCATGTTTGGCGCAGCTAAAAGCAGGTCTACGGATTCTAAACCCTTTCAGTCCGTCGCCCAATTCATTAACCCCTTCCCCCCACTAACACTCCCATCCCACTGTAAGCAATATTAGCACGGGTCCCAGCTTCGCACCCTCATGATCTACTCCAGGCGCCTTAATTTGCACCCATAGGTGGGATCATTTCTTCTCTGGTATTCGGCCTTAACATGTTTCCTCTTCCCCAGGGTGTTAGTATGTTCGTAAGGGTGCCCGGTTGCTTCTCTCTATGGGGTGCGCCAGGCTCGGGGCTCCCACCCTACAGATCAGTTCCATCCCTTGGCCTTGTTCACATCAGGAGTGAAATACAATATGCCTGTGAAGCACAACGTCGTGTTTTTTCTTGTTGTGAGGTTTCAACTTCTGGCGGATTTTGTCTCTTCTACGGCCTGTCTCATTCCCAGCATCGTCCTTTAGCTACTTCTTACACGCATATCTCCCCGCGCCCCGCGAGCCGAGCGGACAAGACCTCCTGCTTTTATACCAGTAAACTGTATGATGGGGGGAAATACCCTCTGATACATCAAAATATTTGTCCTTACTTTGTCTTCCAATCTGAGACCAATAGTTAATCCAGCGTGGGATCCAGGGCAGACTCTGCGAGGGAGCAAGCGGTTACACACACAAAACCAAGAACGAAACAATCTCGCATCACTCCGGGGCGCTTATCGGTAGGGCGGAATCGATGATGCCCAAAATCTACTACCTCCTCATTATAGAATGTGTGTATTGTATGAGAGGTTTATCATCTTTATAGATATTCTAGATTCAGTGATTCTGTATCACCCCCATGAGGATTGTATGTGGAGGTAGAGATGATAGACGGACAGCCCGAGAGGATCCTAAGGGAAAAAATATACTCATTGGAAAAAACAACCAAGCGTTTTGTTTCTCAGGATGGAAGAGTAAATGTACTGTCTACAAAAACTGCACGACCACCAACCACCCTGTCAAGGATCTGGCACTACCTCCTCCCAAAGGCCGCCTATATAATCAATGCCATTAACTACTGGTGTCCCAGACCAATCACCAAGACATGACCTTAACGAGAAAATATACCTCTTGAGAAACCCACGGGAACATTTACTACATAGGTCCAGTTGTGCTGTGACTGTGGTAATCTTCTGTATTTAAATATCTATGGGCCTCATCCCTTCTAAAATCAACTTTCATTCTCTATGACTAATGAGTCAGGAGGGCTTTGGGGGTGTTTTACCAGAGCCCCTGGTGCTGCAGCTTCCCAATGCAGAGCACTTTGCCCTCCCAGTGAAATGAACATCAGGGTATGGGAGGGAGGGCAGCTCTGGGGTAGCAGGGGGAGGCGGAGTTAAGTGTAACAGACTTTTAGGCTACAGCACAGTGCTTCCGTGGGTGCACACAATGAGGAAAATCGTCTATTCTCCACCTCCCACGACAACTTGCCCTGTCCTCTGGTCCGTCCATGGACTCGTGCTTACCCAGTTACATAAGTTTATACTGGGATTCTGTGAAGCCGTTTATCCCAGGAGCACAGTCGACTTGTGACTCAGTCAACAAAGCTTCTCGTAGGTGTGACGTGTTCGCTGTGTTTCGTAGCTGCCTTTTCATCCTTTCCTGTGTTTTTGGCCTGCCCCACGATGCATTTCACTGATCTTTGGGGTAAAAACTTGGAAGAATGCACACGAAAACTGCACCAACATGGTCACCCCGCCAGGGCTTTCTCTATCGCCTCCAGGTGTGAGGGTTCCCTGCAGAGATGAGAAAAGAAAATTTTAAATAGTTAAAAAAGGAAAAATAATCAGTTTAATAAACCGTCATCTCCTGACTCTCTGTAAGGAAGGTTCTTCTGTGATAGGTCTTCCTGTATACGGGGGCCCGTGTATCATGTATTGTCTGCTCCTTGTGTTTTTGTATGTACTAAGGACACATTCACACAACACAATGGGGGGTCGTGATGTGGCTACACAGTTTGCAACCAGTTCACCAACCCCAATTGAGGTCTATGGCACCCATCATGGTGTCAGGCCAGGCGCGCCACATACATAGGTCACATGTTTTATATTTGAGCGATGGGCTGTATCTTTCAATGTGAGAGGGGAGGGTGGGGAGCCGCTCATTCTCCACCGGGCCCTGCGATCACCGCGGGATCTGGTCGTGAGCATGAACACGGCCGTGTGAAGTAGCCTCAGGGTGTGTGGCACACGTGGCGTTTGAAACCCGTTTTTATTTAGCTGTCCGATAAAAAGGCATCAATTTTTTGTACAGTTTTTTGTGGTTTCCAATATCTAATAATAGATAATGGAAAAATTGTGTCTAGACACATAAGAAATGTGTTTTTTTGTTTGTGATGTAGTTTGTGATTTTTTTTTCAATTTTTTGCAACTTTTTAGGCAACGTGTTTTGAAAGTCATTGTACTTCTGATTTGCACCTAAAAAGTTCTCTAATTTGCTGAAAGCCGTATGCAAGTAATAAGATGAGCCTTATTATGGCCTTGGGACTGTCGTTGGCTGCTGCGTCCCCCGCGGTCTCCTCCCATGACTGTGCACATGAGGAATGCATTGGTGCAGTGGTGGAGTATGACTATGGTGCATTGGTGAGATATGAGCTATGGTGCATTGGTGAGATATATGGATTTGGTAATCTATGGTGATTGGGGATAAGTATTATGGGACTATCTTGGTGACTTGGTGAAGATATGACGAATGGTCATTGGAGATATGACATTGTTGCAATTGTGAGATATGACTATGGTGCATTGGGAGATAGACTCGCTGATGGAGGATGACTATGGTGTGTGGAGCATGGTGTGGTGAGATGACTATAGTGTCATTTGTAGATATGACTTGGTGCATTTGTGAGATATGACCCTGATATGAGTGTTTATTTTATACTGTCTTACTGATATACTTTATATGTTTTTATCTATATCTCTCCATTGGAGGGATAGAATTATGGCTATTATAGGCACTAACTGCATGAGGTCTTAGGGATTTGCCCTATTTCTTGCAGAGACCACAACTCACCAGGAAACATCAATATTGGCATGGGCGTCAAAAAGGATTGATTACACGCCCCTATCAAGCAGTGTATGCCACATCACAGACACCATACTGTCTTGTCCTCCCTACATCATCAGTTCTCGCAGATCCCACCCATCTATCTAGGCTCCGTACCTCTTTTCCATGCCCCGCTCCCAGTGATGGATGTGCCCTTGACAAAGTATTCCGCCCCCTGGTGGTCTCAGCGTCGGTTGTCATCACAGCTTTGCGGTGCAGCTGTAGTGTTTTCTGGACTTCTGCTTGGACCTGATTTTGGAATTGAAAATCATCGGTCTTCACAAATCTCAAGATCCTTCTTATTTTTCCGAACCATTTCACTGTGTGGTCCGGGTAATATTCCCGATATGTGACACTGTATCACGCGGGGTGGTAATATGGAATAAACATGGTGGCGTCTGTACAAAATCACCACACACCGGCCTCAACAGATAACCTCCACAGAGAGGACATTACATAGATAGTTAAATTAGGGTAAAAGTCCATGTAAGGAAAAGTCTCACGTTATATCAAAGAAGAGTACTCACCAGTGTCTAAGAGGTAGGTAATTGGTCAAACATCGGCACACCCCTTCTCTAAGTTTTCTAATATTTCTACTCTAGCCGCGATGCGGGTGCAGGGGGGAAGAGGGGGGGGGGATGCGAGAGTTTTTATATTTTTTTTTAATTGTAGTTTTATTTCTTGAGGTATATAATTCTAATAGGTCTTTCATCTTTAATCTGGCGTAACATAGAACTACTGCTAGGTAACCACGCGCAAAGAGTCATGACTTGAGACTCATTCTCCATGCTTGTCTATATGCTGAGACTTTAGCATTTGTGGGAAGTTTTTAAAAAAAAATCCAACCTGGCAAAAATAACCATAGTCACACGGTTTCATCTCTGACCTTCCTCACTGATGGAGAACGTCTCTCCACCTTGGTATTTGTATATCTATTGTTCCATCGGACAGGATTGTGGATTTCCGAACATCCTAAACGGGAATCCTGGGAAATCGGACTCACTGCACACGAGAATGAGTGGATCAGAAGTTTCCTTGTAGAGTCTTTGGTGAAAAACCGCTGCTGCGAGTTATCGGCTTCTGCACCACCATTCAAGTTGAGTATCCGCGATAAAACGTCTCTGTGTGACACGAGCAGGTATACTCCCCTCCCGAGTACATCAGTCCTAGGGTCATCGTTCCTGATAAATATTACAGGCATCCATATAAACCTATGACACATATACTACCTAATAGTGGGCACCACCTGATAGCTCCTTCATTACTACAAGCTTTCGCCCTTAAAGGGGTTTTCCCACTAATAAGTTAGGTCATGTCCAAAGGCATAGGAATAACTTGTCGGATCGGTGTGGTCTCAAGTGATGAGACCCCCACAGAGTCAAAGACTAGGGGTCTGTAGTTCTGGTCCCAGGTCCTCGTACTCCTGGAGATTAATGGAGCAGACGGCTGCGCATGACCGTTTCCATCTAATCTCATGGAGTCACGGAAATTGCGAAGAGCACCGCGCTCGACGATCTTGGCATGTCTCTGTCCTCGCGCACTTGTCTCCTTATCTCTGTTACCACGCGCCTCATGTCTCTGGCTCCGCGCCTCACGGTTCCTGGCCTTGCGCATGTCTCTATCCTGTCCTCTGTCCGCATGCTAAACTATCGAACCTGACCTTTATCCCCCCTTACACAAAAGGCCGCGGATAATAGCGTCGGGCACCACATTCACTAAGATCATGCACCGGAAATCATGAATCTTGCACTGGCCCCACAGAGTTCACCAACTTGTTTTGTGGCGCACCTTAAACATTGGGCGTTGCATAAGGCCTAGCATGATAAATCTGGCACAGAGCCAACTGAATCACCGGAGCGCCTCGTGATTTGGGTCGCATGGAGACTAGTGCAGCGCACCACCAAAACGGGCGCAAAATCAAAGAATGTGCAAAGTCGTCAAAACTGCACAGGCCCTTGGTAAATGTGCCCACAAGATGCTATCAGATTCTGTATTGGGAATTAGTCTGAGTATGGAGCAAGAATGAGGACACAACACGTCCGTTCATCCATTTACCTTTAGGAGACAACATCCGATTCCTCCACTCATGGTTAGTCTTAAATCTTCCACTGAAAATAGAGGGTAAGGGTCACAGTGATCTAAATATGTCAAAAATGAAGTCATAGATTCTTAACCATACTGAATAAAGGAATGTTTTGTCTTGTGGTTACAATGATGTCACCTCCTTTTACCTCCCCTCTCTGACCAGAAGAATAGAAGCGCATGGATGATACAGGTGACGGATCCATCCGGAGCCAGATAGAAGAAACACATCCATTACCGCTACTACGTTTTATGCAAAAAAGATGATATTTGATATGCAGCATTGAATTATGAGTCATTTATTTAAACCATGTCCCCCTTTTAGTAAATCTACTAAGTGATTCTAGTCCTTCCGTAGTAACGAGACATTTCCCGTTAGTATTATAAGACCTGTTACCTTCTGCAAGTCTTCCTTCGCAGCTCCTCACGCCACTTTTCCTCTCATTGGATCTGTCCATCCTGCAGGGTCACTCTTCCATCCCCATAGACATCCTTGTAGTGTTCCCTTAATAAGGTCCATCCCACGATCCTCCAGTCCCTTGTCCTCTAGTTTGCCCTTGGGATCCTCCTTAATTACCTTCACTCAGTTCGGTAACTGCTTTGGAACTTCTGAATCCGTCTTCTGCAATTCTCTAGAAGCGTAGACCAGGCCGTCCTCCGAGCCCGTCCTCCCCAACGTCGAGCCCCTTAGTCTTCACCTCCCCCCCCCCCTCCTACCCACCGTGCCCTTTCCCCCCCCCAAAGTACCCCTTATATATCACGATAACCATGTAACGAGTGACCCCTATTGTAAAATTACAAGTGGAAATCTCTATAGTGATTACAGTAACGACGAGAAAGGAGACCGATGATGAACGTGATGTGAAGGATACTGAACCACATTGAGATAAAGCTGAATCTGTTTTACCTTATGACACTACAGAGGACGCCACTACGTGTGTTTTTATATTCTTCTCCTGCTAACATGGGTTAAACTTTTTTTTCCAAGCTTTAGTGACAGATAAATAGATCGTTGACCAAGACTGTAACCCTTTCCTCTTGGAAGGCCCACAGAGATATCTCAGAGTTTTCTTCCTTTCAGTCTGTGAGAAAACTAGTGATAAAGTTTAAGGTGACAATTTCTATATTTTCTCTGATGTTCACGGGGGGAAAGTGCAGATTCAGCATTATGTTAAATATATACACTAACTGTCACGTACAATCACAGATAAGAGGATCTTCAGCAACTCAGTGACGTTACATGGGTTCTCGTCTTGCCGATCTTGGCCCCTTCAAAATAACTCTTCCCCCCCCCCCGCCCATCCGGAGGAAGGCCAGAAGTCAGGACGCGAAGTGTCCCTTAGGGTGCGCTGTGCAGAACTGTACACTTATTGTACAAATATGCAGAGCACATCCACGATTATTCTATTATGTCAGCTTCCCTTATTCTATAGTGGAGGTCACAGACTTTCTGTCTATTCTTTTCGATTCGAATTTTCAAAACCCATGCAGTTTCCTTAAGAGATATGGGGGTCATTTACTACCCGTCCTGTCCGCGATCCGCGACGCTTTCTCTGTCGAGGATTCGGGTCTTACGGTCATGCGCCCGTGTTCCACCAGGTGTCGCTGCGCCACCCGGATTTCACCAACCATTCCCGGTTGCAGTGAGTGATTGATTTGCGACACAATTAGTTTTTAAATTCGCCAGTTTTTCCGAAATCCGTCGGTTTTCCGACGGCCACGCCCCCCCGATTTCTGCCGTTGATGAAAGCCCGCCAATGCCGCCAAAATCGATTCGCGTTCGCCAAAATTCCCGCGAATTCGGCGCAAAGCAGAAAAAAAAATTGGGAAACCCAACGAAAGTGCGGCCCGGAGCCCCCATAAGTCTCGGACTGCTTCCACGTTGTGGCTTTTTAATTATGAAAGTGCAGATTTTCATAAAATTAGTGCATTTTTTTCAGTTAGGAAAATGAAATCAGTAAACAAGTTGTAGATTTCACTCCAAACCGTGCCCAATTACAGCTTAGATTACGGGCTGAACAAGTTGACAATACCAGAGACCGTGCTCGGTAAAACGTAGCTGTGAGCCTAAGAAGCAACGATACAATCTGGATTGGAAGCGTGTGCGGGTAAGTATGTCATTCCTCCCATACGTTTTACCACGTTCCCACAGTCCCATGTGTTTTTCTGATTGCTAGAAACCCCTTAAATGTGGAGACTCATATCTAGACCATGTCATACTGAACCATTCTTCTGTTGTGTGAAAACCGTGAGTAAGAAAATACGAGAAATTCCTTAGTCAGTGTGTAAAAACTATTCACACAGGACATATCTTCTTCATATATATGCTGGCATGGTAAATAGTGAATAACCGTTATTGAACAAATAACATTGCACATAGTGACAGAGGAAAAACGATTCAACTACGAACCTCCACACCAACAAAACAATTGTTTTTAGTCCCTCCGATCATGAAAAACACAATACATATCTGATCACATGAAAGCGCCTCTGTGGAGGTGGGGAAGCTATGAATGCCTTGAAGACACGCTGATGACGTGATCAAATATATGCCTGGGGTGCAGGTTTGCCAAATGTTCGGAAAGAGGCAAAAAGGACCTCAGGATGATGTCCCGCTGGTCACATGACATTATTGCTGATGCGGATGTAAAGAATGGGTAGTGCTGGAATTGAGCCTGAGGAGGCCACACCCGACTCCTGCTAAATTTTGGACTGCATGTAACGCAAGGTTATAAAGTTTGATTCATGAGGATGACAACAATTTTCAGCATTTACGCTAAAAGAAGTTGGGTGCAAGTTTTGTGAATATGGCTCTATGGAATCTGTCACTGTTTGAGGCTCATATATTTAGGGTTTGCACTGCTCATTTGTCAGACTTTTTGGGGATGTACATGGTTTGCACAGGTATTTAACAGTGTATCGGGTAGATTGTGTTGTCAAGGATCACTATGTGGCATCGCGTGTGCTGGCTTTCACGGGACATAACTTTCAAATTGTGTGCAAGGCCCCGCACTTACATGCGTCCCTAAAAAGATGGGGAATTCTGTCGGACCCTGATCGGGGAAGCGACACCATCGGCGAACGATCTTAGTGACCCCCCCACACAGTGCATTATTAAACGACAATTGCACCTTACATGCACCAGGAAGAAGAAGGTTGAAACTCCAGGAACCTAGCGGGGAAGTGACACATGCAGGATATACGGGGCACAATCTTCTAGTGACTCCCCGCACACGCATTATACAAGGACAATGCAACTTACATGCACCAGAAGAGAAGGGTGAACTCTGGGGACCTGAGCGGGAAGCGACACATGCAGGAATTATCGGGCGCAGGATCTTAGTGACTCCATGCCAGCGCATTATGACCGGACAATGCACTTACATTGCTCCAGGAAGAGAAGGTGACTCCGGGGCCCTGAGCGGGGAAGTGACACAGCAGGATATCAGGGCACGATCTAGTGATCCCGCACACGAATATTACAACCGCAAGCACTTACATGACCGGAGCAAGAAGTGAACTCCGGGGGACCCTGAGCAGGCAGCGACACATGCAGGATATCTGGGCGTCACAGTCTAGTGACTTCCCCGCACAGCGCATTATACACCACAATCACTACAATGCACATGAAGAAGAAGGTGAACTACGGGCGGGGAACCTGAGTCAGGGAATCGACACTTCAGGATATGCGGGCAAGATCTTATGACTCCCCGCAACTGCATTATACAACTGACAATGACTTAATGCACCAGAGAAGAGGTGAAACTCCGGGAGCCTGAGTGGAAAGTGGACACATGCAGCGATATCGGACGACACGATCTTATGACTCCCGCACAGCACATTATACACGGACATGCACTTACAATGCACCAGAGAAGAGAAGAAGGTGAAAGACCGCGGGACATGAGGGGGGAGCGACACATTCGGATAATCGGGGCACAATATTAGTGACTCCCTGCACAGCGCATTATACACGGACAAATGCACTAATTTCACCAGGAAGAAGAAGAGTGAACTCTGGTGACCTGAGCGGGGAGCGACACATGCAGGATATATCTCGGGTGCCAGATTCTTAGTGACTCCCCCCACAGAGCGCATTATAAGGGACATGCACTTACATGCACCAGGGAAGAGAAGTGAACCCAGTGGACCTAGCGGGGAGAGTGACACATGCAGGATATCGGGGGCACAGTCTTAGTGACCTCCCCGCACAGCGTCATTATACACGACAATGCACCTGACATGCACCAGGAAGAAGAAGGTGAACTCCTGGTGACCTGAGTGGGAATGGACAGCATGCAGTATATCGGACGCACCGATCTTGTGACTCCCCGCACAGTCACATTATAACAGACAATCACTTACATGCACCAGGAAGAAGAAGGTGAACTCCGGGGACCTGAGCGGGAACACACATGCCAGATAGTCGGGGGCGCCACATAATCTAGTGACGGTCCCTGCAACGCGCGTATTACACGTGACAATGACACTTACATGCACCAGGAGAAGAAGGTGAACCCGGGGACCTGACGCGGGAGGCGACACATTGCAGGATATCGGGTCAGGATCTTAGTGACTCCCCGCACAGCGCCATTAACACCGCAATGCACTACATGCACCATGGAAGAAGAAGGGAACTCCGGGGACCGTGAGCGGGGAACGAAGCGACACCATGCCAGGATATCGGCTGCGCCAATCTAGTGACCTCCCTGCACCGGCATTATACACGCCAATGCCACTTACATGCACCAGGAAAAGAGGTGAACTCTGGGGACCTGAGGCGGTGAAGCGAACCATGCAGGATAGCGGGCGCAGGAGGATCTTAGTGCTCCCGCACGCGGCATTAATAACAGGACACGCACTTACATGCACCAGGAGAAGAAGGTGAACTCCCGGGACCTGAGCAGCAGCGAACACAGGAGGATTCGGGCGCCACATATCTTAGTGACCTCGCTCCGCCACAGCGATATAAACTAATGCACTTACTTCATGCACCAGGAGAAGAAGGTGAAACTCGGACCTGAGGGGGAAGCGCCACATGCAGGATCAGCGGGCACATGATTCTAGTGACTCCCCGCATCAAGCGCATTATACAACGTGAACAATGCACTTACATGCACCAGGAAGAAGAAGGTGAACTCCGGGTACCTGAGTGGGGGAAGCGACAAGCAGGATATCGGGCGCACGATCTAGTGACCCACCCCACACAGCTCGCATTATACAGGACAATGCACTTACAGCCCAGAAGAACGAAGGTGAATCCGAGACCCTGACAGGGAAGCGACAATGCGAATATCGGCTCAGGATCTATAGTGACCCCGCCACAGCGGCATTATAGACGGACATGCACTTACATGCTACCAGAAGAAGAAGGTGGAACTCCGGGACCTGAGCGGGGAGAAGACGAACACTGCAGGATATCGTGCGCACGATCTTAGTGACCCCGCCCCACACAGTGCATATAACGACGGACATGCACTTACATGCACCAGGAAGAATAGGTGAACTCCGGGGACTGATGCGGGGAAGTGAGTCAGTGCACTGGCAGAGATATCGGTGTGTCAGGATCGTTAGTGACTCCCAGCCACAGCGATTAACCGGACAATGCCTTACATGTATCACCAGGAAGAGAAGAGGTGAATCTCCAGGGACCTGAGCGGGGAAGTCGACCACATGCAGGATATGGGCGAAGGGAATCTCGTGACTCCCCGCACAGCGCACTACTAACGAGCAACTGAATGCACTTACATGCCACCAGGAAGAAGAAGTGAACTCCGGGGACCTGGAGCAGGAAGTGCACATGCAGGATATCGGGCACCGTATCTTAGTGATCCCAACCACACCGTTCAATTGTCCACGTACAATGCACTTACATGCACCGTTGAAGGAAAAGGTGAACTCGGCGGAACTGAGCAGGGGGAAGCGGACACAGGCAGGATTCTGGCGCAGGATCTTATGCTCACCCGCACGCACATTTACATCGGACAATGCACTTACATGCACAGAAGAGAAGGTGAAATCCGTCGGGACCTGAGCGGGAGTGACAATGCAGGATATTTGGGCGCAACGATATTAGTGACTCCACGCTGTCATCTTACGGGATGTGGATCCACTGGACCATGCAACATGACTACACGCCCACTACCTGGAACCGAAGTCTAAGTGGTACCCGCGTTTTACCAAGCCCGCCGCAGAGCGGGTTATGACAGGCGGCAGGTGGTCCACCAGGCGTTCCTTAGGTGTAACTTCGTCTGCAGTGGCGGCCAAGGTTTTGAGGTAGACAGGAACAGCAGTCAAGCTCGAGTCACATTCCGGCACAGGGTCAGGCAGGCGGCGGAAGAGAATGCAACGTCGGAGTCCATTCCGGGGTCAGCAAACGAGAGCGTCCAAGCAGAAGGTACAGGAAACAGCAACACGACGCAACACAGGAGGAACACTGGTAACACGGGAACACGGAGGAGGTCAGGTAACACAGGAAACATGAAGGAAGTCAGGGTACGCAGGAGACACATGGCAACGGCAGGAGACCCTGGAACGCAGGCAAATCGCAACAGAGCGTCTCTCTAAGGCTGGTGAGGCACAAGATCTGGCAGGTTAGTATGGGAGAGGCAGATATAAATAGCTCAATGGGAAAGACACATCGTCATATCAATGACGCGCTGAACCCTTTAAATTTCTTTAGGAAGTTGCCGCGCCCGCCTCGGGCCAAGGTCCACGTGCTCTGAGCGAGGCCGGGCTCGAAGCGGGAGAGGTGAGACCGCTGGCGCGGTGCCTGCGGGGGCGAGAGAGGTCAGCGGTGAGCCGCGCCCACATGACACCGTACAGTGCATGTATACAGGGACAAGGCACTTATATGTGCCCGAGGAAGAAGAAGGGATGAACACTCTCCGGGAACCTGAGCGGGGACGACACATCAGATATCGGTCGAATGACTTAGGACTCCCCGCACAGCGCCATTAACACGGACAATGCACTACATGCACCAGGAAGAAGAAAGGTTGAACTCCTGGACCTGGTAGGGGAGGAAGCGACACAGGCAGGATCTGGGGCGCATGATCCTAGAGACTCCCGCTACAGCTACATTATACAGCAGACATATGAATGCCCTTACTGCACCAAGGAAGAAGAAGGTGAAACTCCAGTGGACCGAGCGGAAAGGCGAACGATGTCAGGATTCGGGCAGAGGATCTTAGTGACTCCGCCACAGCGACATTATTAACCATACCGTAACAATTGACAGTTACATGCACCTAGAAAGAAGAATGGGAACTACGGGACCTAGTGGGGAAGCGACACATTGCAGGATATCGGGCCAGGGCTCGTCTAGTGATCCCGCACATGCGCCATTATAACAGGACAATGCATTTTCACATGCAACCAGGAGAGAAGAAGGTGAACTCCAGGTGACCTGAGTCGGGAGATAAGAGGAGAGACATATGCATGGTATCGGGGCGCAGTATCCTTTATAGTTGACTCCCCGCACAGCGCCATTATACCGGCCACATGCACTTACATTGCACAGGAAGAAGAAGTGGAACTCCGGGGTACCTGAGGGGGAAGCAAGACAATGCAGGATATAGGGTGCAGATCTAGTGATCTACCCACGCACAGTCGCATTATCCGGGACCATGCACTTACTTGCACCAGTGAAAAGAAGTGAACTCACCGTGGACTGGAGGGGGAAGATGACTACATGCAGGATAATCCTGGGCGCAGATCTTAGTGACTCCCCGCACAGGGCACTTATACACGGACAATGCACTTACATTGCACAAACAGAACAAGAAGGTGAACTCCGTGGACATCGAGCGGGAAGTGACACACGTGCAGTATATTGGGCGCACATCTTGTGACTCCACGCTGTCAGGCTTACGGGATGGGATCCACTGGACCACTGCAACGATTGACTCAAGCCATACCGTGGGACGGAGTCTAAAGTGTACCCGGTTTTCACCAGATCCGCCGCAGAGCGGGTTAGACAGGCTGCACTCGTGGTACCCACCAGGTCGTTTCCTTACGGTGTTGACTATGTCTGCCAGTGGCGTGCCAAGGTTGAGTGTACAGAAACGCAGTCAAGTGCCGAGGTCAACAGTCAAGCCAGGCACATGGCGGCAGGCGTGCGAGATGCAACGTCGGAGTCCCCATTCCGGGTCAGCACGAAGGAGGTCCAAGCAGAAGGGTACAGGAACTACAGCACACACGACAGAAAACGTGAGGAACACTGGTACACGGTGAACACGGAGGAGGTCAGGGTAACACAGGAACAAAGGAAGTAGGTAGCAGGAGACACTGGTAACGCAGAGACACTGAACGCAGGCAAATCGCAACAGCAGACTTTCTCTAAGGCTTGAGGACTAGCAAAGATCTGCAGGTTAGATGGGAAGGCTAGATTAAAAATAAGCTCATGGTGAAAGTTTACCAGCGTCAATCAATGAGCGCCGCTGACCCTTTAAATTTCTTAGAAGTGCCGCAGAGCTTGGCCCTAAGGCACAGGTCCACGTGCTCATCGGAGCGAGGCCGGGACGGGCGGGGAGAGGTTTAGACACGCTTGCCGCGGTGCCTGCGGACGTAGAGGCACGGGTGAGCCCGCGACCCACATTGACACTCTGTACCGTTCATTATACAATTGGACAATTTGCACTTTTTTTTTTTATATATGCACCAGGAAGAAGGTGAACTCCGGGGCCTGAGCGGGGAAGTCGACAACATGCAGATATAAGGGTGCGGTCTTAGTGACTCCCGAAACAGCGACATTTCCCACGGACAATGCACTTACACTGAACCAGTGAAGAAGAAGGTGAACTCCTGGGGAACTGAGCGGGGACAGCGACACATGCAGGTATCGGCGTCGGATCTAGTATCCCCGCACAAGCACATTATAACACGGAAAGCAATTACATCCACAAGGAAGAGAGAAGGTTGACTCCGGTGGGACTGAGCGGGAAGTGACACGCAGATATTGGGCGCACGATCTAGTGACTCCCACGCTGTCAGGATTACGGATGTGATCATGGACCACTGCAGACGATACTCAACGCCATACCTGGGAACCGGAGTCCTAACGTGGTACCCCAGGGTTGTTCCCAGTAGCCCGCCGCAGGAGCGGTTAGAACAGGCTGCAGAGTGGGTACCCACCAAGGTCGTTCTTAGGTGTGACTTTCGCAGTGGGGCGGCCAAGGTATTGAGGTACAGAAACCGCAGTCTAAGCTCGAGGTCTCACAGTTCCAGGCAGGGGGTCCGGGCAGGCGGCAGCAGAAGTTGCAACTCGGAGTCCATTCCGGGGTCAGCAACAGATAGGTCCAAGCAGAAGGGTACACGGACACACGTCACACATCGACAGCAACACTGAGGAACACCTTGGTACACCCTGGAACACGAGGAGGTCAGGTAAACACAGGAACATGAGAAGTCAGGTACGAGAGACACTGGGAACGCAGGAGACACTGAACGAGGTCAAATCGCAACAGAGCTTTACTCTAGGCTGTGAGGCACAAAGACTGCCAGGGTTGATGGAGAGGCATGATATAAATAGCCTCATGGGAAATGACCAGCGTCAATCAATGCGCGTGACCCTTTAATTTCTTAGAGTGCCGCGGCGCCGCAAGGCAACGGTCACGTCTCATGGAGCGAGGCCGGGTACTCGGAGCGTGGAGAGGGTGAGAACACCTGGCGCGGTGCCTCGGGACGAGCGAAGGCACGGTTGAGCCCGCCGACCCATGACACCTGACAGTGCCATTATACATGACAAGTGAATTATTGCACCAGGAAGAAAAGGTGAACCCGGTGGACACTGAGCGGGACGGAGGATCCGATCACATCAGGATATTCGGCGCATGATCTTGAGACTCCCCGCACAGTGCGATCGCATTATACAAGGCAATGCACTTAACATGCACCAGGAAGAAGAAGTGAAACTCCTGGAGAACCCTTGAGGGGGAAGCGACAATCAGGATCGCGTGGGAGCTGACTTAGAGACTACCCCGCAGCAAGCACATTATCACATCAATGCACTTACAGCACCAAGGAAGAAAAGGTGATACTCCAGGGACTATCGGAGATAGCGGACAAATGACAGATATCGGGCGCGGATCTTAGGACTCCCCCCCACACAGCCATTAATACACGGACAATGCAGTTACACATGCACCAGGAAGAAGAATTACCTCCGGGACCTGGAGTGCGTGGGAAGCGACACATGCAGGAAATATCGGGCGCAGGCACTTAGTGACTCCCCGCACACGCATTCAACAAGGGAACATGCACTTACATGCACCAGGAAGAAGAAGGTGAACTTCCAGGGACCTGAGCGGGGACGGAGGTAAGCGACAATGCAGGAATCGGGGCGCGAGTTATCTTAGTGACTCCCGCACAGCGCATTATACACGGACAATGCACTTACATGCACCAGGAAGAAGAAGGTGAACTCCAGGGACCTGAGCGGGGAAGAGACACATGCAGGATATCGGGGGCGCAGGATATTAGTGACTCCCCGCGATATTAAGTGCATTATACACGGACAATGCACTTTCTGAGAAATCCGCAGGACGGGTAAATAAATGAACCCCAATGACTGCCTCCTAATATACAAGCTATTACCCCTATGGATAGCGCTAGAGTAGAGTTCAGGTATAATAAGCAGTGTATCTATCTGTAACACTATGAGAAGGGGGGGGGGGGGGACAGTAGACTTTAACAAATAACCTTATGTGTGACACTACAGACTTCCTGACACATACATTACTGACTTTCCCCTGGCAGTCCTCCAAATGTACCCTAGTTTTCATGAAACCCTGCTCATCGCTCTCAAAAGATATAATTTATTCGTTAAATGTTTTTATTTATAACATAAACTAGTTAATCAGAAATAATATAAATAACCACGGGGGGGACTCATAACTTAATTCCTTTAAAGTAAAAACAGGAAAAACACAATTCCTCCCCCTATTCGCCCTGTTGCCTGCCATTTTTAACATTTCTTGGAGTCAATCGTGTAATCGCAAAATACACGTAGGTCCCCTACTTAAAACACCCGCACTTACAATACGACCCCTAGTTACAAAGCGGCCTCTGGATGTTGGTAATTCTGTACATTAGTCCTAGACTACATAATCAGCTATAAATTTCACAGGCGTTGTAATGAAGCTTCATTGTTCTCATGTTTTTTGGTTCATTATGACAACCAACATTATTTAAAATCCGTTATAAAAGAGACCAAAAAAATTGTCTGGATCTACCATTATACAAATGATACAGTTTCTGACTACATACAAATGTCAATTAGAACAAACCTGCGAAACCCTCAGCCTGTATGTACCCGGGGACTGCTTGTAGTGATATTTGCCCTTGGAATCCATTGTAATATGATACCAAGATAGCGGCTTATAAAATCCCCTCTCCCCCGCCCACCCGCCACCCTTGTATTTGTGTGTTCTTCTATATTTTCAGAATTTTGTCTTAATTCTTTGGCCACTTGTTATAATTCTGCCGCTTGTTGTGTTTTTAGACATGCTCCGGGTCATCAACTGAGCAGTGCGATCGGCCGGGGTCGCCGCCCACAGTGGCTGCGGTCATCCAACACAAGAGGAATGGAAACCCCTGTAACAAACACACGTGAGGGACATGTAGTAGACCAGCAGTGTGCAGTAAATATCGCAGCTGCGGTTCTAGGGCTGTGTAAGAGTTCGATACATGTGGAGAAGAAAGTGCAGTGTCTCGCTACCACATTGGCTGGTTCGTTAACCAGAGGAGCACAAGAATTGGAAGGAAAGGCACAAGGCGATCGTATATATTTAGTGGACCTGCAAGAGACCGGGGGCTGCATGCACATTCCAATACCTATATATAGCACCGCCGCCGCCATGTATCTGTGGCGGGGGAAGGTCTCCAGCCATAAATTGTAATACAGAAGACAGGACCTAGTTTTGGGGGAACAGGGTGAAAAGCTAACACTGTCACATAATAAACATCCCAAGGGAGCGCACACGTACCAGTCAACAGATATGCAATAGTCTAATCATCCTGGCACACCAACCATGATCTGGAAATACCAGCCAATTATCACGGCACCCGTAGAGGTCTATTACCCCCGTGTCATTTGCATAGGCCCCTTCAGACCTAGGGGCTCACAAAACGACCAGGTGTCTCCAGCAGATAAAATGTGATTGTATCTATCTGGATCCTCCACTTTGTTATTGTGCCAAATAAAACACAAATATTGAACAGAAACATGTGTATTATTCTCTAGTGAAAAAAGATAAAAAAACCGGTGCAGCGCCTCGCACGTCACACAATAACAACTGAAAAAACAATACTAAGAAAACATATCCATCATTGTGACATAGTGTTGAACATTGATATACAGGCAGTCCCCCAGGTTTGAGAGGTTGTGTTCTTAGTTGAGTTGTGTATTAAGTCGAAAAGTGTATCTTTATACGTTGTGAACCACAGACACCTTTTTTTGGTCTCTTGACCATGGATTCTAAAAATGTGGAATGTCATAGAACAGTACCATAAAATCTTAATTACAGACCCTGTGTACACTGTTATAGCTGATTATTGTAGCGCTAGACTAAGTACGTTAACTTACCAATATCCAGAGATCCGTTTGTAACTAGGGGTCGTATTAATAAGGTGTTTCTAACTAACTGTACCGGTAAACTTTGATGATTATGTCACATTATAGTTATCGATCACATTTCATGAGTGAATTTATATAAGAGGGGAAAATAAATCCACAGATATACAATCAATTGTCTTATATTCACAAAAAGTTGTTAAAACTCGTGCGGTGTCGCTCATGTTGTGTAGTCAGCTGAGATGCTTGTTCCACAGATGATGAGTGCCTCCGGGGGCAGTTTATTTGGGGGGGTTTTTCTCCTTGCTACCTGAATTTATGAAGTAGTCGTGCCACAATATTGTGTTTTTCTCGACCATCCTCCGACTTGTTCTTTTTTTGTGAAAAGTTTTGCACCACATGGGTAGTCCAGTCGTTTCTGGCTTAAATTTTTAGGACACGTTTGTTGGCGCATGTTTTGGCGCAGCTAAAAGCAGGTCTACGGATCTAACCCTTCAGTCCGTCGCCCAATTCATTAACCCTTCCCCCACTAAACACTCCCATCCCACTTAACAATATTAGCACGGGTCCCCAGCCTTACGCCCCTCTGACTACCCATGGGCGCCTGAATTTTGCCACGCATAGGGTGGGGTCCATTTTTTCTCTCGGGTATTCGGCCTTAACATGTTTCCTCTTCCCCAGGGTTGTTAGTATGCTTTAGTTCAAGGGTGCTCGGTTTGCTTCTCTCTATGGGTGCGCCAGCATCGGGGCTCCACCCTACAGATCAGTTCCATCCCTTGGTCCTTGTTCACATCAGGAGTGGAAATACAATATGTGCCTGTGTAAGCAGAACGTCGTGTTTTTTTTGTTTGTGAGGTTCAACTTCTGCCACTTTCTCTTCTACGCCTGTTCTCTGCCTTCACGCCACCTCGTCGCTTGCCTATCTTTCACGCCATTTTTCCTGCGCCCGGAGTCCTGCACGCAAACAGACCTCCTGCTGTATTATAACCAAAAGAAAACTGTAGTGAGATGGGGGGAAATACCCTCTGATACAGTCAAAATATTTGTCCTTCTTTGGTCTTCCATCTGAGACCAAAGTTACATCCAGCATGGGATCCAGGGGCAGCTCTGCGAGGGAGAAAGTTTTACAAACACCACAACAGCAACACAACACCTCTGCACACACGGGCGTTATACCGCGGTGGTTCAGGCAGAATCGGAGTGTATGCCAAAATCTACTACTCTTCCTAATTATAAATGTGATGTATTGTAATGAGAGGGTTGTTATCATCTTATAATATTCTAGATTCAGTATTCTGTATTCACCCCCAATGAGATTGTATGTGGAGGTAGAGGATTGATAGACGGCCAGTCCCCAGAGGATCCTAAGGGAATAAATATACTCATTGGAAAAAACAAACAGCGTTTGTTCTCAGGATGGAAGAAGTAAGATGTTAATGTTCTAAAAAATGCAACGCCCCAACCACCATGTCAGGATCTGGCACTACTACCCAATCCGCCTATATAATCAATGCCATATACTACTGGTGCCCAGAGCCAATCACCAAGACATACACCTTAACAGGAAATTACCTTTGAAACCCACCCGGGCAACATTTATCTACATAGGTCCAGTTGTGCTGTGACTGTGTGTAATCTTCTGTATTTAAATATCATGGGCCTCATCCCTTCTAAATCAACTTTCATTCTCTATGTAATGAGTCAGGAGGGCTTTGGGGGGTGTTTACCAAGACCCCTGGGCTGCAGCTCCAATTGCAGAGCCTTTGCCCTCCCAAGTGAAATGAAATCAGGGTATAGGGAGGGAGGGCAGCCTGGGTAGCAGGGGAGGCAGGAGTTAAGTTGTACGACTTTTAGGTACAGCACATGCTCCGTGGGTGCACACAATGAGAGAAATCTTCTATTCTCCACCTCTCCACAGACAATGCCCTGTCTCTGGTCCGTCCATGGACTCGTGCGTCCCCAGGTTCATAAGTTTATATCTGAGGATCTGTGAAGCCGTTATCCAGGATGCAGCAGTCGTTGTGACGTCATAGTACCAACAAACTTCTCGTAGGGTGTGACTGTGTCGCTGTGTTTCGTCTGCCCCTTTTTCATCCTTTCCTGTGTTCTTGGCCTCCCCCGATGCCATTTCCTTGATTCCTTTGGTGGTAAAACTTGAAGATGCACGAAAACTGCACCAACATGGTCACCGCCAGGGCTTTCTCTATCGCCTCCAGGTGAGGGGTTCCTGCAGAGATGAGAAAAGAAATTTTAAATAGTTTAAAAAAGGAAAAATAAATCAGTTTAATAAACCGTCATCTCCTGACTGCTCTGTAAGGAAGGTTCTTCTGATGCATAGGTTTCCCTGTATACGGTGGGCCCGTGTATCATTGTTTTTGCTCCTTGTTGTTTGTATGTACTAAGGACACATTCAACAAACCACAATGGGGGGTGTGATGTGGCTACACAGTTTGCACCAGTTCCAACCCAATTGAGTCTATGGCACCCCATTGCATGGTGCGTGCCAGCGCAGCCGCACACATACATAGACACATGTTTGATATTTGAGCGATGGGCTGTAATCTTTCATTGAGAGGTGAGGGGTGGGGAGCGCTCACTTCTCCACCCGGGCCCTGCGATCACCCGCCGGGATCTGGTCGACGCATGAACACGGCCGTGTGAAGGTAGACCTCAGGGTGTGTGGCACACGTGGCGTTTGAACCCGTTTTTACGCGTCCGATAAAAAGTTGCATCAATTTTTGTTTACAGATTTTTTGTGGTTTCCAATGATCTAATAGGATAATTGGAAAAATTGGTGTTGAGACACATTAAGAAATGTGTGTTTTTGTTTGTGATGTTAGTTTGTGATTTTTTTTTTTCAATGTTTTTGCAACTTTTAGGCAGCGGTTTGAAAGTCAGTGTGTACTTTGATTTGCACCTAAAAATCTCTAATTTGCTGAAAAGCCGTAATGCAAGCAATAAGATGAGCCTTATTGAAATGGCCTTGGACTGGTCGTTGGCTGCGCTCCCCCGCGTCTCCTCCCCATGAACTGTGCACATGGTGAATGCATGGTGCATGGTGCAGATATGACTATGGTTGCATTGGTGAGATATGACTATGAGTGCATTGGTGAGATACTATGGCATTTGTGATACATGGTGCATTGGTGAAGCATGTCATGGACTATAATGGTGACTTGGTGAAGGATATGGACTGATGGTCATTGGGAGATATGACATTGTGCAATTGTGAGATATGACTATGGTGCATTGGAATGACATCGGCGATGTGAGTGACTATAGGTGATTAAACTATGGTGCATTGTGAGAATGAACTATAGTGTCATTTGTAGATATGACTAGGTGCATTTGTGAGAATGACCCTGATATGATGTGTTTATTTTAATACTGTCTACTGCATATACTTTATATGTTTTTATCTATATACTCTCGCATTGGAGGATTAGAATTATGGGCTATTATAGGCCTAACTGCTGAGGTCTTAGGATTTGCCCTATTTTTCGCATGAGACACAACACAGAAAACATATATACTTGGCAATGGGCGCAAAAAGATTGATTACAAGCCCCTATCAAGCAGTGTATGCCACATCACAGAACCAGTACTGTCTTGGATCCTCCCTAATCATCAGGTTCTCGCAGATCCCCACCCATCGTATCCATGGCTCCTGTACCTCTTTTCATGCCCCGCTCCCAGTGATGGACTGTGCCATCTTGACAAATGTATTCCGCCCCCTGGTGGCTCTCAGCGTCGGTGGTCCATCAGCAGCTTTGCGGTGCAGCTGTACGTGTTTTCTGGACTTCTGCTTGACCTGTTTTGGAATTGAAAATCATCGGTTTCACAAACATCTCAAGATCCGTTCTTATTTTTCCGACACCATTTTCAACTGTGATTGGTCGGGTAATATTCCCGGATATGTGACACTAGTATCACGTCGGGGGGTAATCATGGAATAAACATGGTGGCGTCTGTACAAATCACCAACACCGGCCTCCAACAGATAACCTCCACAGAGAGTTACATGTAGTAAGAAGGTAAAAACCAAGTGACATGAGAAAAGTTCATCATATCCACATAGAAGATTACTCACAGTGTAGAGTAGGTAAGTTTCGTATAAAGTGTATAGCTTCCTTCTCAATTCGTTTTTAAGTCTACTCTTCACGCCAGGGTGCAGGGAAGGGGAGGGGAGTCAGGAAGGGTTATTTAATTTTTTTATTTTGTAGGTTTTTCTTCGAGGCTATATTATTCTATAGTCTTATATCACTGTATTAATCTGGCGTAACATAGAACTACTGCTAGGGGTAACCACCGCGCAAAGAGTCATGACTGAGACTCATTCCCTGCTTGTCTATATGCTGAGACTTTTATGCATTTTGGGATTTTTAAACAAAAAATCCCAGACTGAAAAATAGACCATAGTCCAGGTTTCATCTTCTGACCTTCATCACTGATGAGAACGTTCTCTGCCACCTTGGTATTTGTTATCTATCGTTCCATTCGACAGGATTGTGGATTTCCGAACATCACTAGGGAATCCTGGAAATCGACTCACTGGCACACGAGAATGAGTGTGATCAGAAGTTTCCTTGTAGAGTCTTGGTGAAAAACCCTGCTAGAGTTACGGCTTCTGCACCGACCCCATTCAAGATTGAGATATCCGCGATAAAACGTCTCTAGTGTGACGAGCAGGTATACTCCCCCGAGTCATCATCCTGGGTCATCGTTGCTGACTGAAATATTACAGGATCGCAATAAACCATGACACATATACATACCTAATAGTGGGCACCACCCTGATAGCTCCTTCATGTACTACAAGGCCTTTCGCCCTTAAGGGGTTTTCCACTAATAAGTTAGGTCATGTCCAAAGGATAGGGATAATTGTCGGATCGGTGGGTCTCTACGTGATGAGACCCCCACAGATCACAAGAACTAGGGGTCTGTAGCTCGGTCCCAGGTCCTCGTTCACTCTGGAGATAATGGAGCGACGGCTGCGCATGACCGTTCCATTAATCTTATGGAGTCACGGAAATTGCGAAAGCACCGCGCTCGACGATCTTGGCATTGTCTCTGTCCTCGCGCACTTGTCTCTATCTCTGTACTCACGCGCCTCATGTCTCTGGCTCCAGCGCCTCACGTGTCCTGGCCTTGCGCATGTCTCTAGTTGTCCTCTGTCCGCATCTAAATATCTGAAGACCTTTATCCCGCCCTGTACACAACAAAGGCCGCGGATAATTCAATGCGTCGGTGCAACCACATTCACTAAGATCATGCCCGGAAATCATGAATTCCTTGCATGGCCCCACAGAGTTCACCAACTTTTTTGTTGGCGCACCTTAAACATGGGCGGGTTGCATAAGCACTGAGCATGATAAATCTGGCACAGAGCCAACTGAATCACCGGAGCGCCCTCCGTGATGGTCGCATGGAGAACTAGTGCAGCTGCACCACCAAAACGGGCGCAAATATCAAGAATGTGCAAAGTCCGTCATAAAACTGGCACAGGCCCTTGGTAAATGTGCCCCAAGATTCTATTCAGATTCTGTATTGGGAAGATTAGTCCTGAGTATGGAGCAAGAATGAGGACACACACACGTCCGTCATCATTTACCTTTAGGAGACAACATCCTGATTCCTCCACTCATGGTTAGTCTTTATAATCTTCCACTGAAAATAGGAGGTAAGGGTCACCATGATCTAAATTGTTCAAAAAGAATGTCATAGATTCTTAAACATAATGATAAAGGAATGTTTTGTCTGGTGGTTACAATGATGTCACCTCCTTTTACCTTCCTCTCTGACCAGAAGAATTGAAGCGCATGGATGATACAGGTGACGGATCCATCCCGGAGCCAAGATAGAAGAACACATCCATTACCGCTACACGTTTTAGCAAAAAAGATGATATTTGATATGCATGCATTGATTATGAGTCATTTATTTAAACCAGTTCCCCCTTTTAGTTAAATCTAACTAACTGATTCTAGTCCTCCGTAGTAACGAGACATTTCCCGTTAGTACTATAAAACGCTGTTTACCTTCTGCAGTCTTCCTCGAGCTCCTCCGCCACTTTCCTCTCATTGGATCTTGTCGCATCCTGCAGGGTCACTTCCTCCCCATAGACCATCCTGGTAGTGTTCCCTTAATAAGGTCCATTCCCGTTCCCCCAGTCCTTGTCCTCTAGTTTGCCCTTGGGATCTCCTATATTATCTCATTCCACCTCAGTTTCGTGTAACTGCTTTGGAACTTCTGAATCCCGTCTTCTCAAGATTCTCTAGAGCGTAGACCAGGCGTCCCTAGCAGCCTTCGTCTCCAACGATGAGCCCCTTAGATCGTTACATCCCCCCCCCCCCTCCGACCCACACGTGGCCCTTCCCCAAGATTACCCTTCATAGATCAACGATACCATGTAACGAGTGACCCCTATTGTAAAATACAAGTGGAAATCTCTATAGTGATTACAGTAACACGAGAAATAGACACGATGATGAACGTGATGTGAAGGATACTGAACCACATTGGAGATAAATGAATAATGTTTCTTACCTTATGACATACAGAGGACGCCACTACGTGTGTTTATTATTTTCTTCCGCTAACAGGGTTAGAACTTTTTTTCCAAGCTTAGTGACAGATAATAACGATCAGTGACCAAGACTGTACCCTTTCCATCTCTGGAAGGCCCAGAATTCTCAGAGTTTTCTTCCTTTCAGTCTGGAGAAAACTAGTGATAAGTTTAAGGTGACATTTTCTATATTCTCTGATGTTCCGGGGGGGAAAGTGCAGATTCAGCATTAGTTAGATAATACACTAATCTGTCACGTACGACTCACAGATAAGAGAACTTCAGCAACTCAGTGACTTACATGGGTTTCGTCATTGCGGATCTTGGCCCCTTCAAATAACATTTCCCCCCCCCCCGCCCATCCGGGAGGAACGGCAGAATCAGGACCGAAGTGTCGCTTAGGTGTGCGCTTGAGTACTGTAAACTTATTGTACAAATATGCAGAGCAACATCACGATTATTCTATGTATGGTCAGCTTCTCCTTATATCTATAGCAGGAGGTCACAGACTTTCTGTCTATTCTTTTCGATTCGAATTTTAAAAACCCATGCAGTTCCTTAGAGATAATGGGGGTCATTACTTACGCCGTCCTGTCGCGATCCACGCGACGCTTCTCTGTCGAGATTCGGGTCTTCCGGTCATGCGCCCGTGTTCCACCAGGTGTCGCTGCGTCACCCGAGTTTCACCAACCTATTCCCGGGTGCAGTGAGTGTTGATTTGCGACACAATTAGTTTTTAAATTCCCAGTTTTGTTCCGAATCCGTCGGTTTTCCGACGGCCACGCCCCCCGATTTCTGCCGTGTGTGAGAAGCCGCGCAATGCGCCAAAATCGATCGCGTGTCTGCCAAAATCCGCGGAATTCGGCGCAAAGCAAAAAAAAATTGGGAAACCCAACGAAAGTGCGGCCGGGGAGCCCAAATTCGGACTTGCTTCCACGTTTGGTTTTTAATTATGAAAGTGCAGATTTTTCATAAAATTTAGTGCATTTTTTTCAGTTAGGAAAATGAAATCAGTAAACAAGTTGTAATTTCCTCCAAACCTGCCCAATTACAGCTTAAGATTACGGGCTGAACAAGTTGACAATACCAGAGACCCTGCTCGGTAAACGTCGTGTGAGCCTAAGAAGCAACGATGACATTGGAATTGGAAGGTGTGCGGGTAAGTAGGTCATTTCCTCCCATACTGTTTTTACCCTTTACCCACCAGATCCCATGTGTTTTTTCTGAATTGCTAGAAAACCCTTAAATTGGAGACCTCATATCTAGACCAGATCACTACTAGAACCATTCTGTCTGTTGTGTGAAAACAGGTGAGTAAAGAAAATACGAAAAATTCCTTAGAGGTGTAAAAAACTATTCACACAGGACATATTTCTTCATATATGATGCTGGATGTGATAAATGATAACGTTATTGAACAAATAAACATGTGCACATAGTGACAGAGGAAAAAACGATTCAACTAGAACCTCCACACCAACAAAACAATTGTTTCTTAGTCCCCTCCAGACATGAATCAAGAACAATACATATCTGATCACATGAAGCACGCCTCTGGTGGAGGTGGGAGAAGCTATATGTCCTTGAAGACGCGCTGATGACGTGATCAAATATATGCTGGGGTGCAGTTTGCCAAATGTTGGAAAGAGGCAAAAAGACCTCAGGATGATGTCCCCTGGTACATTGACATTATTTGCTGATGCGATGAAAGAATGAGTAGCTGCTGGTTGAGCCTGAGGAGTGCCACACTGCCGGACCCTGTAAATTTTGGACTGCATGTAAGCAGGTTATAAAGTTGATTCATGAGGATGAAACAATTTTAGCATTTATCGCTAAAAGAAGTTGGGTGTCAAGTTTTTGTGAATATGGCTCTATGGGAATCTGTCCACTGTTTGAGGCTCATTATTTAGGTTTGCACTGCTCATTTTGCAGACCTTTTTGGGGATACATGGTTTGCAAGGTATTTAACATGTACGGGTAGTTGTGTTGCAAGGATCACTGATTGGCATCGCTGTGCTGGCTTTCACGGGACATAACTTTCAAATTGTGTTGCAAGGCCCCGCATTACATGCGTCCACTAAAAAGATGGTGGAAGTTCTGTCGGACCCTGAGCGGGGAAGCGACACCATCGGGCGCAACGATCTTAGTGCCCCCCCACACAGTGCCATTATTAAACGACATGACCTTACATGCACCAGGAAGAAGAAGGTTGACAACCCAGGGAGACCTGAGCGGGGAAGTGACACATGCAGGATATCTGGGGCACAATCTTTTAGTGACTCCCCGGCACATCGCATATACCGGACCAATCAACTACATGCACCAGGAAAAGAAGGGTGAACTCTGGGGACCTGATCGGAAGCGACACATGCAGGAATTATCGGGCGCAGGATCTTAGTGACTCCTGCACAGCGCATTATACCGGACAATGCACTTACATGCGTCCAGGAAGAGAAGGTGAACTCCGGGGACCCTGGCGGGGAAGTGACACATCAGGATATCAGGTGCACGATCTTAGTGACCCGCACACGTATACAACCGACAAGCACTTACATACCAGGAAACAAGAGTGAACTCCGGGGGACCTGAGCAGGCAGCGACACATGCAGGATATCATCGGGCGCACAGTTTAGTGACTCCTCCCCGCACAGCGCATTATACACCACAATCACTACAATGCACATGAAGAAGAAGGTGAACTCGGGCGGGGACTGACAGGGAATCGACACTCAGGATATCGGGCACAGATCTTATGACTCCCCGCAAGTTGCATTTACACGTGACAATGATTACATGCACCAGAAGAAGAACGGTGAAACTCCGGGAGCCTGAGTGGTGAAGTGACACATGCAGCGATATCGGACGCACGATCTTTAGTGACTCCCGCACAGCACATTATACACGGAATGCACTTACAATGACCAGGTGAAGAGAGAAGGTGAAAGGCCGGCGGTGACACTGAGCGGCGGGGAAGCGACACATCAGGATAACGGTGGCACAATTAGTGAGCTCCTGCACAGCGCATTATACACGGACAATGCACGTTACATTCACCAGGAAGAAGAAAGTGAACTCTGGGACCTGAGCGGGAGCGACACATGCAGGGAATATTCGGTGCGATTCTTAGGACTCCCCCCACAGAAGGGCGCATTATTAAAGGGACAATGCACTTACAGCACCAGGGAAGAGAAGTGAACCCAGGGACCTGAAGCGGGGAGAAGGACACATGCAGGATATTCGGGGCACAGTCTTAGTGACCTCCCGCACAGCTCATTATACACGTACAATGCACCTAGCATGCACCATGAAGAAGAAGGTGAACTCCGGGACCTGAGTGTGGAAATGGTGACAGCATGCAGGATATCGGACGCACGATCTTGTGACCTCCCCGCACAGACACATTATACACAGGTACAATGCACTTACATGTCACCAGGAAGAAGAAGGTGAACTCCGGGGACCTGAGCGGGGAACACACATGCGGATAGTCGGGGGCGCCCAACGATAATCTAGTGACTCCCTGCAACAGCGCTATTACACGACAATGCACTTACATGCACCAGGAAGAAGAAGGTGTAACTCCGGGGACCTGAAGTCGGGGAGGCGACACATTGCAGGATGATCGGTCAGGATTTATGACTCCCCGCACACCGCATTAACACCGCAATGAGCCGTCATGCACCATGGCAAGAAGAAGGTGAACTCCGGGACCGAGCGGGGGAGCGACACATGCCAGGATATTCGGCGCACCAATCTTAGTGACCTCCCTGCACGGCATTATACACTGAGCAATGCCACTTACATGCACCAGGAATAAGAAGGTGAACTCTGGGACCTGAGGCGGGAAGCGACCATGCAGGATATGGGCGCAGGAGGACTTAGTGACTCCCCGCACCGCGGCATAAAAAGGACACTGCACTTTACACTCACCAGAAAAGAAGGTGAACTCCGGGGACCTGAGCAGGCAGCGAACACAAGGACAGGATTCGGTGCGCCACAATCTTAGTGACCTCCCCGCCACAGCGCTATAAAGCTACATTGCACTTATCTCATTGCACCAGGAAGAAGAAGGTGAAACTCCGTGACCCTGAGGGGGAAGCGCCAACATGCAGGATAGCGGGCACATGATGTAGTGACTCCCCGCATCAGCGCAATTATACAACGTGAACAATGCACTTACATGCACGCAGGAAGAAGAAGGTTGAACTCTCCGGGTACCTGAGTGGGGAAGCGACAACATGCAGATATCGGGCGCACGATCTAGTGACCCACCCACACACGCATTATACAGGAACAATGCACTTACATGCCACAGAAGTAAGAAGGTGAATCCGGAGACCCTGACAGGGAAGCGGACAATGCAGAATATCGGCTCAGGATCTTAGTGACGCCCGCCACAGCGGCATTATACAACGGCACATGCACTTACATGCTACCAGAAGAAAAGGTGAACTCCGGGACTGAGCGGGGGGAAGAGAACACTGCAGGGAGTACGTGCGCACGATCTTAGTGACCCCGCCCACACAGTGCATTAATCGACGGACATGCACTTACATGCACCGTGTAAGAATAAGGTGACCGGGGACCTGAGCGTGGGAAGTGAAGTAGTGCACTGCAGAGAATACGGGTTCAGGATCGTTAGTGACTCCCTAGCCACAGCGAATTAACACGGACAATGCCTTACATGTAGCACCAGGAAGAGAAAGAAGTTGAATCTCCAGGGACCTGAGCGGGGAAGTCGACCACATGCAGGATATGGGCGACAGGAATCTGTGGACTCCCCGCGACAGCGCATACTACACGAGAGCAACTGACTGCACTTACATGCACCCAGGAAAAGAAGTGAACTCCGGGGACCTGAGCAGAAGTGACACATGCAGGATACTCGGGCACCGTATCTAGTGATCCCAAGCACAGTGCAATTAGTCCACGGACAATGGCACTTACATGCACCGAAGAAGTAAGGTGAACTCGGGAACTGAGCGGGGGAAGCGGACACAGCAGGATTCTCGCCGCAGGATCTTATGCTCTCCCGACACAGCCATTCATCACGGACAATGCACTTACATGCAACAGGAAGAAAGGTGAACATCCGGGACCTGAGCGGGATCAGTGACACACTGCAGGATAATTTGGGCGCAAGATATTAGTGACTCCACGCTGTCAGGTCTTAGGGATGTTGGATCCACTGGACCACTGCAACATGACTACAGCCCACTACCTGGAACCGAAGATCTAAGTGGTACCCGGTTTGACCAAGCCGCCGCAGAGCGGGTTATGACAGGCGCTCAGGTGGTCCACACCAGGCGTTCCTTAGGTGTGATACTTCGCTGCAGTGGCGGCCAAGTTTGAGGTAGGCAGAAACAGCATCCAGTCGGAGGTCAAGTCCGCACAGGGTCAGGGCAGGCGGCGGAGAGCAGAATGCAACGTCGGGAGTCCATTCCGGGGTCAGCAAACGAGAGGTCCAAGCAGAAGGTACAGGACAGCAACAGACAGCAACACACGGAGGAACACTGGTAATACACGGGAACACGGAGGAGGTCATGTAACACAGGAAACATGAAGGAAGTCAGGTACGCAGGAGACGACATGGCAACGCAGGAGACACTGGAACGCAGGCAAATCGCAACAGAAGCTTCTTAAGGCTGGTGAGGCACACAAGATCTGCAAGGGTTAGTATGGGAGAGGCAGATATAAAATGAGCTCATGGAAATGACACATCGTCAATCAATGACGCGCTGAGACCCTTTAAAATTCTTTAGAAAGTTGCCGCGCACGTCGCCCGAGGCCAAGGTCCACGTGCTTCATGAGCGAGGCCGGGCCTCGATGCGGGAGAGGTGAGGACACGCTGGCGCGGTGGCCTGCGGGGCGAGAGTCACGGTGAGCTCCGCGCCCACATGACACCTGTAACAGTGCATTATACAGGGACAAGCCACTTATATGCACCGAGGAAGAAGAAGGATGAACACGTCTCCGGGAACACTGAGCGGGGAGCGAACATCAGATATCGGCGATGATCTTAGGACTCCCCGCCACAGCGCATAACACGGACAATGCACGTACAATGCACCAGGAATAAGAAGGTTGAACTCCTGGACCTGTTAGCGGGGAAGCGACAATGCAGGATCGGGCGCGCATGATCTTAGAGACTCCCCAGCACAGGCACATTATACACAGACTATGAACCCTTACTGCACGCAAGGAAGAAGAAGGTGAAACTCCAGTGGACCTCGAGCGGAGAGACGAAACCATTCAGGATACGGGCGGCAGGATCTTAGTGACTCCGCCACAGCACATTATAACCATCCGTAACAATTGCAGTTACATGCACCTAGGAAGAGAAGGGAACTACCGGGACCAGTGGGGAAGCGGACACATCTGCAGATATCGGGCGCAGGTCGTGTGATCCCCGCACATGCGCCATTATACCGGACAATGCATTCACATGCACCAGGAAGAAGAAGGTGAACTCCAGTGACCTGAGCGGGGAGATAGGGGAAACCGACATTATGCGAGGATATCGGGGCGCAGATCCCTTTAGTGACTCCCCGCACGTCGCGCATTATACACGGCCAATGCACTTACATTATGCACAGGAAGAAGAAGGTGAACTCCGGGGTACCTGAGGGGTGGAAGACCACCAATGCAGGATATGGGTGCAGGATCTTAGTGATCTATCCCAGCACAGTCGCATTACAGCGGACAGTGCTTACTATGCAACCAGTGAATAAGAAGTGAACTCCCGTGGACTTGGAGTCGGGGAATCGACACATTCAGGTAATCCTGGGCGTCAGTGATCTTAGTGACTCCCCGCACAGGCACTTATACACTGGACAATGCACTTACATTTGCACAAAGCAGTAGCTAAGAAGGTGAACTCCGGTGGACATCGGAGCGGGAAGTGACACACTGCAGTATATTGGGCGCACATCTTTGGACTCCACGCTGTCAGGCTTACGGTATGTGGTCCACTGGCCATGCAACGATGATCAAGCCACTACCTGGGAAGGAAGTCTAAAGTGGGTACCCGGTGGTTTCACCAGAGTCCGCCGCAGAGCGGGTTAGACAGGCTGCAGCGTCGTGGTAACCCACCAGGTCGTTTTCCTAGGTGTTGACTATGTCTGCAGTGCGTGCCCAAGTTGAGGTACAGAAAGCAGCAGTCAGTGCCGAGGTCAACAGTCAGCACAGGTCAAGGTGGGCAAGGCGTGCGAGTGCAAACGTCGAGTCCATTCCGGGTCAGCAACAATGGAGGTCCAAGAGAAGGGTACAGGAACTAAACACACACGACAGAGCAACACGGATGAGGAACACTGGTACACGGTGAACACGTGAGGAGGTCAGGTACACACAGGAACAGAAAGGAAGTAGTACCAGGAGACACTGTAACGCAGAGACACTGGAACGTCAGGACAAATCGCAACAGCAGAGCTTTCTCTAAGGCTGTGAGGACAAAGATCTGCAGGTTAGATGGGAGAGGCAGATTAAAAAAAAAATAAGCTCTGGGAAATTACCAGCGTCAATCAATGACGCCGCTGACCCTTTAAATTCTCTTAGAAGTGCCGCATGGCTTGCCCTAAGGCACAGGTCCACGTGCTCATGGAGCGAGGCCGGACGGGCGGGGAGGAGTTTAGGAAACGCTGGCCGCGGTGCCTGCGGAGGAGAGGCACGGGTAGCCCGCGACCACATTGACACCCTGTACACGTCTCATTATACATTGGACAATTTGCACTTTTTTTTTTTGTTTACTATAATGCACCAGGAAGAAGAGTGAACTCCGTGGCCTGAGCGGGAATCGACAAATGCAGGTATATAAGGGTGCGGTCTTAGTGACTCCCGACAACAGCGATTCCCACGGACAATGCATTACACTAACCAGAAGAAGAAGGTGAACTCCTGGGGAACTGAGCGGGGAAGCGACACATGCAGGATATCGGGCGTCAGGATCTTAGTATCCCCCGCACAGCACATATACACGGAAATGCAACTTACATGCTCACAGAGGAGAGAGAGAAGGTGACTACGGGGACCTGACGGGAAGTGACACATGCACAGGATATTGGGCGCACGATCTAGTGACTCCACGCTGTCAGGTTAACGGATGTTGATCACTGGACCACTGCAGACGATACTCAACGCCATACCTGGGAACCGGAGTCCTAACGTGGACCCAGAGTTGTTCCCAGTAGCCCGCCGCAGGGGGTTAGAACAGGGCTGAGACGTGGGTTACCCACCAAGGTCGTTTCCTTAGGTGTGACTTGTCTGCAGTGGGGCGGCCAAGGTAGTGAGGTACAGAACCAGCAGTCTAAGCTCGAGGTCTCACAGTTCCAGGTCAGGGGTCAGGGCCAGGCTGGCAGAGAGTGCAACTCGGAGTCCATTCCGGGGTCAGCAACAGTAGGTCCAAGCAGAAGGGTACAGGAACACACACACACGACGCAACAAGCTGAGGAACACTGTACACACCTGAACACGGCAGGAGTCAGGTATACACAGGAACATGAGGAAGTCAGGTACGAGAGACACTGGAACGCAGGAAGACAACTGAACGAGGTCAAATCGCAACAGAGCTTTCTCTAGGCTGTGAGGCACAAAGATCGCCAGGGTTGATGGAGAGGCATGATATAAATAGCCTCATGGTAATTGACAGCGTCAATCAATGCGCTTTGACCCTTTAATTTCTTAGAAGTGCCGCGGCGCCCAAGGCAAAGGTCCACGGCTCATGGAGCGAGGCCGGGACTCGGAGCGGGAGAGGGGTGAGAACCTGGCGCGCGGACTCGGGGAGCGAAGGCACGGTGAGCCCGCCGACCCAGACACCTGACAGTGCATTATACAGACAAGTGCACTATTGCCCAGGAAGAGAAAGGTGAACTCCGGGACACTGAGCGGGAACGAGCATCCCGATCACATGCAGGATATTCTGGGAGCGCGATGATCTTAGAGCTCCCCGCCAGGGACGCATTATACCAAGGCAATGCACTACATGTCACCAGGAAGAAGAAGTGAACCCTGGGAACCCCCTTGAGCGGGAACGACAATGCAGGATCGCGTGGGAGCATGATCTTAGAGACTCCCCGCCAGCAGCACATTATCACGATCAATGCACTTACATGCACAGGAAGAAGAACGGTGAACTCCAGGGACTACGTGGAATAGCGGACAATGAAGATATTCGGGCGCGGATCTTAGGACTCCTCCCCACAGCCATTATAACCGACAATGCAGTTACACATGCACCAGGAAGAAGAAGGTTAACTCCGGTGGACCTGGAGTGCGTGGGAAGCGACGACATGCAGGAAATATCGGCGACAGGCATCTTAGTGACTCCCCGCCACGACATTCATACAAGCGAAACATGCACTTACATGCACCAGGAAGAAGAAGGTGAACTTCCAGGGACCTGAGGGAGGCGGAGGAAGCGACAATGCAGGATATCGGGGCGCGAGTATCTTAGTGACTCCCCGCACAGCGCATTATACACGGACAATGCACTTACATGCACCAGGAAGAAGAAGGTGAACTCCAGGGACTGAGACGGGAAGAGACACATGCAGAGATATCGGGGGGCGCAGGATATAGACTCCCGCGTATATTAAGTGAATTATTAACGGACAATTGCACTTTCTGGAAAATCGCAGGCTGGTAAATAAATGAACCCCAATGACTGCCTCCTAATATACAAGCTATTTTACCCCTATGGATACGCTAGAGTAGAGTCTAGGTATAAGAAGCAGTGGTATCTATCTGTAACACTATGAGAAGGGGGGGGGGGGGGTGACAGTAGACTCTAACAAATAACCTTATGTGTGACACTACAGACTTCCTGACACATACAGTTGTATACACACACTATACAGGACTGGGGTGCGGTGGCTGCTATATGTATAGATTAGTACAGGGAACGTTGCACCCTCTGACTGCCGCCTCCCCTCTATATTCTCCTCCCCCATAGCTAAACGGCAAGAAACTCTCACCGCCCCAGAATTACCCTAGGTGGAGGCTGCCCCGGTACTAGAATACTGACCTGAGTGACACAGAACCAGAGGAAGGTTCTGATACCGTCCAGACCAGCGTGTCTGTATAATCCTCTCCGTTACGGGAACAGACTGACATTTCATGGAATCTGAATTCCAAACATCCTGGTAGAGCACTTTCACTTTCAGTTTGTAGGGATTAACTCTTTCCCTTACAAGTCTCTTCTCTTCTCTGTCCATCAGCTGAAAGTAAGAGTCCATGCACCTGCAGTAAATAAATAAAATTCTAAGTTTTATTGGAATCTACCCTGATTCCCCTAAAATAACACCTAGTACAATTTTGCTCCGGCTTAGAAATATAAGGCCTCCCCTGAAACTAAGACCTAGCGGCCGTCATTGCAGCAGCTCTCCCCGTGCCATACATTAGTATTAGGAAATCTTTTAGATGCTGCAGAAGGTTGTGACATGGGGAAGAATTCATGGAAGTAAATCACTTTACTGACTTTCCCCTGGCAGGCCGTCATAAATGTACCCTTGTTTTCATGAAAACCTCTGCTCACGTCGTCAAGATATAATTTATTCGTAAATGTTTATTTTAAATAAAATAGTTAATCAGAAATATATAACCAATACCAAGCGGGGGGGGACCTCATACTTAATTCCTTTAAAGTAAAAACAGGAAAAAACACAATTCTCTCCCCCTAGTTCGCCTTGTTGCTCCATTGTTTAACATTTCTTGGAGCAATCGGTATCGCAAAATACACGTATGGTCCCCTACTTAAAACACCACGCTTAGCACATACGACCCCTGTTACAAAGGCGGCCCTCTGGATGTTGTAATTCCATGGTACATTAGTCCTAGACTACATAATCAGCTATAACATTTCACAGCGTCTGTAATGGGAAGGCTTCATTGTTACTTGGTTTTTGTTCTGTATGACAACCCAACATTATTAACATCCAGTTTTATAAAAGAGACCAAAAAATGTGTCTGGATCTCCATTATAGAAATATCAGTTTCTGACTTACATACAAATCAAATTAGAAACAACCTGCGAGAAACCCTCACTCTGTATGTAACCCGGGGACTGCCTTGTAGTGATATTGCCTTGGAATCCATTGTAATCATGAGACCAAGACTTAGCCGGCTTATAAAATCCCCTCTCCCCCGCCCTGCCCCCTTGTATTTGTGGTGTTCTCTATATTTTCAGAATTTTTGTGCTTAATTCTTTGGCCACTTGTTATATTCTGCCGCTTGTTGTGTTTTTAGACATGCTCGTGGGTCAGCAACTGAGCAGGCGATCGGCCGGGGTCGTGCCCCCGACAGTGGCTGGGGTCATCCAACACAAGAGGAATGGAAACCCCTGTTAAAACCACACGTGAGGACATGTTAGTAGACCAGCAGTGTGCAGTAAATATCGCAGCTGCTGGTTCTAGGATCTGTGTAAGAGTCGGAACATGTGGGAAGAAAGGCAGTGTCCCGCTACCACATTGCTGGTTCTGTAACCCGAGGAGCACAAGTAATGGAAGGAAAGCACAAGGCGATCGTATATATTTAGAGGACATGCAGCAGATGACCGGAGGGCTGCATGCACATTCCAATACCTATATATAGCACCGCCGCCGCCATGTACTGTGGTGCGGGGAAGGTCCCAGCCATAAATTGTAACTACAGAAGAAGGACTAATTTTTGGGACAAGGGGTGAAAAAGGCCTAACACTGTCACATAGATAAACATCCCAGAGGAGCGCACACGACCAGTCAACAGATATGCAATAGTCTAATATCCTGGCCACAACCATGATCTGGAAATACACAGCCAGTATCACGGCACCCGTAGAGGTCTATTACCCCCTGATCATTTGCATAGGCCCCTTCAGACACTAGGGAGCTCACAAAACGACCAAGGTGTCTCCAGCAGATAGTAAATATGTGATTGTATCTATCGGACTGCCTTTGTTATTGCTGCCAAAATAAAACACAAAATTGAACAAAAAACATGTGTATTTATTCTCTAGTGAAAAAAGATAAAAAACCGGTGCAGCCTGCCTCGCACTCACACAATAAAACTGAAAAACAATCTAAGAAAACATATCATCATTGTGGACATAGTTTGAACATTGCATATACAGGCAGTCCCCCAGTTGTGAGAGGTTTGTTCTTAAGTTGAGTTGTATGTAAGTCGAAAAGTGTAACTTTATACGTTGTAACCACAGACAACTTTTTTTTGGTCTCTGTGACACATGGATTTCTAAAAATGTTGGATTGTCACTAGAATCAATACCATAAAATCTTAATTACAGACCCTGGATCACTGTTATAGCTGATTATTGTAGCCTAGACTAAGTACAGTAACTTACCAATATCCAGAGCTCCGTTTGTAAAACTGGGGTCGATTAATACAAGTGTTTCTACATCCTGTACCGGTAACTTTGTGATTATGATCACATTATAGTTATCGATCACATTTCATGAGTGAATTATAAAGAGGAGGAAATAAATCCACAGAATATACAAATCAATTGTCCTTATATTCACCAAAAAGTTTTAAACTCGTTGCGGTGTCCGCTCATGTTGTGTAGCAGCTGAGTGTTTTGTTCCACAGATATGAGTGCGCCCGGGGGCAGTTATTATGGGGGGGTGTTTTTCTCACTTGCACCTGAATTTATGAAGTGTCGTGCCACCAATATTGTGTTTTTCTTTCGACACATCCTCTCGACTTGTTCTTTTTTGTTGTGAAAAGTTTTGCACACATGGGTGTGAGTGCCGTCGTTTCTGCGCTTAATTTTTAGGAACAACGTTTTTGGCGCATGTTTTGGCGCAGCTAAAAGCCAGGTCTACGGATTTCTAAACCCTTTCAGTCCGTGCGCCCAATTCATTAACCCTTCCCCGCCACTAAAACACCACATCCCACTGTAACAATATATAGCACGGGTCCCCAGCTACGCCCTCTGCGCTTACCACATGGCGGCCTTAACTTTGCCCCATGAGGTGGGTTCCATTTTTCTCCTCGGGTATTCGGCCTTAACATGTTTCCTCTTTCCCCAGGGTTGTTAGTATGTTAGTAAGGGTCCGGTTGCTTCTCTCTATGGGTGCCCAGGCTCGGGTGCTCCACCCTACAGATCAGTTCCATCCCTTGGCCTTGTTCACATCAGGAGTGGAAATACAATATTTGCCTGTGTAGCACAAAACGTCTTGTTTTTTACTTGTCTTGTGAGGTTCAACTTCTGGAGCTTTTGTTCTCCCTACGCCGTTGTCCTCCTCTCGACTCGTCGCTTTGCTATCTTTTTACCAGCACTACTCCCGCGCCCGCGAGCCGACGACAGACCTCCTGCTGTCTATTATAACCAAGAAACTGTCATGAGATGGGGGAATACCTCTGATACATCAAAATATTTGTCTTCTTTGGTCTTCCAATCTGAGACCAAAGTTATCCAGACGATGGGATCCAGGGGCAGATCGGAGGGAGAACAAGCGTACACACACACAACAGAAACAACAAGCAAAACCCGGGGGCTTATCCGGCGGGGTAGCAGATCGGAGGTGTACCAAAATCTACTACTTCTTCGTAATCTATAGAATGTGTGATTGTATGAGAGGTTGTATCATCTTTATAATATTTCTAGATCTCAGATTCTGTATTCACCCCCAATGAGGATTGTATGTGGAGGTAGAGGATGATAGACGGACAGTCCCAGAGCAGGATCTAAGGAAAAAATATACTCATTGGAAAAAACAACAAGCGTTTGTTCTCAGGAGGAAGAATAAATGTTAATGTACAAAACATGCAAGACCACCAACCCCTGTCAGGATCGTGGCACTACTTCTCCCAAAGCCGCCTATATAATCAATGCCCATTAATACTGGTCCCAGACCAATCACCAAGACATACCTTAACTAGGAAAATATACCTCTTGAGGAAACCACTCCGGGACATTTATCTCTCATAGGTCCAGGGTCGCTGTGACTGTGTGTAATCTTCTTGTATTTTAATATCTATGGCCTCATCCCTTCTAAATAACTTTCATTTTATGCTAATGAGTCAGGAGGGCTTTGGGGGGTGTTTTACCAAGGACCCTGGTGCTGCAGCTCCCAATTGCAGAGCACTTTGCCCTCCCACGTGAAATGAACATCAGGGTATGGGAGGGAGGGCAGCCTGGGGTAGCAGGGGAGGAGGAGTTAAGTGCTAACGACTTTTTAGGCTACAGCACATGCTTCCGTGGGTGCACACAATGAGGAAATCTCTATTCTCCACCTCTCACGACAACTTGCCCTGGTCCTCTGGTCCGGCCATGGACTCGTGCTTCCAGGTTACATAAGTTTATACTGAGGATCTGTGAAGCCGTTTGTATCCCAGAGCACAGTCGTGTGCACGTCAAGTCAAAAATCTTCTCGTAGGGTGTGACGTGTCGGCTGTGTTTCGTACGCCCCTTTCAATCCTTTCCTGTGTTCTGCCTCCCCACGATGCATTTCCTTGATTCCTTTGGTGGTAAAAACTTTGTGAAGAATGCACGAAACTGCACCAACATGGTCACCACCCGCCAGGGCTTTCCTATCGCCTCCAGGTGGAGGGGTTCCCTGCAGAGATGAGAAAAGAAAATTTAAATAGTTTAAAAAAGGAAAAATAAATCAGTTTAATAAACCTCTTATCTCCTGACTGCTCTGTAAGGAAGGTTCTCTCGATGTATAGGTTCCTGTATACGGGGCCCGTGTATCATGTGTTTTGCTCCTTGTTGTATTGGTATGTACTAAGGACACATTCAACAAACCACAAGGGGGGTGTGATGTGGCTACACAGTTTTGCAACCAGTTCCAACCCCAATTGAGTCTATGGCCACCCAGTTCATGGTGTCGTGCCAGCGCCGCCCGCACACATACTATAGAGTCACATGTTTGATATTTGAGCGATGGGCTGTAGTCTTTCAATGTGAGAGGGGAGGGTGGGGAGCGCTCATTCTCCACCGGGCCCTGCGATCACCCGCCGGGATCTGGTCTGAGCATGAACACGGGCCGTGTGAAGTAGACCTCAGGGTGTGTGGCACACGTGGCGTTTGAACCGTTTTTATTTAGCTGTCCGATAAAAAGTGATCAATTTTTGTAAGTTTTTGTGGTTTCCAATGATCTAATTAGATAATGGAAAAATTGTGTTGAGACACATAAGAAAATGTGTGTTTTTTGTTTATGTGATGTAGTTTGTGCATTTTTTTTTTCAATGTTTTTGCCAACTTTTAGGCAAGGGTTTTGAAGTTCATGGTACTTTGATTTGCACCTAAAAAGTTCTCTAATTTGCTGAAAGCCGTATGCAAGAAATAGATGAGCCTTATTAATGGCACTTGGACTGTCGTTGGCTGCGCTCCCCCGCGGTCTCCTCCCATGAACTGTGCACATGGGAATGCATTGGTGCATTGGTGAGAGTATGACTATGGTGCATTGGTGAGATATGAGTATGAGTGCATTGGTGAGATATATGGCATGGATATACTATGGTGCATTGGTGATTGATTGATTGGGAGACTATCTTGGTGACTTGGTGAAGGATATGACTGATGGTGCATTGGAGATATGACATTGTGCATTGTGAGATATGACTATGGTGCATTGTGGAGTAGAATGGCTGCATTAAATGACTATGGTGATTTGAGAAGCATGTGCATTGGTGAGATGAACTATAGTGTCATTTGTAGATATGACTATGAGTGCCATTTGTGAGATATGACCCTGATAGATTGTGTTTATTTTATACTGTCTTACTGATATACTTTATATTTTTTATCTATATATCTCTCCATTGGAGGATTAGAATTATGGGCTATTATAGGCTAATGCTGAGGTCTTAGGGATTTGCCCTATTTTTGCAGAGACACACTCACCAGAAACATCAATACTTGGCAATGGGCGTCAAAAAAGGATTGGATTACACGCCCCTATCAAAGCAGTGTATGCCACATCACAGCTAACCAGTACTGTCTTGTCCTCCCTAATATCTCTCGCAGATCCCACCCATCGATCTCATGGCTCCGTACTCTTTTCATGCCCCGCTCCCGTGATGGACTGTCCTCTTGACAAATGTATTCCGCCCCTGGTGGATCTCAGCGTCGGTTGTCATCACAGCTTTTGCGGTGCAGCTGTACGTGTTTTCTGGACTTCTGCATTGGACCTGTTTTGGAATTGAAAATCATCGGTCTTCACAACATCTCAAGATCCGTCTTATTTTTCCGCACCCATTTCACTGTGATTGTGTCGGGTAATATTCCCGATATGTGCACTAGTATCACGCGGGGGGTAATCATGGAATAAACATGGGGCGGTCTGTACAATCACCCACACCGGCCTCCAACAGATAACCTGCCACAGAGAGATACTGGATAGTATAGAAAAAGTCCCATGTACATGAGGAAAGTCAAGGTCATATCACAAGAGTTTACACGTACCCCAGTGCAGCGTGGCTAATTATCAAACCATGGATCACGTTCCCTCTCTAATCGTTTTCTATTGTGCTACCTTCAGCGCCCATGCGGTGCAGGGGAGAGGAGCCAGTCGAAAGGGTTTATAATTTTATTTAAATGTGGTTTTTTTTCTTCGAGTATATAACTTTAATATCTTTATTTTTAATCTGCGTAAACATAGAACTACTGCTAGGTGTAACCCGCGCAAAGAGTCATGACTTGAGACTCATTCTCATGCTTGTCTATATGCTGAGACTTTAGCATTTGTGGGAAGTTTTTAAAAAAAAATCCCAACGCAAAACATAACCATAGTCAGGGTTTCATCTCTGACCTTCCTCACTGATGGAGAACGTTCTGCTGCCACTTGGTATTTGTATTTATTAGTTCCCATTCGACAGGATTGGGGATTACCGAACATCGCTAAAGGAATCCTGGAAATCTGACTTCACTGGCACACGAGAATGAGTGGATCAGAAGTTTCCTTGTAGAGTTCTTTGGTGAAAAACCCTGCTGAGAGTTTCGGCTTCTGCACCACCCATTCAAGTGTGAGATATCCAGATAAAACGTCTCTGTGTGGACCGAGCAGGTACTTCCCCCGAGTCATCAGTCCTGGGTCATCGGTCTGCCGATGAAATATTACAGGCAATCGCATATAAACCGATACACATATACATACCTAATAGTGGCACCACCTGATAGCTCCTTCATACTACAAGGCCTTTCGCCCTTAAGGGGTTTTCCCACTAATAAGTTAGGTCATGTCCAAAGGATAGGGATAACTTGTCGGATCGGTGGGGTCTCAGTGATGAGACCCCCACAGAGTCACAAGAACTAGGGGTCTGATACTTCGGTCCCAGGTCCTCGTACTCCTGGAGTAATGGGAGCAGACGGCTGCGCATGACCGTTCCATCTAATCTCATGGAGGTCACGGAAATGACGAGAGCACCCGCGCTCGACGATCTTGGCATTGCTCTGTCCTCGCCACTTGTCTCCTTATCTCTGTTTACGCACGCGCCTGCACTGTCTCTGGCTCCAGCGCCTCACGTTCTGGCCTTGCGCATGTCTCTACTACTGTCCTCTGTCCGCATCTAAATATCTGAGACTGACCTTTATCCCGCCCTGTACACAAAAAGGCCCGTGTATAATTCATGCTCGGTGCAACACATTCACTAAGATCATGCACCGAAATCATGAATCTTGCATGCCCCACACGAGTTCACCAACTTTTTTGTGGCGCACCTTAAACATGGGCGGTTGCATAGCACTTAGCATGATAAATCTGGCACAAGCCAACTGAATCACCGGAGCGCCTGTGATTGGGTCGCATGGAGACTAGTGCAGCGCACCACAAAACGGCGCAAATATCAAGAATGTGCAAAGTCGTCAAAACTGCACAGTGCCCTTGGTAAATGTGCCCACAAGATTCTATTCAGATTCTGTATTGGGAAGATTAGTCCTGATATGGAGCAAAATGAGGACACACACGTCCTTCATCATACCTTTAGGAGACAAACATCCGATTCCTCCACTCATGTTTAGTCTTTAAGAATCTTTCCACTGAAATGAGCAGGTAAGGGTCCAGACTAAATTGTCAAAAATAATGTCGAAGATTCTTAACCATACTGAATAAAGGATGTTTTTCTTGTGGTTACAATGATGTCACATCCTTTTACCTTCCTCTCTGACCAGAAAATGAAGCGCATGGAGATACCAGGTGATGGATCCATCCGGAGCCAGATAGAAGAAACACATCCATTACCGCTACTACGTTTTATCAAAAAAGATGATATTTATATGCATGCATTTGATTATGTAGTCATTTATTTAACCATGTTCCCCCTTTTAGTAAATCTACTAAGCGATTCTAGTCCTCCGTAGTAACGAGACATTTCCCCGTTAGTATATAAAACCTGTTACCTTCTGCAGTCTTCCGTCTGACAGCTCCTCACCGCCACTTTTCCTCTCATTGGATCTTGTCCATCTGCCAGGGTCACTCTTCCTCCCCATAGACCATCCTGTGTAGTGTTCCCTTATAAGGTCCATGCCCAGTCCTCCAGTCCTTGTCCTCTAGTTTGCCCTTGGGATCCTCCTTAATTTCCATTCCACTCAGTTCGTGTAACTGCTTTGGACTTCTGAATCCCGTCTTCTCCAAATTCTCTAGAGCGTAGACCAGGGTCTCAGCAGCCCCATCGTCTGCCAACGATGGCCCCTTAGATTTCCACCTCCCCCCCCTCCTACCCACACAGCCCTTCCCCCCAATAGTTACCCTTCATAGTATCACGATAGACAATGTAACGAGTGTACCGCCTATTGTAAAATTACAATGGAAATCTCATAGTGATACAAGTAACGACGAAACATAGACCGATGATGAAACGTGAGTGAAGGGATACTGAACCACATTGGAGATAAACTGAATCATGTTTTACCTTATGACTACAGAGGACGCCACTAGTGTGTTTTTATTATTTTTCTTCCGCTAACATGGGTTAAACTTTCTTTTCCAAGCTTAGGACAGATAAAAAAGATCGTGACCAGACTGTAACCCTTCCATCTTGGAAGGCCCAGAGATTCTCAGAGTTTTCTTCCTTTCAGTCTGTGAGAAAACTAGTGATAAGTTTAAGGTGACATTTCTATTTTCTCTGATTTCACGGGGGGGAAAGTGCAGATTCAGCATAGTTAGAATTATACACTAATGCTGTCACGTACGAATCACAGATAAGAGAACTTCAGCACTCAGTGACTTTACATGGGTTTCGTCATGCGGATCTTGGCCCCTTCAAATAACTTTCCCCCCCCCCCCCGCCCATCCGGAGGAAGGCAGAATCAGGACCGAAGTGTCGCCTAGGTGCGCTTGAGATACTGTAACTTATTGTACAAATATGCAGAGCAACATCCACGTTATCTATGTTGGTCAGCTTCCCTTATTCTATAGAAGGAGGTCACAGACATTTCTGTCTATTCTTTTCGATTCGATTTTCAAAACCCAGCAGTTCCTTAAGAGATAATGGGGGTCATTTACTACCCGTCCTGTCGCGATCCGCGACGCGTTCTCTGTCGAGCATTCGGGTCTTACGGTCATTGCGCCCGTGTTCCACCAGGTGTCGCTGCGTCACCCGAGTTTCACCAACCATTCCCGGGTGCAGTGAGTGATTGATTTTGCGACACAATTAAGTTTTTAATTCCCAGTTTTTCCGAAATCCGTCGGTTTTCCGACGGCCACGCCCCCCGATTTTCTGCCGATCGATGATACACGCGCCAATGCGCCAAAATCCGATTCGCGTGCTGCCAAAATTCCCGCGAATTCGGCGCAAAGCAAACAAAAAATTGGGAAACCCAACGAAAGTGCGGCCGTGGAGCCCAAATTGACTTGCTTCCACGTTTGGTTTTTAATTATGAAAGGTGCAGAGTTTTCATAAAATTGAGTGCATTTTTTTCAAGTTAGGAAAATGAATCAGTAAACAAGTTGTAATTTCACTCCAAACCGTGCCCAAATTACAGCTTAGATTACGGGCTGAACAAGTTACAATACCAGAGACCTGCTCGGAAACGTCGTGGAGCCTAAGAAGCAACGATGACAACTGGAATTGGAAGCGTGTGCGGGGTAAGTATGGTCATTTCCTCCCATACTGTTTACCCACCCACCAGATCCCATGTTTTTTCTGAATTGCTAAAAACCCTTAAATGTGGAGACCTCATATCTAGACCAGATCACTACTAGAACCATTCTGCTGTTGTGTGAAAACAGTGAGTAAGAAAATACGAAAATTCCTTAGCAGGTGTAAAAACTATTCACACAGGACATATTTTCTTCATATATTATGCTGGATGGAAAATTGAATAACCTTATTGAACAAATAACATGTGCACATAGTGACAGAGGAAAAAACGTGATTCAACTACAACCTCCACACCAACAAACAATTGTTTCTAGTCCCTCCGATCATGAAAACAACAATACATATCTGATCACATGAAGCAGCCTCTGTGGAGGTGGGGAAGTATGAATGCCTTGAAGACACGCTGTATGACGTGATCAAATATATGCATGGGGTGCAGGTTGCCAAATGTTGGAAAGAGGCAAAAGACCTCAGATGATGTCCCGCTGGTCACATGACATTATTGCTGATGCGGAGAAAGAATGGTAGCTGCTGGTTGAGCCTGAGGAGGCCACACTCCTGACTCCTGATAAATTTGGCTGCATGTAAACGCAAGGTTATAAAGTTGATTCATGAGGATGAAACAATTTTCAGCATTTAGCTAAAAGAAGTGGGTGCAAGTTTGTGATATGGCTCTATGGGAATCTGTCCACTGTGTTGAGGCTCATTATTTAGGGTTTGCACTGCTCCAATTTGTCAGACTTTTTGGGGGATTACATGGTTTGCAACAGGTAATTTAACAGGTGTACGGGCTAGTTGTGTTGTCAAGGATCACTATTTGGCATCGCGTGTGCTGGCTTTCACGGGACATAACTTCAAATTGTGTTGCAAGGCCCCGCACTTACATGCGGTCCCTAAAAAGATGGTGGAAGTTCTGTGCGGACCCTGATCGGGGAACGACACCATCGGCGCAACGATCTTAGTGACCCCCCACACAGTGCATTATTAAACGACATTGCACTTACATGCACCAGGAAGAAGAAGGTGAAACCCAGGACATAGCGGGGAGTGACACATCAGGATATCTGGGGCACAATCTTCTAGTGACTCCCCGGCACAGCGCATTATACGGACCAAGCACGTTACATGCACCAGAAAGAAGGGTGAACTCTGGGACCTGACGGGGAAGCGACACATGCAGGAATATCGGCGCAGGATCTTAGTGACTTCCTCCAGGCATTATACCGGACAATGCACTTACATTGCGTCCAGGAAGAAAGAAGGTGAACTCCGGGGACCTGGCGGGGAAGTGACACATCAGGATATCAGGGCACGATCTAGTGACTCCCGCACAGCGTCATTACACCGCAAAGCACTTACATAACCAGGAACAAGAGGTGAACTCCGGGGGACCCTGAGCAGGCAGCGAACACATGCAGGATATCTGGGCCACAGTCTAGTGACTTTCCCCGCACAGCGCATTATACACCACAATCACTTACATGCACAGTGAAAGAAGAAGGTGAACTACGGGGGGGGACCTACAGGGAAGCGACACTTCAGGATATCGGGCAACAGGATTTATGACTCCCCGCAAGCTGCATTCTACAACGTGACAATGCATTAATGCACCAGGAGAAGACGGTGTAACTCCGGGAGCCTGAGTGGTGAGTGGACACATGCAGCGATATCGGACGCACGATCTTTATGACTCCCGCACAGCACATTATACACGGACAATGCACTTACAATGCACCAGATGAAGAAGAAGGTGAAGGAACTCGGCGGTGACTGAGCGGGGGAGCGACCACATGGCGGAGTAATCGGGGCACAATATTAGTGACTCCCTGCAAAGCGCATTATACACGGACAAATGCACTAATGCACCAGGAGAAGAAGGTGAACTCTGGTGACCTGAGCGGGGAGCGACACATGCAGGATATATCTCGGGTGCCAGATTCTTAGTGACTCCCCCCACAGGCGCATTATAAGGGACAATGCACTTACATGCACCAGGGAAGGAAGTGAACTCCAGGACCTAAGCGGGGAGGAGTGACACATGCAGGATATCGGGGGCACAGTCTTAGTGCTCCCCGCACAGCTCATTATACACGTACAATGCACTGACATGCACCAGGAAGAAGAAGGTGAACTCCTGGTGACCTGAGTGTGGAAAGTGGACACATGCAGTATATCGGACGCACCGATCTTGTGACCCTCCCCGCACAGTCACATTATACAACGTACAATGCACTACATCACCAGGAAGAAGAAGGTGAACTCCGGTGGACCCTGAGCGGGAACGTACACATGCAGATACTCGGGGCGCCGCACGATAATCTAGTGACGTCCTGCAACAGCGCTATTACACGTGACAATGACACTTACATGCACCAGGAGAAGAAGGTGAACTCCGGGGACCTAATGCGGGAAGCGACACATGCAAGGATATCGGTCAGGATCTTATGACTCCCCGCACACGCCATTAACACCGCAATGGCCTACATGCACCAGGCAAGAAGAAGGTGAACTCCGGGACCTGGCGGGGAGTGAGCGACACATGCGGATATCGCTGCGCACCAATCTAGTGACTCCTCTGCACCGCGCATTATACACGAGCCAATGCACTTACATGCACCAGGAAGTAAGAGGTGAACTCTGGGGACCTGAGGCGGGAAGCGAACCATGCAGGTATAGGGCGCAGGAGGATCTTAGTGACTCCCCGCACAGCGGCATAATAACACGGACCATGCACTTACACTCACCAGGAAAGAAGGTGACTCCGGGGACCGAGCAGGCAAGCGACACAAGACAGGATATCGTGGCGCCACATATCTTAGTGACTTCGCCCGCCACAGCGATTATAAAGCACATTGCACTTTCTTCATGCACCAGGAGAAGAAGGTGAAACTCGGAGTACCCTGAGAGGGGAAGCGCCAACATGCAGGATCAGCGGGCACAGATTCGTAGTGACTCCCCGCACAGCGCAATTATACACGGAACAATGCACTTACATGCACGCAGGAAGAGAAGGTTGAACTCCGGGTACCTGTAGTGGGGGGAAGCGACAACAGCAGGATGATCGGGCGCACGATCTAGTGACCCACCCACCACAGCCGCATTATACACGGAACAATGCACTTACAGTGCCACAGTGAAGTAACGAAGGTGAATCCGGAGGACCCTGACAGGGGAAGCGACAATGCGAATATCGGGCTCAGGATCTTAGTGACGCCCGCCACAGCGCATTATACACGGAATGCACTTACATGCACCAGAAGAAAAGGTGAACTCCGGGACTGAGCGGGGGAAGACGACATGCAGGAGTATCGTGCGCACGATCTTAGTGACCCCCCCCCACAGTGCATATAAATCGACGGACCATAGCACTTACATGCACAGCGAAGAAAAGGTGACTCCAGGGGACTGATGCGTGGGAAGTGTAGCAAGTCACATGGCAGAGAATACGGTGTGTCAGGATCTTAGTGACTCCCAGCCAGCGCGCATTAGACACGGACAATGCACTTACATGTATGCACCAGGAAGAAGAAGGTGAACTCCAGGGACCTGAGCGGGGAAGTCGGACCACATGCAGGATATCGGGCGCAGGATCTAGTGACTCCCCGCGACATCGCTTATAACAGACAATGCTGCACTTACATGCACCAGGAAGAAGAAGTGAACTCGGGGACCTGAGCAGGGAAGTGACACATGCACGGATCTCGGGCACAGGATCTTAGTGATCCCAACCACGTGCATTATCACGGACAATGCACTTACATGCACCGAAGAAGAAGGTGAACTCTCGGAACTGAGGGGGGAAGCGACACATGCAGGATTCTGCGCCGCAGGATCTTATGACTCTCCGCACAGCCATTATCAACGGACAATGCACTTACATGCACAGGAAGAAGAGGTGAATCCGCGGGACCTGAGCGGGAAGTGACACACCTGCAGGATATTGGGCGCACGATCTTAGTGACTCCACGCTGTCAGGTTCTTAGGGATGTGGATCCACTGGACCATGCAGACGATGACTCAGCCCACTACCTGGGAACCGAAGTCTAAGTGGTACCCCGTTTCACCAAGCCGCCGCAGAGCGGGTTAGACAGGCTCAGCGTGGTACCACCAGGTCGTTCCTTAGGTGTGACGTTCTGCTGCAGTGGCGGCCAAGTTGAGGTAGCAGAACAGCATCAAGCTCGAGGTCACAGTCCGGCACAGGGTCAGGGCAGGCGGCAGAGATGCAACGTCGGAGTCCATTCCGGGGTCAGCAACAGAGGTCCAAGCAGAAGGTACAGGAAACCAGCACACAGACAGCAACAACACGGAGGAACACTGGTAACACGGGAACACGGAGGAGGTCAGTAACACAAGGAACATGAAGGAAGTCAGGGTACGCAGGAGACCACTGGAACGGCAGGAGACCTGGAACGCAGGCAAATCGCAACAGAGCATTCTTAAGGCTGTGAGGCACAAGATCTGCCAGGGTTAGATGGGAGAGGCAGATATAATAGCCTCATGGAAAGACCCACGTCCAATCAATGATCGCGCTGAGACCCTTTAAATTCTTAGAAGTGCCGCGCACCGCCTCGGGCCACAGGTCCACGTGCTCATGGAGCCGAGGCCGGGCTCGAGCGAGGAGAGGTGAGACCGCTGGCGCGGTGCCTGCGGGAGCGAGAGAGGCACGTGTGAGCCGCGACCACATGACACCGTACAGTGCATATACAGTGGACAGTGCACTTATATGTGCACCAGGAAGAAGAAGCTGAACTCCCGGGACATGAGCGGGGAACGACACATGCAGGATATCGGGCGCATGATCTTAGAGACTCCCCGCACAGCGCATTATACATCGGACAATGCACTTACATGCACCAGGAAGAAGAAGGTGAACTCCTGGACCTGAGAGGGGAAGCGACACATGCAGGATCGGGCGCGCATGATCTAGAGACTCCCAGCACAGCACATTATACACAGACATAATGCCTTACATGCACCAGGAAGAAGAAGGTGAACTCCAGGGACCTGAGCGGAGAAGACGACATGCAGGATCGGGCGAAAGGATCTTAGTGACTCCCCGCACAGCACATTATACCACGGAACAATGCAGTTACATGCACCAAGAAGACGAAGGTGAACTACCGGGACCTAGTGGGGAAGCGACACATGCAGGATATCGGGCGCAGGCTCTTAGTGACTCCCCGCACAGCGCATTATACACGGACAATGCACTACATGCACCAGGAAGAAGAAGGTGAACTCCAGGGACCTGAGCGGGGGAAGTCGACATATGCCGATGGTATCTGGGCGCAGTATCTTATTGACTCCCCGCACAGCGCGCATTATACACGGCAATGCACTTACATGCACCAGGAAGAAGAGTGAACTCCGGGGTACCTGAGCGGGGGAAGCACAACAATGCAGGATATAGGGTGCAGGATCTAGTGATCTCCCAGCACATCGCATTATCACGGACATGCACTTACTATGCAAACCAGAAGAAGAAGGTGAACTCACCGGGACTGACCGGGGAAGTCGACACATTAGGTATATCGGGCGCAAGATCTTAGTGACTCCCCGCACAGGCACTTATACACGGACAATGCACTTACATGCACCAGAAGAAGAAGGTGAACTCCGGGACCGAGCGGGAAAGTGACACATGCAGGTATATTGGGCGCACTATCTTAGTGACTCACGCTGTCAGGCTTACGGGATGTGGTCCACTGGACCACTGCAGACGATGATCAAGCCACTACCTGGGACCGGAGTCTAAGTGGTACCCGGTGTTTCACCAGACCGCCGCAGAGCGGGTTAACAGGCTGCATCGTGGTCCACCAGGTCTTCCTTAGGTGTGACTTGTCTGCAGTGGCCGGCCAAGTTGATGTACAGAACAGCAGTCAAGGCTCGAGGTCACAGTCGCCAGGTCACAGGTCAGGGCAGGCGGCGAGATGCAAGTCGGAGTCCATTCCGGGTCAGCAAACGGGTCACGGAGGTCCAAGCAGAAGGGTACAGGAGCAACACACACGACAAGAGCAACACGTGAGGAACACTGGTACACGGGAACACTGAGGAGGTCAGGTAACACAGAACAAAGGAAGTCAGTACCAGGAGCACTGTAACGCAGAGACACTGGAACGCAGGCAAATCGCAACAGAGCTTTTCTAAGGCTTGAGGCAGCAAAGATCTGCCAGGGTTAGATGGGAGAGGCAGATTAAATAGCTCATGGGAAAGACCAGCGTCAATCAACTGAGCGCGCTGACCCTTTAAATTTCTTAGAAGTGCCGCGGCGCCCTAAGGCACAGGTCCACGTGCTCATGGAGCGAGGCCGGTGACGTGGATGCGGGGAGAGTGTTTAGACACGCTCTGCCGGGTGCCTGCGGGACGAGAGGCACGGGTGAGCCCGCGACCCACATGACACTCTGTACCGTGCATTATACATGGACAATGCACTTACTATGCACAGAAGAAGAGTGAACTCCGGGGCCTGAGCGGGGAAGCGACAACATGCAGGTATATAGGGTGCAGGATCTTAGTGACTCCCGCAACAGCGCATTATCCACGGACAATGCACTTACATGCAACCAGGAAGAAGAAGGTGAACTCCTGGGGAACTGAGACGGGGCAGCGACACATGCAGGATATCGGGCGCAGGATCTAGTGACTCTCCCCGCACAGCACATTATACACGGACAATGCACTTACATGCACCAGGAAGAAGAAGGTGACTCCGGGGACTGAGCGGGAAGTGACACATGCAGGATATTGGGCGCACGATCTTAGTGACTCCACGCTGTCAGGCTTACGGGATGTGGATCCACTGGACCACTGCAGACGATGACTCAAGCCACTACCTGGGACCGGAGTCCTAAGTGGTACCCAGCGGCTTTTCCCAGAGCCCGCCGCAGAGCGGTTAGACAGGCTGCAGACGTGTACCCCACAGGTCGTTCTTAGGTGTGACTTGTCGCAGTGGGGCGGCCAAGTTGAGGTACAGAACCGCAGTCAAGCTCGAGGTTCACAGTCTCCAGGTCAGGTCCAGGGCAGGCGGCAGCAGAGATGCAACGTCGGAGTCCATTCCGGGGTCAGCAACAGGTAGGTCCAAGCAGAAGGGTACAGGGACACACACACACACACAGCAACAAACGAGGAACACCTGTACACCCTGAACACGGGAGGTCAGGTAACACAGAACATGAAGGAAGTCAGGTACGCAGGAGACACTGGAACGCAGGAGACACTGAACGCAGGCAAATCGCAACAGCGCTTTCTCTAAGGCTGTGAGGCACAAAGATCTGCCAGGGTTAGATGGGAGAGGCAGATATAAATAGCCTCATGGGAAATGACCAGCGTCAATCAATGACGCGCTGACCCTTTAAATTTCTTAGAAGTGCCGCGCGCGCCCTAAGGCACAGGTCCACGTGCTCATGGAGCGAGGCCGGGACTCGGAGCGGGGAGAGGTGAGACACGCTGGCGCGGTGCCTGCGGGGAGCGAGAGGCACGGGTGAGCCCGCGACCCACATGACACCTGTACAGTGCATTATACATGGACAATGCACTTATATGCACCAGGAAGAAGAAGGTGAACTCCGGGGACCTGAGCGGAACGAACCATCAATGCGATATTCGGGCGCATGATCTTTGATGACTCCCCGCACAGGCCGCATTATACAACGGACAATGCACTTACATGCACCAGGAAGAAGAAGCTGAACTCCTGGGACCTGAGGGCTGGGAAGCGACACATGCAGGATCTGGGGCGCATGATCTTAGAGACTCCCCGCACTAAGCACATTATCCACAACAATGCCCTTACATGCACCAGGAAGAAAGAGGTGATACTCCAGGGACCTAGCGGAGAAAGGCGGACACATGCAGGATATCGGGCGCAGGATCTTAGTGACTCCCCCGCACAGCCATTAATACACGGACAATGCAGTTACATGCACCAGGAAGAAGAATAACTCCGGGACCTGAGTGGGGAAGCGACACATGCAGGATATCGGGGCGCAGGATCTTAGTGACTCCCCGCCAGCGCATTATACAGCGGACATGCACTTACATGCACCAGGAAGAAGAAGTGAACTATCCAGGGACCTGAGCGCGGGATAACGACATATGCAGATATCGGGGCGCAGTATCTTAGTGACTCCCGCCACAGCGCATTATACACGGACAATGCACTTACATGCACCAGGAAGAAGAAGGTGACTCCAGGGACCTGAGCGGGAAGAGACACATGCAGAGATATCGGGGGCGCAGGATATAGTGACTCCCCGCATATTAAGTGCATTATAACGGACAATGCACTTTCTGAGAAATCCGCAGGCTGGTAAACTAAATGAACCCCAATGACTGCCTCCTAATATACAAGATATTTACCCCTATGGATAGCGCTAGAGTAGAGTTCAGGTATAATAAGCAGTGTATCTATCTGTAACACTATGAGAGGGGGGGGGGGGGTGACATATAGACTTACCAGTAAAACAATAACTTATGGTGACACTACAGACTCCATAACACATACAGTTGTATACACACACTATACAGGACTGGGTGCGGTGGCTGCTATAGTTACGATTAGTACAGGGAACGTTGCACACCTCTGACTGCCGCCTCCCCTCGTATCCTCCTCCCCCATAGCTAAACGGCAAGAAACTCCACCGCCCCCAGAATTACCCAGGTGGAGGGCTGCCCCGGTACTAGAGATACTGACCTGAGTGACACAGAACCAGAGGAAGTTCTGATACCGTCCAGACCAGTCGTGTCTGTATAATCCTCCGTTACGGGAACAGACTGACATTTCATGGAATCTGATCCAAAACATCCTGGTAGAGCACTTCACTTTCAGTTTGTAGGGATTAACTCTTTCCTTACAAGTCTCTTCTCTTCCTCTGATCCATGCAGGCCGAAGAAGAGCCCTGCACACCTGCAGTAAAATACATAAACTTCTAAGTTTTATGGAATCTACCTGATTCCCCAAAATAAAACACCTAGTACAATTTGCTCCGCTTAGAAATATAAGGCTCCCCTGAAACTAAGACCTAGCGGCCGTCATTGCAGCAGCTCTCCCCGTGCCATCATTAGTATTAGGAATCTTTTAGATGCTGCACTGCAGAAGGTTGTGACATGGGGAAGAATTCATGGAAGTAAATCACTAACTGTTGTGCTACAAATGTGACCCCAGCAGCTTCCAGGATAAGAAGGGTCATCTATGGAAAGTGCTTTTACTAAACCTGAGAGACTGGGGCCAATGATTCTCATAGAAATGGAGTCACAAGAAATACAGCAGGAAATTCAGAGTTTGGAGAGTTATAAGGAAGTTAGAGAAGTTGATTTTTTGTTCAACGATAAATGTAAATTCTTGATGATCATGGAAAAATAGACAGCCCCTGAGAATAACACTGGTTGCCTCTTTAGGAGCAACAATTATACTAAGACACTGGGGACTCATTACTAAGGGTCCGAATTGCGTTTTTCCGTCTGGGTTTCCCGAAATTTGTGCGATGTGCGCCGCAATTGCCCCGGCGCACGCCCGCATCGGATTGTGGCGCATTCAAACGCGGCTTTCACGTGGCGGATTTGCGAACAGAGTCGGAATTTAAAAAAAAATTGTTGCAAAAATAATCACTTACATACCACTGGATGAAGGAAGTGAAATTCGCGGACTTCAGCGCATGCAGCAACCTAGTGGATATCGTGTGCACGACCTTAGTGAATCCGGCAGAACCCAATCAGCGTAGAGAAACGGCGCCGCTGGATCGCGACTGAACCGGGTAGTATATCTGCCCCACTGTTCTTTTTGTCTTTTTTCGTGGAAACGGTTATTAAATTGTCTCCTGCATGACACCTGCCTAGGGGATTTCATTCACATTCTGTTGCGTTTATTCTCAGCATCCACAAAATAACTGAAAGTTTAAACTTGACATAAAACTATAGCTGGTTCTCCTCATGAGGTAGCTCATCCACTGGCTATATCTGGCTGAAAGCACTAGCCTATATATTGGGGGGCAGGTATGGCTGTATAAACAAGTTTGGTCGATCACTGTTATATACAAGGGGGCTTGCTTGCTATACACTAGGGGCAGGCACTGGCTATATCCCGGGGGCTGCTGCATACCAAGGGGCAGAACTGGTTATAACTAGGGGCTGCTGGATATACACAGGGAGCAGCAACTGGTTATATACTTAGGTCAGGGGGCTGGCTTAGATACTAGGCAGGCACTGGCTATATACACGGGGCTGCTGCTATACCCAAGGGGGCAGCACTGGCTATATACACGGTGGCTGCGGCTAACACAAGGGGGCAGACAGGGGCAGGTGGCACTGGCATATACACCGGGGGCTGCTGGCTATACCAAGGGGCCAGTGAGGCACTTGTTAGATACTAGGGGCCTGCTTGGCTATACACAAGGGGGGCAGGCACTGCTATATACACGTGGTCTGCCTTTCTTGGCTAGACACAGGGAGCGGCACTGGTTATATACTAGGGGGCTGCTGGCTATACACAAGGGAGCAGGCACTTGTTATATACTAGGGCAGGGGCTGGTTATATACACAGGGGCTGCTGGCTATACACAAGGTGGCAGGCACTGGCTATATACAAGGCGTGGCTGCTGGCTTATACACAAGGGGGCAGGCACTGGTTATATCTAGGGGGCCTGCTGCTATACACAAGGGAAAAAAAAAAAAAAAGCAGTCACTGTTATAAAGGGCAAGTTGGGCTGGCTATATACTATTGGCAGGGCACGGGCTTATATCAACATACGGGGCTGCTGGCTATACACAAGGTTGGCTGGCACTGTTTAGTGATACACGGGGTGCTGGCTATACACAAGGGGGGGGCCGGGCACTGGTTTATAATCCTAGGGGTCGCTTGCATACACAAGGGAGCAAGGCACTGGTTATAGACTAGTGCAGGGCTGGCTATATACTCTAGGGGGCAGGCACTGGCTAGTCTACACAGTGTCTGCTGCCTTACACAGGGGCAGGCATACTATATCACTGGTCTGCTGGCTTAGCACAAGGTGACATCACTGGTTTATCTAGGGTGCTTGCTGGCTATCACAAGGGAGCATGCAACTTGTTATATACCTAGGGGCAGGTGGCGGTTATATCACAGGGGCTGGCTGGCATCCATCACAGTGAGGTGGCATGCAATGGCTATATACACGCGGGGCGTGCCTGCTATAAACGAAGCGGCGCAGCACTGGTTTATATAGCTAGGGGCCTGCGTGGCTATACACAGGAGCAGGCCACTGGTTAATCTAGTGGCAGGCGGCTGGCTATATACTAGAGGGCTTCACGGCACTGGCTAATGACAGGGGGCCTGGCTGGCTATCCACTACCCACAGGTGGCAGCCAGTGGTTTATATACACTGGGCGCATGAGCGTATCACAAGTGGCGAGGACAGGCACTGGCTATATACCACGGGGGTGACTGCGCACTCGGCTATCACACAAGGGGGGCAGGCACTGGTTATATCATACTAGGAGGTGCGCTGGCTGATAACCATGGGAGCAAGGCCTGGTTATGATACTAGAGGGGCAGTGGGTGCTGCTGATAACTAGAGGGCAGGCACCTGGCATATACCCGGGGGCTGTGGCTATCCACAACGTTGAATGCGCGTACTGTATTACACGGTGGGCCGCTGCTGGCTATACCAAGTGGGGCAGGCACTGGTGACTATATACTAGGGCGCGCTGCTGGGCGTAGATACCATAGGGCTTATGGGAACTGGTTTATATACTAGGGGCAGGGGGCTGGCTATATACTAGAGGGCAGGCACTGGCTATATACACGGGGGCTGCTGGCTATACACAAGGTGGCAGGCACTGGTTATATACACGGGGGCTGCTGGCTATACACAATGGACAGGGCACTGGTTATCTACTAGGGGGCTGCTGGCATAACACAAGTGCAGGCCACTGGTATATACTACGGGGTGCATGGCCACTGGCTTTATGCAAGGGGGCTGCTGGCTTATACAAGGTGGTCAGGCACTGGTTATATAGTACATATACGGGGCTGCTGGCTATTACACAAGGGCAGCACTGGTTATATACTAGTGGCTGCTGGCTTACACAGGGAGCAGCCTGGTTATATACTATGTGGCAGGGGCTGGCTATATACTAGGGGGCAGGCACTGGCAGTATACCGGGGGCTTGCTGGCTCTAACACAGGGGGCAGGCACTGGTTATATACTAGGGGCTGCTGGTATCCCCAAGGAGCAGGACTGGTTATATACTAGGGCAAGGGGGGCTGCATTACTAGAGGGGAGGCACTGGCTTATATTACACGTGGGCGCTGCTATACACAAAGGTGGCAGGCACTGTTTATATATAGAAACGTGGGCTTCTGCTATACACAGGGGCAGGCACTGTTATATACAGTGGGCTGCTTGGCTATACACAAGGAGCAGTCACTGGTTATCTACTATGTGCAGGGGGCTGGCTTATACTAGGGGGCAGGCACTGGCTTATCACACGGGGGGCTGCTGGCTATACACAAGGGGGCGGCACCTGGCTATATACAAAACAAAAGGGGGCTGCTGGCTATACCAAAGGGGACAGGCCCTGGTTATATACGAGGGGCTGCGGGCTAGACACAAGGGAGCCTTCACCTTGTTTAGACGTAGGGCAGGGCTGGTTATATACCAGTGGTGCTGGCATAACACAAGTGGCAGCACTGGCTATATACACGGGGGCTGCTGGCTATACACAGGGGCAGGCACCGGGTTCATACTAGGAGCTGCTGGCTATATCACAAGGGAGCAGGCACTGGTATATACCGGGGCAGGGGCTGCTCTTATATACTAGAGTGGGCAGCACTGGCTTAATATACAACGGAGGGCCGTGCTGGCTATACAGAAGGTGCAGGCACTGGTTATATAACATGCGGGGGCGTGCTGGCTAACCCGGGGGCAGCACTGGTTTTTACTAGTATGGGGCTGGCTGGCTATACACACAAAGGGACAGCACTGTTATAGTACTAGGGGCAGTGGCCTGCTATTATACTAGGGTCAGGCGACTGGCTATATATCAACCCCGGGGGCTGCGGCCTATACCAGGGGCAGGCGCACTGGTTAAAAATATACTATGAGGGCTGCTGGCTATACACAAGGGGACAGGCACTGGTTATATACTAGGGGGCTGCTGGCTATACACAAGGGGGCAGGCACTGGTTATATACTAGGGGGCAGGCACTGGTTATATACAAGAGGACAGGCACTGGTTATGTATTAGGGGCTTCTGGCTATATACAAGGGGGCAGGCACTGGTTAAGTAGTCACAGGGGGGAGTACACTGTTTATATACAAGAAGCGGCATTGGCTATATACAAATGGGGCAGGCACTGGCTATATCAAGGGGCTTGCGCATCTGGCCTATATTCAAGGGGGCCGGCACTGGTTATATACTAGGGCGGCTGGCTTATATACAAGGGTGGGGCAGGGCCCTGGTTATGTATTAGGGTTTCTGTACCTAGATACCAAGGTGCAGGCAGCTGGCTATATACTGGGAGCAGTCTCGATCTACAAATTCTATCTTCTACAAGTTTTGGGGACTGTAGCTTATAGCATCAAAAATGGTGTCTAATTTTTACTGTGGCAATGTACAAACATTTGTGTGCTTTCATATGTTTGGGTATATAGATACATCAGGATTGCTAGGCTAACCTTCTGCAGCAGTCAGGTGAAAAATTCACAGCATTTTTGTACAAATATCAAATTTGTCAAAAAAGTATGGCAAAATAAGTAGGGAGAAAAGAGGAAAGAGCAAAAAAGAATTACCCATAGGTCTGATGCCTTCTATCTTTCTGGGTCCGAGGATAATGATTTTTGCGCAGAGAAAGTAAAACAAAAAAAACGCAAAAAGGATAATTCCCTAGAACCTCGGTCTGCTGATGATCTTTATAATTTACTTATAATTGTTTATTCCTAGCTGGAGAACTTGGGAAGCATTGTATATGCCTTTGGTGGCCCTCTAGATGGTCTTTGCTATATAGAGAAGACGTGGCACTATTGTATATCCCTGTGATGTGCTTCCCTATCCCTTTCCCCCCTCCCTTTCGCAGCGCATATCGGGCGCAGGATCCTAGTGACTCCCAACACAGCGCATTTTATTTACAGACCAATTTGCCCACTACATGCACAGGAGACCGACCAGGTGAACTACGGGGGGACCTGAGAGGGAGACGTGACAACATGCAGCCGCACCTATCTGGGCCACAGGATCTTAGTGATCCCAAACCAGTGATTATCACGGACAACTGCACTTACCTGCAAAGGAAAGCAAGAACGCGTACCACTCTCCCGGAACTGATCTCGGGGGAAGCGACACCATCGCAGGATATCGGTTGAGCAGCCGCAGGATCTTAGTGACTCCTCCTGGCACAGAAGGATCACACGGCAATGCACTTAATGCACAGGAAGAAGAACGGGTGAATCCGGCGGACCTGAGCGGGCCAAGTGACACTTATGCCCCACGGCTTATGTGGCGCACGATCTTAGTGATTCTCCACGCTGTCAGGTTCGGGATGCTGGATCACCACTGGACCATGAAGACGACTTGGACTCAAGCCCCTACCTGGGACACGGAGAGTCCTTTCAAGTGGTACCCCGGTTTCACCCGGGCCGCCGCAGAGGTCGGTAGACATGGTCTGCAGTCTTGTGGGTACCCCAGGTCGTCCTCGGTGTGACGGCTGGCAGTGGCGGCCAAGTTGAGGGTAAACGAAACAGCATGTCAAGCTTAGAGGTTACAGTCCAGGCACTAGGGTTCCAGGGGCAGGGCGGCAGAGATGCAACGTCGGAGTCCCATTCGGGGGTCAGCAACAGGAGGTCCAGCAGAGGGTACAGGAAACCCAGCACACCCCGACAGCCAACACGGAGGAAACTGGTAACGGGAACCACGGAGGATGGTCAGTAAACACAGAGAACAGAGGAAGTCAGGTAGTCGCGAGACCCTCGGAACGAGGAGGAACTGGAACGAGGGCAGAAATCGCAAACCCAGAGCATTTTCATTAAGGTTGCTGCGGCAACAGCTCAGCCAGGGTTAGATGGGAGACTGGCCGCTATAAATACCGCCTCATGGAATCGGCCCGCGGGCCAATCCCAATGATGCGATCGGACCCCCTTTAAATTCTTAGACGCTGCCGCCGAACACCCCCGCCAGCGACCCTAAAGGACCACCACGGTGCCACCTGTGCCATCCCTGGGTACGCCCCGAGAGCGCCGAGGCATCGGCGCCCGGAGGCGACGGTGAGACCGCTGGCCGGCGGTGCCTGCGAGAGACCCGACGACGAGAGGCAACGGTTGCTACGTGAGCGCGAACCACATGACACCGGGACCCGTGCCTTATTACATGGACCATGCACTTATATCCTGCAATCAGGCAGAAGAAGCTGAACTCCCGGGGACATGAGCGGGGAAGCGATCACATGCAGGAGATTCGGGCCGCACTGATCTTAGAGACTCCCGCACATCGCCATTATAGCCATCTGGGACCAAATTGCTCCAACTTACACTGACAAACCAGGAAGAAGAAGCGGTGAAACTCCTGGGGAACACTGAGGGGAGCGAAACATGCAGGATAGTCGGGCGCGAATGACTTAGAGACTCCCCGCACAGCACAGTTAACACGAGACAATTGCACTTACATGCACCAGGAAGAAGAAGGTGAACTCCGGGACCTGAGAGCGGGAGAAGCGACAGCAGGCAGGTCATCGGGCGCAGCATGGATCTAGCGAGACTCCCGCACGACAACATTATACCACGACAATGCCGTTACATTGCACAGGAAGAAGAGGTGAAACTCCAGGCCCGCGACCTGAGCGGAGAGAACCGCGAAACATGGCAGGATATGGGCGGCAGGATCTTAGTGACTCAACGCCACAGCACATTATTACACGACAATGAGCAGCTTAACAGCCACCAGGAAAGAATGAAGGGAAACTCAGGGACTGATGGGGCGCAAGCGACACATGCAGGATATCTGGGCGCAGGCTCGTATCTGTGACATCCCGCACAGGCCATTATACCACAGGACAATGCATTCGACATGCACCAGGACGAAGAAGGTGAAACTCCACCGGGGTACCTGAGCGGGGGAGGAGGAAAGGAACAATGCAGGATATCGGGGCAAGCGACTCTCAGGGCTCCCCGCACCCATGGCATTATCTACGGCAATGCACTTACATGACGGATACTCGGGACAGCGGGGAGAGACAAGGATAGGGTGATCATACTCACTGCAAGGAAAGGACAGCTACGCCAGGAAGAGGTCGACTCCGGGGCTGGAGGCCCGGGAGTCGCGACACATGAGGATAATCGGGCGCAGGTCTTAGTGACTCCCCCGCACAGACACTTTTACACGGGACAATGCACTACATTTGCACAAAGCAGAAGAAGAAGGTGAACTCCGGGACACTGAGCGGATGGGACAGTGACACATGCAGGTATTGGGCGACGATACCCCTTAGTGACTCTCAACGCTGTCACGGCTTACGGGATGTGATCCACTGGCAACAATGCACGACGATGACTCAAGCCATACTCTGGGACGGAGTAGTCTAAGTGTACCCGGTGGTTGTCAAGAGCCGCCAGCAGAGCGGGTTAGAAGCTGCAGGTCCTGCTCCGGGAATGGTCACTACCAGGTGTTCCTAGGTGTGACATTGACTGCAGTGCGCCGCCAAGTGTTTGAGTGGTACAGAAACAGCAGTCCAAAGGTCGAGGTCATCGTCCCAGTCACAGGGTCAGGGGCAGGCGCGAGATGCAAGTCGGAAGTCCCATTTCCGCCGCGCCTCAGCAAAGGACGGATCCAGAGAGCGCCGTACAGGGAAACAAGCACACAACGCCAGCATACATGAGGAACCCACTGGTACACAGGGAACACGGAGGAGGTCCCAGGTACAACACATGGAACATGAAGGAAGTCAGGTACGCAGGACGCACACTGGAAGAAGGAGACACTGGAAACGCGGCAAATCGCAACAGCAGAGTCTTCTCTAAGGCTGTGAGGCAGACAAATCTTGCCAGGGTTAGATGGGAGAGGCAGATTTAAAAAAAAATAGCCCTCATGGAAAGGACCAGCGTCAATCAATGACGCGTGACCATTTAAATTCTTAGAAGTGACCGCTCGAGCGCCACTAAGGCACACGGTCCACGTGTCTGGACAGCCGCAGGCCGGACGCGGAGCGGGGAGGAGGTGAGAAACGGCTCTGTCGCGGTGTTTCTCTGCTCCCTTCTGCGGGGATCTGGCCGGTAAGAGAGGCCCACCGGGTGAGCCCGCCCGACCACAATGACACCTGTACCAGCTGCCATTATACATGGGACAATTTGCACTCTATGCACCAAGAAGAAGACGGTGAACCCGGGGCCTGAGCGGGAAGGAAAGCGACAAATGCATGCACCCCCCTCTAGGTGCAGGATCTTAGTGATCCCCCGAACCCAGACGCCTATTATCCTACGGACAAGCACCTTCACATGAACCAGGCGAAGAATGAACCACGGTGAACCCCTGGCGGAACACTGGGGGAAGTTAGACCCGGAGGTGGGGACAGCCCCGACACAGCAGGATATGCGGGCGCAGGATCTAGTATCTACCCGCCACAGCACATTATACACGGAACAGACACTTACATTCCACCAGGAAAAAGAAGGGTAACTCCGGGGACTGAGCGGGAAGTGACACAACTGCAGGAATTGGGCGCACGATCTCTAGTGACTCCACGCTGTCAGGCTTACGGATGTGGATCCACTGGACCACTGCAGACGATGACTACAAGCCACTACTGGGACCGGGTCCTAAGTGGCTAACGGCTTTTACCAGAGCCGCCGCAGAGGCGGGTTAGACAGGCTGCGAGTTCCCCGGTACCCCCGTGGTCTTAGGCTGTGGACTTGTCGCAGTGGGGCCCTAGTTGAGGTACAAAACAGCAGTCAAGCTCGAGGTTCACAGTCGGCACAGGTCAGGGTCCAGGGCAGGCGGCAGCGAGAGATGCACACGTCGGAGTCCATTCGGGGTCAGCAACAGGAGGTCCAAGCAGAAGGGTACAGGGAACACAGCACACACGAACAGCAACAAACGAGGAACACCCGGTACACCGGACACGCGGGAGGTACGGTAACACAGAACATGAAGGAAGTCAGGTACGCAGGAGACACTGGAACGCAGGAGACACACTGAACGCAGGGAAATCGCAACAGAGCTTTCTCTAAGGCTGTGAGGCACAAAGATCTGCCAGGGTTAGGGAGAGGCAGATATAAATAGCCTATGGGAAATGACCAGCGTCAATCAATGACGCGACTGACCCTTTAAATTTCTTAGAAGTGCCGCGCCGCTAAGGCACAGGTCCACGTGCTCATGGAGCGAGGCCCGACTCGGAGCGGGAGAGGTGAGACAACGCTGGCGCGTGCCGGGGGAGCGAGAGGCACGGGTGAGCCGCGACCCACCCAGATACCTGTACAGTGATTATACATGGTAAAGCTTATATGCACAGGAAGAGGGTGAACTCCCGGGACCTGAGAGGGCGGAAGCGACACATGCAGGTTGATTCGGGCGCATGATCTTAGAGACTCCCCGCACAGGTCGCATTATACAACGGACAATGCACTTCATGCACCAGGAAGAAGAAGGTGAACTCATGGACCTGAGGCTGGGGAAGCGACACATGCAGGATCTGGGGCGCATGATCTAGAGACTCCCCGCAACAGCACATTATACACAGAACAATGCCCTTACATGCACCGGAAGAGAGGTGTAACTCCAGGGACCTGAGCGGAAAAGCGACGCGACACATGCAGGATATCGGGCGCAGGATCTTAGTGACTCCCCCGCACAGCCATTATACACGGACAATGCAGTTACATGCACCAGAGAAGAAGGTGATAACTCGGGGACAGATGGGGAGAGCGACACATGCAGGATATCGGGAGCACGGATTTGTGACTCCCCGACAGCGCATTATAACGGACAACTGCACTTACATGCACGAGAAGAAGAAGTGCGTGAATCCAGGGACTGAGCGCGGGAAAGAGCACATATGCAGATATCGGGGCGCCAGTATCTTAGTGACTCCCGCACCGCCATTATACACGGACAATGCACTTAATGCACCAGAAAGAGAAGGTGACTCCAGGGACCGAGCGGGAAGAGACACAGCAGAGGATATCGGGCGCAGGATAATAGTGACTCCCCGCGATATTAAGTGCATTCAACGGACAATGCACTTTCTGAGAATCGCCGCAGGGCTAAATAAATGACCCCAATGACTGCCTCCTAATACAAGATATTTACCCCTATGGATAGCGCTAGAGTAGAGTTCAGGTATAATGAAGCAGTGTATCTATCTGTAACATGAGAATGGGAGGGGGGGGGGTGGGGTGACAGTAGACTAACAAAAACCTTAGGTGACATACCGAATTCATGACACATAAAGTTGTTATCCAACACTATACAGGACTGGGTGCGGTGGTGCGATATGTGTAGACTTAGTACAGGGAACGTTGCACACCTCTGATGCCGCCTCCCCTCTGTATCCTCCTCTCCCCTAGCTAAACGGCAAGAAACTCTCACCCGCCCCAGATTACCTAGGGGAGGGCTGCCCCGTACCTACAGGTACTAGATACTGACCTGAGTGACACAGAACCAGAGGAAGTTCTGATACCGTCACGACCAGGTCGTCTGTGTATAATCTCTCCGTTACGGGAACAGACTGACATTTCAGGGATCTGATCCAAAACATCCTGGTTAGAGCACCTTCACTTTCAGTTTGTAGGGATTAACTCTTTCCTACAAGTCTCTCTCTTCATCTGCCCATCAGCTGAAAGTAAGAGCCCCATGCAACCTGCAGTAAATAAAATACAAACTTCAAGTTTATTGGAATCTACCTGATCTCAAAATAAAACACCTAGTACAATTTGCTCGCTTAGAATTTAGGCTCCCCTGAAACTAAGACCAGCGGCCGTCATTGCAGCAGCTCTCCCCGTGCTCACATTAGTATTAGGAATCTTTTAGATGCTGCAGAAGGTTGTGGAAATGGGGAGAATCATGAGTATAATCACTGACTGTTGTGCTACAAATGTGACCCCAGCGCTTCCAGGATAAGAAGGGTCATCCATGGAAGTGCTTTTACTAAACCTGAGAGCTGGGGCCAATGATTCTCATAGAGATAATGAAGTCACAAGAAATACAGCGGACATTCAGAGTTTGCGAGTATATAAGGGCGTTAGAGAAGTTGATTTTTTGTTCAACGATAAATGTAAATTCTTGATCATGGAAAAATAAGACATCCCCTGAGAATAAGACCTGGTGCCTCTTTAGGAGCAAAAATTAATATAAGACACTGGGGCTCATTTACTAAGGGTCCGAATTGCGTTTTTCCGCTGGGTTTCCCGAATTTTGGCGATGTGCGCCGAATTGCCCCGGCGCACGCGATCGGATTGTGGCGCATCAACGCCGGCTTTCACGTGGCGGATTCGGAAACAGCGGAATTTAAAAAAAAATGTGTTGCAAAAATAGCACTTACATACACTGGGATGAAGGAGGTGAATTTCGGCGGACTTCAGCGCAGCAGCGACACCTAGTGGATATCGGGTGCACGACCTTAGTGAATCCCGGCAGAACCCGAATCAGCGTCAGAGAACGCGCCGCTGGATCGCGACTGGACCGGGTAAGTATATCTGCCCCACTGTCTTATTTTCGGGGAAACAGGTTATTAAATTGCTCCTGCATGACACCTGCCTAGGTGATTTCACATTCTGTTGCGTTTAGTCTCAGCATCCACAAAAATAACTGAAAGTTTAACATTGACATAAAAGCATAGCTGGTTTCTCATCAGTGAGGTAGCTCAGCACTGGCTATATACTGGGCTGAAAGCACTAGCTATATATTGGGAGGGCAGGTACTGGCTGTATACAAGTGGTCAATCACTGGTTATATACAAGGGGGCTGCTGGCTATACACTAGGGGCAGGCACTGGCTATATACACGGGGGCTGCTGGCTATACACAAGGGGGCAGGAACTGGTTATATACTAGGGGCTGCTGGATATACACAAGGGAGCAGGCACTGGTTATATACTTAGGGCAGGGGGCTGGCTTAGTACTAGGGAGGCACGGCTATATACACGGGGGGTGCTGCTATACACCAAGGGGCAGCACTGGCTATATACACGGGGGTGCGGCTAACACAAGGGGGCAGACTAGGGCGGTGCACTGATATCACCGGGGGCTGCTGGCTATACCAAGGGGCCAGGGCACTTGTTATATACTAGGGGCCTGTGGCTATACCAAGGGCGGGCAGGCATAGGCTATATACACGTGGGCTTCTGGCTAGACACAGGGAGCGGCACTGGTATATACTAGTGGGCTGCTGGCAATACACACGAAGGAGCAGCACTGGTATTTATCGTAGGGTCAGGGGTCTGCGTTATATACACAGGGCTGCTGCTATACACAAGGTGGCAGGCATGGCATTACACAGGCGGGTGCTGGCTATACACAAGGGGGCAGGCACTGGTTTATATACTAGGGGGCCTGCTTGCTATACACAATGGAGAAAAAAAGCCAGCACTGTTATAATAGGGCAGAGTGGGCTGGCTATATACTAATTGGCGGGCACGGAGAACAACAGGGGCTGCTGGCTATACACAAGGTGGCTGGCACTGTTATATACACGGGGATGCTGGCTATACACAAGGGGGGGCCGGCACTGGTTATATAACTAGGGGGTCGCTGATGATACACAAGGGAGCAAGGCAGGTTATAGACTAGGTGCAGGGGTGGCTATATACTAGGGCAAGGCACTGGCTATCTACACATGTGCCTTCTGCTGCCTTATCACAAGGGGCAGGCACGGTACTATATCACTGGGGTCTGCTGGCTATAGCAAAGGGGACAGTCACTGGTTTATACTAGGGGTGCTGCTGGCTATACACAAGAGGAGCGAGCAACTTGTTATATACCTAGGGGCAGGGGCCTGGTTATATCCAGGTGCCTGTGGCTATACACAAAGGGGTGGCAGGCACTGGCTATATACCACGGGGGCTGCGGCTCATAACACAGCTGGGCGCACTGGTTTATATACTCAGGAGGCTGCGTGGCTATACTCAGGAGCGAGGCACTGTTATACTCTGTGGCAGGGGGCTGGATATATACTAGGGGCAGCACTGGCTATACCGGTGGTCTGCTGGCTATACACAAGTGGCAGGCACAGGTGGTATATACACGGGGGCGCTGGCGCTATACAAAGGGCAGGCACTGGATAATACACGGGGGCTTGCTGGACTATACACAACGGGGGCCAGGCACTGTTTATATACTAGGAGGCTGCCTGGCTATACACAATGGGACGCAAGGCATGGTTATGATACCTAGAGGGGCAGGGGGCTGGCTATAACTAGAGGGGCAGGCACTGGGCTAATATACACGGGGGGCTGCTGGCTATAACACAGCTTCTAGGCAGGACACGTTTATATCACGGGGTGCTGCTGGCTATACCATAATGGGGCAGGCACTTTATATACTAGGGGGCTGCTTGGCTATAGACACAAGGGAGCAGGCACTGGTTAGATAACTGGGGCAGGGAGCCTGGGCTATAACTAGGGGGCAGGCACTGGCTATATACACGGGGGCTGCTGGCTATACACAAGGGGGCAGGCACTGGTTATATACTAGGGGGCTGCTGGCTATACACAAGGGAGCAGGCACTGGTTATATACTAGGGGGCTGCTGGCTATACACAGGCAGGCCACTGGTATATACTAGGGGGCAGGCCACTGGCTTTATGCAAGGGGGCTGCTGGTTATACAAGGTGGTCAGGCACTGGTTATATAACATTACGGGGCTGCTGGCTATACACAAGGGGGCAGGCACTGGTTATATACTAGGGGGCTGCTGGCTATACACAAGGGAGCAGCCTGGTTATATACTAGGGGCGGGGGCTGGCTATATACTAGGGGGCAGGCACTGGCTATATACACGGGGGCTGCTGGCTATACACAAGGGGGCAGGCACTGGTTATATACTAGGGGCTGCTGGCTATACACAAGGGAGCAGGCACTGGTTATATACTAGGGGCAGGGGGCTGGCTATATACTAGAGGGCAGGCACTGGCTATATACACGGGGGATGTGGCGCTTATACACAGGTGGAGGCACTGGTATATTAGAAACGGGGCTCTGCTATACACAAGGAGGCTGAGGCACTGTTATATACTAGTGGGCTGTGGCTATACACAAGGGCAGTCACTGGTACTATATGGCACGGGGGCTGGCTGTATACTAGGGGGCAGGCACTGGCTATCACACGGGGGGCTGCTGGCTATACACAAGGGGGACGGCACTGGCTATATACAAACAAAAGGGGGTGCTGGCATAACCAAGGGGGACAGGGACCTGGTTATATATCGAGGGGCTGTGGGCTATGACACAAGGGAGCACTCACTTGTTTACTTGACTAGGCGCAGGGCTGGTTAATACCAAGGGGTGCTGGCATAACACAAGGGTGAGCAGGGCACTGGCCAATACACGGGTGGACTGCGGCTATACACAGGGCAGGCACCGGGTATCATACTAGGAGCTGCTGGCTATACACCAAGGGAGCAGGCACTGGTATATACTGGGGCAGGGGGCTGGCTCATATACTAGAGTGGGCAGGCACTGGCTTAATATACAACGGGGGCGTGTGGCTATCAGGAAGGTGGACAGGCACTGGTTAATACATCGGGGGCTGCTGGCTATACACAACGGGGGCAGCACTGGTTTTACTGGGGGCGGCTGGCTATACACACAAGGGGACAGCACTGGTATAGACATAGGGGCAGTGGCTGGCTATTATACTAGGGCAGGCGATCTGGCTATATACAACCGGGGGCTGCGGGCAAACACATGGGCAGGCGCACGGTTAAATATACTGTGAGGGCTGCTGGCGTATACACCAAGGGGAACAGGCACTGGTATATAATCAGGGGGCTGTGGCTATACACAAGGGGCAGGCACGGTTATATATATGGGGCAGGCACTGTTATATACAAGAGGACAGGCACTGGTTATGTATTAGGGGCTTCTGGCTATATACAGAGGGGGCACGGTTCACGGTAGTACACTGGGTTATACAGCGTTTAAACACAGGCTATAAAGGCAGGCATTGGCATATACAAGGGGCAGGCACTGGCTATATAGGCGCATCTCCTATTCAGGGGGCACGGCACTGGTATATCTACGGGTCGGCTGGCTTATATACAAGGGTGGGCAGGCACTGGTTATGTATTAGGGGTTTCTGACCTAGATACCAAGGTGCAGGCAGCTGGCTATATACTGGGAGCAGTCTCGAGTCTACAAATTACTATACTTCTACAAGTTTTGGGACTGTAGCTTATAGCATAAAATGTGTGCTCTAATTTTGTACTGTGGCAATGTACAAACATTGTGTCTTTCATATGTTGGGTATATAGATACATCAGATTGCTAGCTAACTTCTGCACAGTCAGGTGAAAAATTCACAGCATTTTTGACAAATATTCAAATTTGTCCCAAAAAAGTATGAACAAAATAAGTAGGGAAAAAAGAGGAAAGACAAAAAAGAATTACCCAAGGTCTGATGCATTCTATCTTTCTGGGCCAGGATAATGATTTTTGCCAGAGAAAGTAAAAAAGAAAAAGTAATTCCCTAGAACCTCAGTCTGCATGATCTTTATAATTTACTTATATTGTTTATTCCTACTGGAGAACGTTGGGCAGCATTGTATATGCCTGTTGTGGCCTCTAGATGGTCTTTGCTATATAGAGAAGACGTGGCACTATTGTATATCCCTGTGATGTGCAGGTGGCGCTGCTGCGCTGAAGTTCCCTGAAATGCACTGAAGTTCACGATCCTATCCTGGACGAAGGTGAGTGCAAGCTCCACGACACAATTTCCTTTTTTAAATGCGGCAGTTTTTCCGAATCGGGTTTTCGTTCGGCCACGCCCCCCGATTTCCGTCGCGTGCATGCCGGTGTCGATGCACCACAATCCAATCGCGTGCGCCACAATCCCAGGGCAATTCAGGTACAATCGTCGCAAATCGGAAATATTCAGGTAACACGTCGGGAAAACGCGAATCGGGCCCTTAGTAAATGACCCCCATTGTGTTGCTGCACTATGTACATGCTGCAGAATTGTGGAGCAGTCAGTAATAAATACGGAGCACAGTCGGACTCAGAAGTAACAGCCCCTTTAGGTGCACATTATGTGGACAAAGCGTAGCCGCGACGCAGAACAGGCGCAGACACTTTAATAAATGTGGGCCTCAATCTTCAAATTAGGCGACATCCACACAACCATAGTACAGCAGGCACAGGTCGCCACCTGGGAGAGGCGGAGGGGGGTGCTGCACCGTATTGCTCCGTGTGCCCATTGCCGGTTATGGGGGATGTATATATACTTCCCTCAACAGATGTGTGACTGCAGCCTTACACAGTCCCTGAGGATGTGACAGCGATCTGTGTCCTCACACGACATATAACCCTCAGCCCGTGTGCTATCATGTAAACCATAACTCACAATTAATAGCGCTGTAATACTCACATTCCCATGATGCCCCCAGCAGTTCTTTGCTTTTTTACACCTGGAACAGAATAAGATGGATTTAGTAGAAATGAATATTTAGTGTCATTATATGAAGTAAAACTTATTCCAACATCTGGTTAAGCTGATGAATACTGCAAAGCTGAGAATTTTTTATTCTATGCTATTAACCCCTTAGCGCTCCACGCAGTACAGTACTAGTAAGGCATTGAGCTGTTACACATGAATGAAGAGGTCTCACAAGGTGAGTCGTCATACAGACTTGGGATTTGCCGCAAATTGCAGCAAACACCCACCGCTAACACCGGTGATCAGTGCGTATATAGGCACAGCACAGTGCTACTACTCATATCCTGTATATATAGGCACTGCACAGTGCTACTACTCATATCCTGTATATACAGGCACAGCACAGTACTACTACCCCTATCCTGTATATATGGATACAGCACAGTACTACTACTCATATCCTGTATATATGGGCACAGCACAGTACTACTACTCCTATCCTGT